>CM062817.1:1334192089-1334777259 GCA_031772625.1 Pinus tabuliformis | reverse complement strand
ATATAGTATGTTGATTAGCACCATATATAAATTAGGGATAGTTGCATACTGTCAAATATTATTAGCTTTAGACTACTTATTCTGATGGTTGAGTTGTTGGTTCTGGTTCCGCATTCTTGATTTTGTGTACTATCCTTCCATTTATTGCACTAGAACCCTTACGAGTAGTAAATTCTTTAATATGATTAGAAGATTTTCTTTATCATGGTCTAGATTTGATGTCATGATATTTGTTGGATTGAAGGCTATTGGTGAAAGTGTAGAAATTCCATTGCATTATTATAAGAACAATCTAGTTGGCACTTCAAACCTATATGAGATTATGGCCAAACATGGTTGTAGAAAGGTAATTCTAAACCCTGCAACTATTAATGATATTTACAATTGTGTATATTATAGAATTGTGCCAATGTAGAGGCATTATAGTAGAGTTATCAAATGATATTAGCATAGTGCTCCTTAAGTTTAGCTTGCATATACCTACTTGTTTCTACAATGTAAATCTTTCCAAAAGAACGTGTTATAGTGTGGATGCCTTTCTGCATTTTAGGACTCATTAAGCCTTTTACATAGCCTAACTTGCTTGGTTTGGTATTTGGGGGGGATATGGTGACTTTTGTGCTACCCCTTTTCATAGTTTTTGTGATTTTATGTCACTCCTCTAATGATATTACATTCTCTTCTTCCGGCCTTCTTTGGTGACCATCTTTGCCTTTATGAGATTGTTGTTATATTGTCTCTCACTATCGCCATTTATTTTGAATACCTTTTGCAAGTGTTGTATTTCTTGCTCTATGCTCATCTTCATAGATCCGAGTGGCTCATTACTAGAGTGTTGATTGCCGCTTGTTTTTGCACTGGATAATGAGGAGAATCTATGTACAAGTATCTAGTGGTATGGGTTTTATTCTAGTAAACTTGATGGGATAAGCTAAAAAGGATACATCTTAATTATTTTTTATGAGGACATCAATGAAGGGAATGCTCATATTATTTTCCACCTCCATCATGAGTCTGATGCTTTCATATTGGTTGTTTAAATGATTGAGAAATTCATTTATGATTTTCATTCCATGAGAGCATTCGATATTCATACGTCTATGAATTGGTCCCTTTGATCCGGTTTTAGTGGAAGGGATCCCAATACATGCTTTTCAAAGTACTTGATGTACATATTAGTGAACATTGATTACAATGGCTATTTCCTCATTCTATTCATATCTGATTCCTTGAAGGCTGAAGTATGTGGATTTGAAATATCCCTGATTTTCTTGATTTCTTTTTGAACTTCATTTTTTAGTAGATATTTTCTTATCTTGTAAGGATTGGATCAATTTTAGAAACAGTTTCGAAAGAACTAATAAACTTGTGCAACCACAAAATTCATTCGCTCATAAATTTGCTATCCTGGTGGTTATTCTTGGCATCAACTCAAGCTAATTCACGAGTTCGAATGATAGTAAAGTTATCAAGGAATTATTTTAGGTATTTTAGTTGATCAAATCATCATTTTGATATTCTATCTAATTTATTACAAGTACATAAATCAATTCCCAAATATTTTTCAAAGAGGGCATTATAAAACCATTTTGACCTGAGCATTTTTTTCAAAAATTTACATTGTTTCACCTAAATCTAAATAATTCATTCATTTGGTTAAAATGGCTTCATCTTTTGTGACCCCTGATTCAGTATGATTACAAATATGAAATATGTAATGGTATGTATTTTCAAAATACTTGTGTTTCATAGCATACAAGCACAAAAATTTCTTATTTTAAGCAAATTTGTCATCTGTTTTGATTGTGTGAAAGTTGCATGTTTAATTTGATATAGAATCTCATAGTATATTTTGTTATTTTTTCTAATTAAGATGTGTATCATCTTGATTCTTCCATTTCCTCCCTAATGGCATAATAAATGGGTCAATAGAGAAAAAAATGAAAATTATAAGGAAAGATAACATCTCTATTCAGTGTGTCTATGAGATCAATATATAAAATGCTTTCATTGAAGCAAATGCAAGTGAGTAAGATAGTTGGGGTTATTGTGATCCATTTTAGTATGCATATAAGGATATGCATATCGGTCGTGTCTGCTGCTCATTTATGGATGATTGTGATACGTTTTAGTATGTCCATTGCATACAAGGAAATGGGTATCAATGTGGTATGCTGCTCAGTTATGACACTACTAGATTTTGATTTCATAAACTATTTTTAGTAATTTAACTTGAATCATAATCATGTTACTCAAATATGTTTATAAAATGGTTTTTTTCATCAGCAACTGCAGTTTATGGACAACCCAAGGTGATTCCTTGTGTAGAATACTTCCAACTTTCTGTGATGAATCCCTATGGATGCACTAAGGTATGTTGTTCAACTTGATGTGTGCACCAACAATTATATCTCCATATTGTATTTTTTAGTTGTTGAGTCCAATTTCTATTTTAATAACTATTAATATTTTCTAAGTAGATTCTTACATTTTTTTCGCTTAAAATAATTTTCATTATTAGTGGTTAGATCATGGGGGATTCACTGGTGGAGCAATACCATACCACGTGCATTCATATTGGGGGATATATATTGAAGAAAAAATGAGATAATATATTGAGAATATAATAGGGGGTAAAATGTTTTTATATTGGTATGTATAAAAAATGGAGCTCAAAATTAACGAAAAAATATAAAGCTGTATAAAAAATGTTAATGAAAAAATAAATACTTACAATATCTAGTGAAAGTAAGAGTTTTTAAATTGGGAAGGTTTATTGGGTTCATATTGGTAGGGGATTGAATAATGTAATTTTCAAAGGTATTTTCCATTATGTAGTCAAATTAGGGTTATTGTTTAGTATGCCACGAAAGCACATGATATGTCAGAGGCTCATTGAGTGAAGGCCCCGTGTGTTACATGGACCATGTAGCTACAGAAGTTAATGCATTTTCCATCTATTTCTTCAACTCTTCCTTGAATATATATCATATGATATACATAAGTTAGATCTAGAGTGGAGAATGATTTTACTAAGCTACTTCAATCCCATCGGAAATCACCCAAGTCGCCAGATTGGTGAATATCCAAAGGGAATTCCAAATAACCTCATGCCTTTCATCCAACAAGTGGTTATGGTAGGAGACCAATGTTGAACATTTATGGTAATGATTTCCCAACAAAGGATGGCATAGTGGTAGGATAAATACTATCTTCAATATTTGATGTTATTATAAATTTTTATAGAGATGCCAATTTGTTGTTTGGATAACATAGACTTTTGTGGTTTTGAATCTACGCACATGAAATTACTAGCAGAATAAGATCATTCCAAAAATGTCATATTAGTATGCAGCAGAGTCAATCTCTTAGGATAATTTATGAGACTATTATATATTAGAACATATTGATTTCAAACTGCAATACGTGTTACTTATTGAACATTGATACTTGGACAACTTTAAGGGACCATTTTATAGGTCATAGATCTTTGAACCTATTTCTTTTGAAGCTTGCATATGTTTCTAACCCTTGTCAACTCTTTAATATGCTACTTTAACTCCTCACCCATTTTTTTGTTTATGTATTTTAGATTGTCTATTTGCAACTATTTATTTTCGTTCTACTATACTTCCAATGGTATTAGGTTTGAGACTAATTCATGTGGTAGACTTGGTTGATGGTCATTTGTGCTCCATAAGAAATTCAATGCAAGCGACATAGGTAAATTTCCCTTGAGTTTCATGATTGATATTTTTGCCATAAATTTAGATCACATAATAAGGAGATCTCAAAATTGTTTTAAGTGAATGTATCTTTTCTATGGCAGAAAAAAATTCTTGTACAATTGTGTATTGATTCCTTCATTTTTTTAGTATACTCAAATTCAGTTTTCTGATATAAAGAGCTAATTGATATTTTGACATTTCAATATGTTAAGGGTTTTATCTTAAGAAGACATTATGCCTACATTTCACATTTTCAGTAAATGTATGCATTTTTTGCTACAAGTACATATTAGTATTGTTAATGATCCATTAATATATGGGAAAATTTAGATGGTTTTTTTTGTTATTGGATGTAAAATTCTCAGGTTTTTTTTTTTCTTTTTTCTTTTTCTTTTGGTGACGTTTTATTTGTTTTGTTTATGCAGGTCATCTGGTGACATAGTGGCTACTATATTGAATAAAACTAGTTTGAGTTTCTCGAGTTTCATGATTGATATTTTTGCCATAAATTTAGATCACATGATAAGGAGATCTCAAAACAGTTTTAAGTGAAAATGTATCTTTTCTATGCCAGAAAAAAGGGTTCTATAGCTTGTGTATTGATTCCTTCAATTCTTTTAATAGTCTTTAAATTTAGTTGTCTGATATCGTTGATATTTTGACATTTCAATATGTTAAGGGTCTTAGCTTAAGAAGATATTATGCCTACACTTCACATTTTTAGTAAATATATGCCCTTTTCTGCTACAATAGTAAATATTAGTATTGTCATTGAATCATTTGAAGTGGTCTCACAAATTTACATTTTTGTCCGTTTGTAGGTATATATTTTTTCTTAATTTTGTTTGAATCCAACAGAGCCTTTTTGGTGTTACAAGTTAAAGTTATTTACTCAAAATAGCATTCAAAAATACAATTGTAGTAATGAAAATATTGTTATATATATATATATATAACCAACACATATTTATTGGATCTATCAAAGGAGAAGATAAATACATTTTTTTTTTTAATTTTGAGCTTTTTATAAATTTCATACTGGTATATTATAATGAAGGATTGAAAATTAGGGCAAAATATAAAATTAAAAAGCAAGTTCTCTTATTTTATTTATCTTATAACTCAAATCAACTTTTTTAATTATGTATCCTAAATTATTGTTATAAAAAAATAAAAAATAAAATTATTATTAAAATTATTTTATAATATCTATTATTATATTTTAATTAATAATATTATTCTAATTTTTTTCTCCTCTTTATTATTATTATTATAACTTTCAAAAGTTGAAGAATGATAACGGTATTTTTCCTCTTCTTTATTATTATTATTATTATAACTTTCAAAGTTGAGGAATGATAACGGTATATTAAATGACCATATATATCTTTGTCGGTTCCCAATAAAAAAAACGCTAAAATTATGTGAACCATCCAAATACGACTTTAAAATTATGAAAACTCGGTGATTGCACCAACTCAAACAAACAAGTATTGGACTTGTTTTTAGTTTTAAAATGTCTTCGATTTCCTTGTCACGTTGTGTTTTGGGAGAACGGACTTTGGATCGTGATCTTCGGAATGTTGTGGATGGGGTGTCGACTGTGCACAGATATGAATTGGCACGTGATTTCCCATTGTGAAATTCAGTGAATGTGACTCGTGACGTGGTTCTACCACCTTCCCGAACACAGAAGATGTGGGATTGCGCATGCATGAGTGGTGTCTGTCTTCCAATCACATTCTCATTACAAGCGATTAATAATTACGCGTGTTACAAGAGCAAACACCAGACATATGATAGCATTTCGGAATCGAGAACGACATTCTCACGCAACGTTTAAATTAGGTTTTACATCCCATCATTCTGGAATCTGAACCCACTCCAAGGTATCGTTCATGAATATTTACAATGTATTTTAAGTTTGAATTTGTTTTTAAATTTTATTTTATTATATAAATTTGTAGTAAACAAATATATGTATATAGTGTTTTATAATTAAAAATCATAAACGAATTTATCTAATTCTATTTTTGTTTTACTCACGTTTACTTTTTAATATAAAAATATTGAATTTTCAATTTTTTTTTTAAGATGTGTCTTATTTTTAAATATACTAAAAAATCAATTAAGCTGAAACCTATGATCTCATTAAGGGCTTCTATATAGGAAAAGACAACAGGGTTAAATATTTTATTATTTTAGGGGATTCTCTCTTAATGATTCAACATATAAAATTTGACAAGCTTCCTAAAGATAGCTCTCTTGCCAAGAACTTTAAAAGAATCAAAGAATTATTGGCATCTTCTGCAACACATAACTGTATCACATCTTACGAGGCAACCACTCAAAGGCCGACAAGCTAGAAAATGTCGCAAGATCCTGGAAGGAAACAACACTTATCATAAATCAATCCTAATCCAAATGTGCCATTCCTTAAGGATTTGCAAGAACTTTGGATCTCTCATGACATATTTTGATTATCAAATTAAGGAAGATATATTTGGGATTGGTCTCATCCCTTTTTAATTGATCAAACGAGACCCTTATAATTGCTCCTCATCATTCAATGATGAGACAATCCTCCCTCATTGGACTTCATGGTTGTTCGCTGGACTTATGTTAGCAAAATGTGTGTCCTTCATGGTCACTCTCCTCATATCATGTCTGTATATTCTGGTTCGCATGGTCAAAACATCACCCTTGCAAAGTTCAAGCGCACTCTTGAATGAACAATGATGAGGAAATAATATCAAATCAAAAGGGAATAAATGTCTAAGTTAATGGAGCTCATGTGGGACGAAAGTCTTGGTAGCATTAAACTCCCAAGGGGCACTCCCTCTCGTTTCTTCCACTCAATTTTTCTTACAACTTCTAGATTTTGATATCTCGGGGCTTCTTCCATTGCCAATTGTAGCGTCAGGCCATCCTCTTTTGTGGGAGTTATTTTCAAAGCTCCTCTCTCAATTCCAATTTCTCCTCAAGTTGGTAGTCGAAGTAATTTAGTTAGAGCAAAGCTTGTTTTGGACCATATTGGCCACCTTTCTCTTTTATTGTGTCGGGATAGTTCTATCCACAATAAGTTGTTGATATATTCCTCAATTGTTAAGAATTGGATTGACAGTTACTATAACAATATGAATCACCCCTCGGATTCTGGGTCCCTTCAAAGGATAGTCCATGTTCGCATTGTCTCTCAACTAACAAAGCCCTCAAGCTAATCGTGAGTTGCAAGTCAATTTTTGTCAAATCACTCATTCTTACATCGAGCTGGCAGAAGAGCTGCAGACTCTCAAAGTCCAATTTTATTGACTCTATGATGAAGTGGACGCGCTAAGAAGCATGATAACAGAACTAAAGATCAAGGTATTTCAAGGGAAGAGGCTCACCATCAAGATGTCAATGGGAACATGATTTTTACCTAAACCTGTCTATGAGCAATAGTGATTATTGTTAGATGTCTACATATATATTATGAATGTTTTGCTTCAACACACCTTGGTTATATACTTAGTATATCTAGTGTTCTGTATAATTTTCTAGCAAAGTCCTATATCAGCTGTGGTTTTATAGTAGGATGTTGTAGACAATATAGTATGAATGCCCAATTTGATTTATTCTTGGAAGATCGATCTCTAAATTCTTTCATCTAAAAATTACTTTAAATTTTATATATTATATATATATATATAAGAGATAAAATTATATATTAAAAATAAAAATTAAGGATTTATTTAATTTATTATGAAATTTGAAATGTGAATGGCCATATAAAACAAAATCTCTTAAAATCAATAACATGGAAAAAATTTAAATTCTTTTATATTCTTAAAAAAAATAGTTTCAATCCCGGATGCGGGTGATCTCGTTGTGCGATAGGCATGTGGCTCGTCACATGGGCAGGTGTCAGCCCGACGAGCCACAAATAACCAGGACGCTAGCACAGTTAATACGCGGAAGGTGAAGTCATTTGGTTTTAAGGCCTGTCTATTCGTCATTCATGCGCAGCAGAGAGCGAGGATGATGGCGCTCCATAAACTTGAACCCCTGCCACTTTCCTGCATTCCCTCAAGCTATCCGAGCAAACGCAGGCAGAGAAGGAACATTCTTGGTTCAGCGTAAGATTCTCAGAGGAATTTTGTCTGGAGATAAATTGGGAGATGCAGAGAGAAAGGCCCAGAATGAGCAGTCGTCGTGGCGGTTCCAGGGTCAAGCCACAACAAGCGGCCAGTCACTTCGCCTTCCTCCTCAGTGGAAATACTTTGAGCAGAATAGAACCCGAGCAGATGCTGGCCGCAGCAATGTGCGTCGGGGAGAAATCATGGATTGTGGTCATGTGGAGCATCCGGCTGTTCGCTACCAGATCCCCTGCACTCTGGAGAAAAATACTCTCATTGTCTCAGTCTCGGTGGAACATTGGGCAAATGGAAGACCTGAATGTGCCAGTGGTTGACATGCAAGTTCCTCTGGTAGATATGAGGCGGCCAACCAGAGCAGAATTCCCCCAGCCAACAAGCATGATGCAGGCCCCGTGAGCCGATGCAGAGGACTTTGCTCGGACTCGGACGAATCCCAGAAGCTCAAATGTAAATGAAGGATGAGCCATACACAAATGATGATGAAAGCTCAGCCATCAATCTGATCTTCGCTGCCGGGAAAGGAACGCAGCTCTCTGTTCGTCTCTTCTGCTCTCTACGTCTGTTTGTATTCTGTCGGTTTATGGGTCCACTATGTCGGTTTATATGTCTACTGTGTCGATTTATATGTTGTCTATGTCGGAACTATGCACCGTCAAAGGTCGCAATGCTAGTAGGGTGGTAAGCTAATCAATTTTTGTAACTGTGTTGCTCTGGAAAGGTCCAATATGGGGAAAATGCCATCTCTCTGGAGATGCAGGGCCACGGCCCTGATGTAAAAATGCTGTAATTTTTTATATTTTGTAATATAAATAGCATAGTCTTACGTAGAAAAAAAAAAAAAAATAGTTTCAATATAATTTAGAGTTATATATTATATGTAATGTTTTATTTTATATTTATATATATATATATATATATATTAATTATCTTTTAACATAATAAAAATATGGATATTTTTATTCTTAAAACATGGATATTTTTATTCTTAAAAACAAGTGTATATCCATAAATCTCATTTATCATGAATACTATTTACCTAATACAATATTAACAGGGATGCATAGTTAGCGTTACTTGCACCTTAGATTAATTATTGAACTTTGAAAGATATGAATTTTCTACATTTGAACAAAGGATACAAAATCACTGCTCTAGGTCAAATATAGTTAAATTGGAGTGAAAAATAATAAAGACATATAGTTTATAGCATTATATATAATATATATATATATATATTATATATATATATATATATATATTAATTCGGCTAAAAAATTGAAACAATTTGACGTTGGTTAATTTTTGCAATAGAAGCAAGGCTTTAGACATAATGTGATGAATCACCGATTTTAAAATTATTTGCAGTCATTCACAAAGTGCTATGTTACTAGAGACGAGAAACTATGAGATTTAGCTAGTGTTTACCTATGCAATGACATTTTAAAGGCCTTACAAGATATAAGATTAATTATTTAGAAAGTCACTATAGATCAACTAATTCATATACCCTAAGAAACCAATTATTAACTTCAGTGATACATAATTAACTCTATTAATTAATAATAACTAAGTAACCCATAAATCTTTTAATTACTATCCATCTAATTTGTTAAGAGACAGGTTCTAGATAACTTTGCTACTCATTAGTGTGCAACATTTTCTCTTTGAAATATATATATTTTATTGCATTAATATTTTAAATCAATAAAAAATAAAATTATGAAATTGTAAAATTTTATGAATATAGTTTTTTTAATATTTTATAAGTTTTTAGTTTTCACATACAGTTTTTTAAATATTTACTATTTTTTTAAAATTTAGTTTCTATGAAATTAAATTAAATTGCAATCAAAATTTTGGATAATTCTTATATGTCAAATATTTTTTTTAATACATTAAATGTTTTTAAAAGCTCATATGTGAATTTTGGATCCAAGTCTCATATACAAAGTTAAATGTTAGACATTTTTTTTTATATTACATGATTTTATGATATAAATTCAATTATCATGAATGTGGTATTTGATATTTAATTGATATTAATTATTGTGTTTAGAGTCACTTTAAGAGATGTTGTAATGTTATGTAAATATTTTGACTAAAATTAAAAAACAAAAAAAAAATTAGAGAGATCAAATTATTTAAAATAAAATTAAATAAAATTAGTTAAATTTATTTAAATAATTTTACTAATGGTATTCTTATGTAATATAACCTATTTAAAGGTGTATATATATAAACAACCTAGATCCATGTTAACTATGGATCTTGACCACAAGAGGGATCAAATCCCTTGAGGTGCATTTCCATATTTGCACTTTGACTGATTTAATTTGCAAGTTTACACTTTGAAATATTTGATCCTTCTAGGTCCATGTGTAGAATTGCACTTTCAGAGATTTGAGTTGCAAGTTTACACCTTGAAAGATTTTATCCTTCTAGACCCTTAAATAGATTTGAAGTTAAAATGGATTTAGGCTTGTTATTTAAACTAACTTTTTAGACTTGAAGTAATAGATCTGAAGTTAAAGTGAATTTAGGAGGGTTATTTATAATAATCTTTTAGTCTTGCAGTAGGAAAAAATATTCGCAAAACAAATAAAAAATTAATTCTACACATCACCAATAAATTATTTTATTCGAGCAAATATTTTAATCATAAAAATATTAGTATATTTAAAATCTTAGAAAATTTTCCCAAATTATTAAATATTATAATTTTTTTCTCATATTTTATAAATATTTAATAAAACAAAAATTAAATAATTACACAAACATAAAAACAAAAAGTAACATTTCCATTTGATAATAGAAAGAAAATTAATATCTCATAGGTCACCTAAAAAATCCAAAATAATATCCTTGATAACTAACATTGGCAGATAATGGAAAAGAATTAATATCTCGTCCCTCACCAAAAAAACCCAACGAATTGGCATTTGATAATGGCAAACAATTAATATCATGTCGGTCACCAAAAAAACCCAAAGTAATATCCTCGATTTGGTAAATTCTGTAATCAAACCATAACGGATATAAAGTGAGATTAAATTAAATATTGGTTTAAAAGGAACACATCTTCCAAAGTTTAAGAGGTTTAATGAATATATCGAATTCCAAATCCTTATGGATTAAAAAACTCAAAATTAAAATTTCCGGTTTTAAGAATCTCAGTAGCACTCTAACCATCTGAGGGTAGGCAGCATGATTACATACCATTGGACTAGTATGATAATTATACAATTCGCAGGATTACATACTATTGGATTAGGTATGATAATTAGACATTTCACGGTAGGCAGTGTACACAGCATGGTTATGTAGCATAATTAGACATTTTGCAGCAGGCATGTCAGCGTGTTACTTAGGACATTGTCATCATTATTTAATAAAAACCAAAACCAATCAAAATGGAGATAAAACCAAATTAAAATATTAAAAAAAAAATAAATTTATTTATAATGTGAAATTTGTAAAACAATCAAAATGGAGATAAAAACAAATTAAAATATTTAAAAATAAATTAAATTTATTTATAATGTGAAATTTGTAAAATGTTGTTTTTTTTTTTGGTCAAATCCAAATTAATTCATCGTCAAAACAAATCGAACTACTATAGGGATAATAATTTAGCAGGGTAATAATTTGGCGAACAAACGAGTTTTTCAAAAGAAAAGTGCGTGATGTTTAATATTTTCAAAATCAAATGTGTTTTTTAAAAAAATTCATAACTTTTATTAGAATGTGCACATTTCTAAACCAATACAATTTTATTATATTTTATTAGAAAATAATGTATTCAAATCTTTCACCCACATGTTTGTAGTGTAGGAGGATACAAGCAATATGAAGACAATTTTCATCAACAACTCAAACTTATGGAGTTTTGGTGTTTGAAATAGTCCTACCCCTATTCTAATAAACAATTTATTTTTCTATAGTAAACAATTTATATCCTACACTGACAATTTAATAATTTATTTCCTATATCTTAGGTTAAATTTATAATAAGTATATGTATATCTTTTATATAAAATATAAAAATGAATTTTATTGGAAAAAAATAAATATACTAATATAATTTTTCTGATTTACTTAAATTATTAAGTTATAAATTTATCTTATATTTTAATTTATAATATTATAGTTGTATTATTATAATATTTATATTATACTATAAATATTGTAATAAATATTACATTAAGGGTATTGCTTATCTGTTACTATTTTGGCATTTACACTGATATGGTAGAAAAATATTTGGATATTATAGGACGTAATGGCCCCAAGCTCTCTGGTATGGTCATTAATCTTCTCCTTTATGCTGAGATATTGTTCTTCTAGCTAGAAACCACAATGATCTCAATCCATAGCTTAAAATCCTAACAATTAATACCTAGAGGACTAAGGCCATGATAACTAAATCCAAAAAGATCAACCATGGTAATTTCATCTATTATAACAATTACTTGAAGCAAGTTTCTTCATACATATATTTAGGTATTGACTTTCATCACCAAATTATAGCATTGAGAAAAGGATGATTGGAGTCTGCAAAGTTTATTATGAGCTTCAAAATAATTGTAAGTCAGTTGATCTGGATCTGGTGTAAAAAGTGTTTCCTCTTTGATATTTTATATGGATGTGAGGTTTGGGGTTGTAGTATATCATGAGAGTAGTGGAGTATGATCAAGATGATTCAAAAGCAATTTATAACCTACAAACTCAAGATTAAAGGAAATATTCCCTATGCTATGGTGTTGATAGAAGCTAGCCTTTCTTCCATTGAAAGTATGGCTATCTTTAGATATTTGGTGTATAAGAATAAGATTTACTTCTTGAAATCCAATAGGTTTCCCTTTCCCAAAACTGTTTCTAACATTCAAGTCCGTCTCAAATGTGGATGGTATAATGTCGAGTCTAGGCTCGAACAATAGGGGGTACATGAAGAGATCATTTGAAGAATAGAGATAGTACTAAAAATACTATTACCTCAAAATTTAAAGATAAATTATCGAATGATATAGAGTTAGAGAGAAAAAAAATGTTATTAAAAAATGATCAACCTCACACTTCCTAACCAAAACCAAATTTGTCTTTTTGTCTTGCCGAATCCTAAAAAATAATTTAACATTTACATAACCAAAATTGTTTTTCTGTCTTGACCAATCCTAAAAAGCAATTGAACATCTACATTACTTCTCATTAACGATACTCACAATATTAATTTACCTAGCAAGGTGGTAAGGAGACGTTGCACAACAATGTGGGCCTGCACCATAGTCTCAAATCAACGGAAAGCCTAGTAGATGCGCTGTAGATGAAGTATCTGAAAGTCTCCATGATCGATCCCTGCCGTGCGTGACTTTTCTTATTTTACACCTTCTCATGCTCCCAGGAATCGAACAGTCGGGCCACGCAGCTACTGATTAATATGAGCCTTTTCGACATCGAAAGGTCACTCGGCATAATTTTAGTATTATATTGGATTTGTAAACTTTCAGGCAGCGCAATTTTCTTTGTCATTGAAAGGGGGTTTTGTTTTTCGAGAAGGGCCTCTGCATCGTCGAGTTGTGGTTATATTAGCAAGCCAGATTTAGAAATAGTTTTAGCTTTAGAAGTAGTTTTAATATATTTATAGTGAAACGTTTATTGGAGAAATCTCATTTTCAGAAATGAATTTAATATAAAATAGATATGTGATTATTAGCAAGCCAGCTTTAGAAATAACTTTAATATAGTTTTAATATACTTATAGTGCAACATTTATTGGAGAAATCTCATTTTCAGAAGTGAATTTCATAAAATAAAAAAAAATAGATATATGATTTTATTAATATAGGTTAATTAAGTTAAATATATAAAATTTAGAATTACTAAAATATATTTTATATTTTATTTTACTTTTTATAAGTTTTAAAATTAAAATATTTGAATCCAACTCATTTTATTTTTATGTTAGCATTACTTCAAAATCATTTTTATAGTTTTATATATATAATATAGTAAGTAAAAGAAAAAAAAATATCAAAAATAAAATAATTAGCAAAATATTTATTTTATTTTATTTTATTTTTAGTTAATTATTAATAAAATATTTTAAAACTAATTTTGTATATTTTTATTTTATTTTTGAGTTAATTATTAATAAAATATTTTAAAATTAATTATATATATATATTTTAAAATTTTATTAAAATATATAGTAAAATTAAATTTTTCTTTTTCTATATTTTAATTTACTTTGTTAACTATGACATGCACATATAAGAATACATTTGAATATTTTTAATTTAATTTTAACCTTATTATTATGTGTCAAGAGAGATACTAGTTTAAATATAAGTCTTTAAAAGTCCAAACCCTATTTGGTGGAAAAAAAAATTGAGAAAAATATTGCACTTATGTGCAATTGGTCCTCCTAGAACCATTATAGATGTAGAATTAAAATTGATAATGGGAAAATATTTCAATGATGATTATCTGATTGAATGACTTGTACCTTAAATAATTTTATCTCTCTTGATACATGCTCTATCATCTCCCTCATGTTTACCTATAAAAAATATCTTTCAATGTAAGAAGAATGTTCTTCTCTAATTATTTATATATTGAGTGGCTCTAATAGCTAAAATTATGTAGATAATCTTTTGTTATTAATATGTTTTCAAACATCACATCTCAACTTTATATTTAACAAAAGATAAACAATAATGTAGTATATATATGTCTTAAAAATATTCTACTCAATATATGTATGTTTTAGTTAAAATAAACATTTAAATATTTTATATATAATTAATATTTAAATATTTTTCTCTTACATATATTCTTAAAAAAATTTAAATGTCACTTTTCCATGTCAGTGGAGAAGGAACTACATATCTTTCTTATATTATAATTTAGAAAGTATCTTTATAACTAGTCAAAAATCATTTTATTTTCACTTATAGTATTTGATATATAAAAATATAAAATTAATTTTAAGATATTTTATTTATAAAAATAAATTTGAAATACAACTTTAAATAAATGAATAAAATATTTTAATTTTGACTACATTACTTTTTCATTTATATCTCTAAAAGTCTTGAATTAAATATTAAAATATTTTTTAATAATAAATATTAAAATATAATTTTTAATTATATAATTTTAAATATTATATGTTTTAGTTAGGAAATTTCTTTTCATTAGTTCATAAAAAGTGTACAATAGATAAACATGAAGCTCACTTCTCTCCAAGTTTCACTCTGACCAACTTTGTTAACTAGTAAAGCAGTATAAAAACTAAGTAGAAAGTGAAATTTTTTTCCATGATCCTCAGAGACAAAAAAGACGGATATCCCGAAACACATGAACAACAATAAAACAACCAACATAGAACATAGGTCAATTGTGAATATTAGGTGCATAGCAACACTCGAGGCCATAGGAGGACCAAGATCCCTATGAGCATCACATTCAATCTCTGCAAGGTGCAACTCCATCCCATCCAAATGTTCACTAGCTCAATGTTGGCTCTGGTGCTAAGACACTAAATCGTGCAGAATGTCCTAATCATTTTATTGGATTCCATTTAAGAATGCAATAACCACATTCTTCTCTTTGCATCATTGTTCCTGAATGTATTCTAAGGTGGACATGATGTTTCGTAGTTGCACAACTTGAGAATCCATTGTGGGAAGCTCCTCTACTTGACCTGGCAACTGGGCCCGAGCTTGCAGACACTTCCCCCACCAGATTTGGGCCACATACTATATCCTTGTTTGCTACCCCCACCCGACTAGCCCTCTCCCTTGGCATGTCTTGACGTCCTTCTTCTCGCTGAGTTCAATCGCTTTGGTGCAACATGACATCTAAGCTTGTGGGACACCAAGAACGAGACTCCAAAGTAAAGGGAGCAAATGAATGGTTCCCATAGATCCCTCTACTCCATCGCTCTAGAAAAAAATAGGCCATGTGACAATTCCAACACCTACTACCACGTTCAATGCACCAGAATTGAAATTGGTCCTTAAGGTGGGTCAATTAACACTGGAACCAGCAGTGGGATTCCATGTGGACCTTCGGTATGAAAATGATGCCCAATTACGGTCCCTCTAAATCCTTGTTCAACACAGCATTGCAGAAATGCATGCTCCCAGAGAAGGAGTAAAACCGAGCATACCAAACACATTCCCAATATAGAACCAAAGTAAGAATTAAACCAAACAATAAGTGAAAAGATTACCGCGTCTCATATTGACACGATAGTACAGGAGCTCCAACCCATGTTTCAGGAGCGAACTCCGTCTGTCCACAGACCCTATCCCCATGATCCCACACCACCTGAATATTCACTCGAGCAAGTAAATTACTTGGAGAATTACAGTAGCCACCAACAACATCTAGAGTAGAGATTCTCAAACAAACAAGCATGCATAGCTGGAAAATGTATTACTCAATATTAGTAACACTGCCCTCCCTATCACCCATGTCACGAAGCAGAAATAGATGAAACTACTGAGCATCTTGAGTATATATTGGGCCTTCAAGTTCTTGAGGCTTTGTCCTTTTCAGTTCCACTGTCGTGGCTGCCACTCCACTTTAATGACACGTCATATACCATTGACCCGCCTACCACAAGCTAAGCTTCATAACCTTTGTTCACCCACAATATCAAGGTAATTTTAAATATCATATATTAATTATATATTATATATATTTTTCATAGTAAAATCATATAATTCCTTGATATTAAGTTATACAAAATATCTAAAAATTTCTCCAAGCAATTTGGAACACTCAATACAATTCTTTTTTTTTTTAATTTAATTTTCAATTAAATACCATCATTTGAGCTCCTCCTTCCATACATATGATTCTTACAAAAGTCTCCTAAAGGGATTATTTCATCATAATTATTCAAAGCTTTATATAAATAGTTGTTTCTAAAAAAAGTTAAATTTTCTTGATTATTTATTATAAAATTAAATTAATAACCAGAAATGAAATTTATATGAATAATTTTTTTTAGTTTTTCTAAACATGTTATTTATCAAATACCTAACATTTGCACTAACATTTAATGGTAAAATATGATTTTCAATATAGTAAAAAAAATTCCAATTATTTTCATGGCTCTAATAATTAAAAATATGTAAACATTTGTTTTTATATTATTATCTTTCTAAATATCACATATCAAACTTTATATTTAAGGGAAACAATGAATAATACATTATATATATCTTAAATATAATAAACATTTTAATAGATATAATTAATTAATATTAAAATATTTGAACTACACTTGGATATTTTATTTATGATTATTATTAAATTATTTTTTCCTTCTTATTATTTGCCAAACCCATATTTATTTGAATAAAACTATATATATTCATTATATTATAATTTTAAATTTGTCTTTATATTCAAGGAAAAAACTTTTTATTTTCAATTATAATAATTTTTCTATAAAAGATTATAAAATTAATTCTAAAATATTTTGTTTATAAAATTGATTTTAAAATACATTATTTATAACTAACTCATATCTTAAAAAAAATATCTTCAAATATATAACATTTTTATTTAAATTTCTCAAAACTTAAATTAAATATTAAAACATTTTATTTGTAATATTAAATTAAAACATATTTTCTTGAAATTTCTTAAAACTTAATTAAAGATTAAAACATTTTATTTATAATATACATTAAAACATATTTTGTTGAAATTTCTTAAAACTTGAATTAAATATTAAAACATTTTATTTTTAATATACATTAAAACATATTTTTGTATGATACTATTTTTAATATCATAGATTAATTATATATCATAAATATTGGAAAAGAAAGTTACATATTTTTTATTTGTACTTATAAAATAATACTTTCATAACATTTCTCCAATAAATTTTCCACAATAAATACATTAAAAATTATGTTAAAATTATTTTAAAAAGTTGGTTTGCAATAAAATACCATCATTCGACGTCCTCCTCTCATACAAATGGTGCTTACAAAAATTATTTTCCAACGTCTCGTAGCTACTATGGTTTCTGATAGCGACTGTTTCGTCAGGTTTGCTTATGTTTTTCATTGTATACTCATGGTTTTCTTCTGCTTATTGAATTTTGAGTTATTTGGTTTTCATGAACATCAATCCATGTTTTTCATGACCAATAAATATTTCATTTAAGTCAGTTTTTTTTCTCACCAGATGTTTCAGAAAAAAAATTAATATTGAGCAGTATCTTCATACTAGCTTTCATCATTTTTTGGCTCAAAAGTTGTGTGTTCTCAACAAGTTTGCCACTCGGGTGTTAAGTATCTCTGATGAAAAGAACCTTGAGAAGGAGAAAGCCCACCTCCCTTTATATTTTTGTTAATAACGGATATAGTAGGCACCAATGTTTGAAAGCTTTCCTTCAATCTAGCAGAGGTCCCAAACCTAAGAAAGAACCTAAAGACCGAATCTCAGGGGTGCATCTCCCTCTCATTGAGGCGACCATTGACAAGATCACGAGGCTTCTTAGGAAGCATAATGCTCCCTCTACTTTTAGACCCCTTAACACTATTTGTAAATCCCTTGGATCCATGAAAGACCCTATTGACCGTAAGGACATGAAAGGTGTTTATGTTATCCCTTGTTCTTGTGGGACCCCTATGTTGGTGAAATTGGGCGCTCTATTAATCAGAGGATTCATGACCACGTAGTCGACATCGAGCATGGGAGGACTAGGTCTTCAGCCTTGGCTAAAGATGCGAAGAAGTTTAAGCATCATATTTGTATTGAGGAGGCTGAGGTTATTGCCAAGATTGCTCATTTCCATCACCGTAAGTTTAGGGAAGCCATAGAAATTGAAAGGAGGTCGAACAATCTCAATAGGGATAACGGCTAGTAGATTGACAGTTATTGGATCCCTACTCTTTCCACTTAGCGCCCCCCTCTCATCTACCCTTCGGTCTGGTTTTATTCCCCTAGCTTCTGGTTAGATTTTGTTCCATTTTCTATTGATTTTCATTTTATTTATTTATTTTTTTAATAATTTCGATTTGTGCCTATAATAATATTGTTTTTAGGTTTATGTTTTTTATTTATTAGAAAGATTGCTTAGCTTAATGTAATATATTAAAAAAAAATCTTGTTTTCATGGAATTCTTAATTAGTTACATTCTTTTTAGATAAATAATGTTTTTAAACAATTTAACTAAGTAGACATTAGTAGACATCAATATTTAACCCCAATTAGTAGACATTTATATTTAACCGTAATGATAGCTTACATTCAAGTAAATGAATATATTTAATAAACATTGGTAAATTAATTTTTTTAATTTATTTAAAATTAATAAATTAATAATTGGATTTGATATATATATATATATATATATAAACTTATTTAACAAATTAACTAATTGATTATCTAATTAATAAACTTTCATTTTTATAATAATTTTAGGTTTATTTGTAGAATTCATGGGGTCCCTTAACAACCATTTAGGATATTTATTTAGTTTTAAATAAAATGACTAGTCCTAACAATTAACTAATTATTTAATATCTTTCCCCTAGCTCTTCGTCAAGTCGGTTGTAACTCAGGTCGAGTCCATTGTAGCCGTTATTTAATATCTTTCCCCTAGTTCTTGGTCAAGTCGGTTGTAACTCAGGTCCAGTCCATTGTAGCCGTTTCATTTGGTCAATAGTAGTTGTTTCTTTCTAGCCATTTGAATGACAGGTCTCTCTATTTAACTCGCTGCCATGATCCGGTTCTTCAACTTGTCTAAACGATGAACCACACTAGCTGGTTCGAAACGCGTCGATAAATAGATTTTGATGTGATTATCTCCAAAAAACATGTTCATAAACTTGATATAAATCATAAAAACCTTAGTTCAATAAATTGAATCTTCTTTGTTATTTATTAAAATATTAAATTAAAAGAGATAAATAATTTTCAATAAATTGAATCTTCTTAGTTATTTGTTAAAATATTAAATTAAAAAGGATAAATAATTTTGATATATTTATTATAATACATACTTTTACTATTAGTTATCTTTAGTATTTATTTAAATGTATATCAATACAATTTATGTTGTCTAATTAAATGCTTATGGAATTTTAAATATTGTTTCAGTGTATATCAATTTTCTTATACTGAATGCTGATAAAACCACAGCCCCCTGAAAAGACGACCAAGTAAATTGAGGCTTCTCAAAGTTTAGAAATCCCTTTTAAAACTAAAATTAAAACAAGTGGCTTTTCGATGTCCAAAAGGGGAGAGATTAATCAGTCGCAGCGTCGCAATGTACGGCCGACTCTTGGAACCCTGCAAACATCAGAAGTTGTAAAATAAGAAAACGTCACCCATGATGCTCAACAATAATGCAGGCTATCGGCCATCCCGCTTTCCATTGATTTGAAACTTCTTTACTGTAGGCCCAAGTCGGGGCAGCATCACCTTGCCACCTTCCTCTTCTGAATTCCAAAAAAATCGTTCTGAGTTGTTTATGTGAATGTGGTACGCAAGTTAAGATTGTGACTACCGTTAATGGGAACCTATGCCAGTAATATTGTATTCGGTATGTCAACTCTGGAAACCTTTCCCTCCTAGATTAAGGCATAAAATACTTTAATAGTTTCCCCCATCGCAGAAAAGATGAGGCGGAGAAAGATGGATGGATGGATGGACACACTTCACCCTCCGGTGAACATATACAACGTTGTAGGAGAGATACAATTCTAAATAAAATTCGAATGTAGATAAGGTAACATTATTTTATTTTATTTCTTTTGTTAATTTTTTGGTTGTGGTGGGATGAAAACTACTCAATATATGCACTAAAATTATTTATTATTCATGGGAATGAATATATTATTTATTATTCAGGGGAATATGGTATGAATACAGTTCAGACAAAATTTATTTTAAAAGAAATCATATCATTATTTTTAAACCGTTATAATAATGATAGTGATATTAAGTAACATAAATTAATATATATTTACTTTTCGTAAAATTAAAAATTATCATTTTGATTCTGTTTTCATATTTAAATTTTTATAATATTTAATCAAGTAAAATAAAGTATGCTTATAAAACTAGATATATATAGATAATTTTTTAATTATATAAATGATAAATATTTTTATATTTTATATAACAGATATATATTTATTCATTATAATATAGGGTAGTATTTCTCCACACTATCTAAATTAAATACATATAACTCATTAATTATATTAAAGAGAATATATTTAATTAAATTTAAAAAATTAGGCAAGAAACAATATAATTGGATATTTCTTAAATAATAAAATTAAATTTATATTTTCAAATTTTCCTTTATTTATATTATTTAGTAATTTTTTTCTATGAAGTGAAATTTATTAACTGTAAAAACAAGAGATTACATCACAGATTATCATATGCGATTTTGGTCTTACATGGGATACATGAATATAAAGAAAAATGTACTTTATGTATCGTTAGAAAAGACAATTTAAAACATATGAAAACTAATATCTATCAAGACTAGATCTAGATGGTGGTCAATCTAGCCTCTCACAAAACTACTAGCACAAAAACCCCAATAACCATAATCATAAAACAATCAAGTGAGGGTTTTTGAGTCTGAGTTGTCTACTAGAATAGGCTCTATTGGATCAGCCAAGGGTCTGGTTGATGCTAGCGTGATGCGAAGATGGGGCTCAATCCTCACTAATTTGTTGATTATCCTATCCAGTTTGTTGTCATAATCTTTTAGGTTCCCATGGATGTGGTCCAAAGTGTGTAGCAGGTACATCCTAGTTTCTTGGCAATCTAAGATATGTGTCCCAACATGAACTCCATATTCTAATACAAATCAATTCTATGTATGTATTGATTGTCTCTTCCTTGTGTATGCCCCATATCAGGGATCCAACCTATTCAATATGTCATCACTTCAAAAATAGACAAGGAAGTTCTATGGGAATAGGTTTCCCCTTTAGTCTGGGTCATCTCCTCCTATACTTAAATCAGAGTCTCCTCCCAATACCTTGTTGCAATTTTTTCTATTTGGTGATGTAAGCAGATATTCTCCTTGTAGGCTCACTCATCATAGTATGTTTCCCCTATCCTCATGCAACATCTTTGTCTCATCATGTTGTCGACAAATCTTTATGATTGAGCTACGGGAACTAGGTCGAACAAGACACAAAGGGGCTTGCACACTCCACACCACTTAAGTATGGTGAGGTCACAAGCCTTTTGAGGAATGCCACCAAAGATGTTAGGTCCCTATAATACTAGTGATTGCCCCATTACTATTTTCGTTGTAGTCCTTATTGTTATTATTGTGCCCCTATTGTCCCCATATTTTTATTATTGTGCCGCATAGAAACCCACTATTGTTATTCGTGTGCCTTTATATTATTATTGTTATGTCGACTTTGATTATATGGTGGCACCTTAGACTCCTATATATAGAAAGGAGGTTTTGTCATGTGTATCATCCAAGAATTATTCATTTGTGTAATGTAAAAGAGGTTTACCCCTCGAAGAGACTGATTTTGAAGGCGTTGATCTCTCTTTTATTCTATTTTGTGAGATGGTTGCATAACATTTGGTATGAGAGCTTTGGATTCTAGCATTTCACTGCTCCAAACAGGTCATTGTGGCATTTTCTCTATAACGTTTTTTGTGCAACATTTCAGAAGCTAAAAAAAATACATTTGAGCTGAAATCTCGCGGAACCTTAGGTCCAGATTTCAGATCTTGTCTCACTATATTTTCGGAGATATGATCCAAGGAAGTTAGGGTTTTTGCAGGCTCCCGAATTATATCTCAAACAGGGGACCTGAGAAAAATCATCATAAATTTCTCTCTGAGCATCAGATTGAAATTTCGTCAAATGTTACAGAAAGATGATAGCCTATAGTTTTCTGTGTTTTGGTTATAGGTCATAAGGTCTAAATAGTGACACGTGGCACTTTGTACAAGTTCTCTCTCCTGAACCAGTCTATAATCTAGTCATCGTGAGAGATTTGGCATAACTCTTCCTTGAAGAATCCAATCTTGATCAGCCATGTGGGGTTGGAAAGAGGAATGAGAGGGCTACCACGGGATGCAATTTCAAATATTAGAGATCTGAAATTACAGAGATACAACAGATTCAATATCGAGCTGCTACAATGTAAAAAAATGTGTGTAGTTTTTTCTAAATTTTGCATAAGTTTGGTCAAAAAAATTAGTTTGAAGGAATTCAAAGGGCATAGTGAAGCATTATTATCATTAATTGATGCCTTGAAGAAATAAAATGGAAACACCTAGTAAGCAACTTGAAATCTCTAGCATGACTAATGAAGAAGAGGAAGAAATGCAACATGATATATCAAAATTACGAGACCAAGTGCAACAAATTTCACTTTCACAAAAAGTAACATAACCTAAGATGGATGTTTTAAATAAAGGCGTGGAAGATAATATGGATGGTTTAAAGAAATTCGTGGAAGCTAATATGGATTGTATGAAAGACAGCATTGAATATTGGAAGAAGGACATCGAAGGTTGGAAAGAGGGTTTGACAAAGTTGCTACAAGAAAGGCTTCCTAATGGTGAAAAGGTAGTAGAGAAAACTCAGAATGAGGAAAAAGAAAATTTAATCATGATTCAAAGAATGAAAACATTGAATATTTGGAGAAAGACATGGAAGATTTGAAGGAAGCTTTGACAAAGTTGCTACAAGAAAGGCTCCCTAATGGCGAAAAGGTAGTAGATAAAACTCATGATGAGAACAAAATAAATGTTAATCATGATTTCATAGACTCTAATGGTGGATTAAAGACCCAACATGTTCCAAAGATCGATTCGAGGAAGTTTGATGGCAAGGATCCCGTAACATGGATACTACAGATGGAGCAATATTTCGATCTCCATAATGAGCAAAACACACAAAAGGTACTCATTACAACTTTATATTTGGAACCAAATCAGTTTGTATGGTATCGATGACTTTTCTCTCATAAACAAATTGTCACTTGGGAAATTTTTATGGAAGAAATGATAGCACACTATGAGGATATAAAAAGAAGCACTTTATTTAGCCAATTGATAAATTTCAAACAAAAGGGTTCAATGATGGAGCACATTGAGGACTTCCAAAAATTGAATATAAGGGTAAAAGATATTCCAAAGGAACATAAGATTGATGTGTTCATAAGGATTTTAAAGGATAACATCCAACATGAGGTTCACCTTTGGGAGCTTGATTCATTGGAGGAGGCATTTAGGTTGGCAAGAAAAATGGAAAGAAAAATTATCGCGAAAAGGAAGCCTACCACTCACAACAATAAAGATGGAAGTGTTGTTGTCTGTAGTCTTCCACAACCTACAAGGTTGACAACACAACAATTGGAAGAAAAAAGAGCATAAGGGCTTTGTTATAGTTGTGATAGCTAATACACTAAAGGTCACAAGTGTGCTGAGAAGAAATTATTTTACATAGATTGCTTAGTGGAGGAAGAAAAGGAACAAGAAAAGTCAAAAGAAGAGGATATACATCAGGAACAAACCATAAAGAAAGAAGAAATGAATATGACCACATATTGTAATGCATTGGCCAAAATTACCACTCCTCAAACTATCAAGATAGAAGGACATATAAAGAAGAAAAAGGTAATAGTGTTCATTGATTTGGGAAGTACCCATAATTTTATTCATTGTAAGATAGCCAGGGAATTGAATTTCTTCCTATATCCAACACCATAGTGCCAAGTGATGGTTGCAAGTGGAGGAACCATAAATTGCTCTGGAAATTTCCATAATATCAGCTATCCATGCGAGAATATGTATTGAATAGCCCAATTATTTCCATTACAATGGGTGGTGCTGATGTTGTACTAGGAGTCCAATGGCAATAATCTTGGGTACAATAGCTTTTAATTTCCAAGAACCTATCATGAAATTTTCTTTGGAAGGAAAGGAACTTGAATTAAGGGGTATCACAGGGTAACCGAGAAATATAATCAACTCTAATGGAATGACAAAGCTTCTAAAGAAAGAAAAATGAGGCATAATTACACAATTATGTTCGCTAAAGGTTTCGACATCGAAATTATCTATTTCCCCAGATCTCTAGAAATTATTGGATTATCATTCCAAGGTATTTGAGACTCCAAAATGACTCCCACCTATTCATGATCATGATCATGCTATCGATTTGATTCCAGGAAGTTTCCCTCTAAACATCATGCCTTACAGATATCCTTAAGCTGAAAAGAGTGAAATTGAACGTATGGTTGAAGAAATGATAGAGGTTGGTATAATTCAACCTTGTGAAATTTCTTTCTCTGCTCCAGTAGTATTGTTGCAGAAGAAGGATGGGTGATGGCACATGTGTCCAAATTATAGGGAGCTCGACAAGCTCACTATTAAAGATAAATTTCCCCTTCCTATCATTGATGAGTTATTGGATGAATTGCATGCATCAATTTGCTTCACCAAGTTGGATCTTCTTTCAGGATATCATCAAATCAGAATGAAGACTAAAGACACTCCGAAAACAACATTTATAACTCATGAGGGTCATTATTAATTTTTGGTCATGCCTTTTGGCCTTACCAATGCACCTTCTACATTTCAAGGTTTGATGAATTCCATTTTCAAACCCTTAGAAAAATTGTGTTAGTATTTCTTCATGATATACTGATCTACAACAAGTCTTGGAATGATCATGTTCAACATGTTGACAGGGTGCTCAAACTATTGGAGGAGATAAAATTATATGCAAAAAGCTCCAAATGTTTCTTTGGGGTACAAGAGGTGGAATATGTGGGTCATATTGCATCTCATGAAGGTGTTATGGTAGACCCTAAAAAAATTAATGCCATTAAGGAATGGAAAATCCCCACATCCATAAATAATCTACGAGGATTTCTCAGGTTGACAGGGTATTATAGCAAGTTTGTGAAGAATTATGGGAGAATAGAAGCACCTCTAACAACATTATTGGAGAAAGATACATTTTCATGGACTCGAGAAGCAATGAAGGCTTCTAAACATGTTAAAGAAGAAATGTGCAAAGCATCGATGTTAGCTACGTCGGACTTCCGAAAAACATTTATTGTGCAATGTTATGCCTCAAGAAATGGAATTGGTGTTGTTTTAGTGCACGAAGAAAGATCCATTGCTTTCGAAAGTCGTCCAATCAAAGGAAAATATTTATGCAAAGTTATTTATGAGAAGTAAATGTTGGCAATACTACATGCACTTAAGAAATGACGACCCTGCCTAATGGGAAGACACTTCAAAGTAAAAAGAGGATCATGATAGTCTTAAATACTTTTCAAAACAAAGGTTATCTTTAGAAAAGAAACAACAATGGGTCACAAATATGTAGGTTATGACTTCGAAATCATGTACAAAAAAGGGAAGAAAAATATTGTGGAATATGCACTCTCAAGAAAGGATGAGGATGTGGAAGCATTACTTTGCACCATTTCTATTATCCAACAAAATTGGATAAACAAAGAAAGGGATGAATGGATGAATAACGAAGAAGTGTGGACACTCATTCAAAAGATACAAAAAGATCCTAGTACATCTGATACATTTAGCTGGAAAAATGATTCATTATTGTACAAAGATCGCTTATACCTAGGTAAAAATTCCTAACTCAAACAAAAGATTCTTATGGAATTGCACACTTCTTCCTTAGGAGGGCACTCAAGATTTTTAAAAGCTTACCACAGGGTTAACAATGAATTTTTTTGGCATGACCTTAAATCGGATATTCAAAAGTTTGTGGTGGAATGTTTTTTTTCCAACAAAATAAAGTTGAAACATTTAAGAAGCTAGGTCTATTACAACCTTTATCCATTCAAAAACAACATTGGTAGGAGGTTTCAATGCATTTCATCACAGGTTTACCCAAGTCCAAAGGAAAGTGTTTCATCATGGTGGTAATTGATAGACCTACGAAGTATGCACACTTTTGTTCATTATCTCATCCATTTAAAGCTAGCACCGTTTCTACTACATTTATGGAAAGAATTCAAAAGCTACATGGAAACCCAAAGATTATTGTAAGTGACAGAGATCCCTTTTTCACTGGAATTTTATGGACATAATTATTTTCTTGTCTTGGTACTGAGTTACCTTACATCTCATCTTATCGTCCTTAATCTGATGGGAAAACTGAGATAGTAAAAAAAAATTTGGAAGGATATCTTCATTGCTTTATCTCTGATAAACAGACACAATGGGTGAAATGGTTGCCTCTGGCTGGTATAACACTTCCTTCCATAGTGTAGCAAAAATGGCCCCATTTATGGCACTTTATGGATATCATCCACCATCCATCACATCATGTTTAAAAGAAAATTCTAATGTTTAAGTAGTGGAAGATCACATCGAGCGTCAACAAAAGGTTCTCCAACTCTTAAAGGATAACCTCACTTTGGCACATAATAGAATGAAACAACATGCATATCAACATTGCAACGAAAGAAGTTTTGGTGTAGGTGACTGGGTATTCCTATGACTACAACCATATAAACAAATATATGTCAAGCAAGCTAGGAAGGATAATAAATTATCACTAAAGTTTTATGGTCCATACAAGTTGTTGCAAAAGATTGGTACTATGGCATAAAAATTAGAGCTTCCTGCAACCTCCCAAGTGTACCAAGCTTTTCATGTTCCATAAAAAGAAGGTTATAGGTGACAAGCTCTAAGTTTAAAAAATATTTCCATAACTTGACGAGGAAGGAAAAATCGTATTGGAACCTGAAGAAGTCACAAAAACAAGAACTCGGCAACTACGAAGTCGATCAACTTTGGAATATCTCATTAAGTGGAAGAACTTACCCACTAAAAATTGCACATGGGCGGATGATAATTTTATACAGAAGCATCCAAAACTACTCAAGTGTTGAGGACAACACTTTTTGAAGGAGAAGGGCATGTTAGGTCACTATAATACTAGTGATTCCCCCATTACTATTGTCACTGTACCCCTTATTGTTATTATTGTGCCCTTATTGTCCCCATATTGTTATTATTGTGCCCCATAGAAGACCACTATTGTTATTGTTGTGCCCTTATAGTATTATTGTTATGTTCCCTTAGACTCCTATATATAGAAATCAGGTTTTTTCATTTGTATCATCCAATAATTTTTCATTTGTGTAATGTAAAGGAGGTTGCCTCCTCAAAGAGGATGATTTTGAAGGCGTTGATCTCTATTTTCTTCTATTTTGTGAGCTGGTTGCATAACAAAATATCATAAAATAATTGGCTTAGCCTTCATGATTGAAGCCCAACCACATTTCCCCAGGACTCCACTTGTAACTTCCTAATCCCTTTTTGTTGTTAATGTCCACCTCCCTTCCTACCTCTTCTAGAGTAGCTGAACATACTGTATCCCAAGGGTTTGAGCCCAACAAGAATCCTTCTTACCATACATCACTGATAAATAATATTAAGACAACTATCCCATGGCCAAATAACCTCTCCACCTCTAATACTCCCTCCAATCCAACTAGTCAGTTCCAAACCATCAACTTGGATGCTCGGAGCAATTGAAACATTCAACATGACAATTGTTGCATTCAAATCGAAGGAGTCCTAAGTATCTCAAGAACATAAATGAACTATCACCTTCCCACACAAGACATTTTATTTCAATGTATCCAAGTTATAGAGTTATCTCGGTCTACCCTAGCCTCTCGATCCCCACAGTAGCAAAGAAAGGACATGAAATTGCAATTCTAGGAACAATGGAAAATGCCTAGCAACAAAGCTTGATAAACCAAGAGATACTGATAGAACATGCAACCAATAAATAAACCCATAAAAGAGAAACCCAATAATAAGAGAGTGATTAGCAAGCTGAAGAGTAGAAAGTTTCCATCATTGATGCCCAACACTAGTGGAAGAACGTAACAAATTCCTCCTTCAGAGATGTAGGTTTAACACTCAAATTGTCCAACTTGTGAAGTATCATCTACCACTCACAATCCACCCATTGATACCCACACTGCAATTTCGGATTGTTTCCAAGAATAACCACAATTCCTCCATATATTAGTAGTCCATAAAAAAATGGAGGCCCTTCCCTATGTAATCCCCTCTTGCTTACTTATCTCAGTGTTATAATACTCATGCTTTTCATTATTTTGTGGATCTCAGATTATCAACCGAGTCACTTTCCAATGCAATAGAGTGCAATGCCTCACCCAGAAATAAACTCCACCATGTATTTCATTAGGGTCAACTTCTCATTCACAAGCATTCAGCCACCACCCCATTTCCAACCTCATCATCGTCGCATAAAATCTCACACAAGATTTATAGTTTCTCTATTTGAATGTATTACCTCTTCTGAGAAAATGGTGCAATTCACCCCACCCTCTCCATATTTTTCACCTAATATTTATTTTATTTAACAAATTAAAATTAAAATATTTCTTTATTTTATAATAAATTTAGATTTAAATTTTATTTTCCACTTAATTTTTTTCATCTTTTAAATTTTTCATTCACCTATATTACATATTAACCTATCTTAACCTATTTAATTAACCTATATTACATATTTTCTTTTATTTATTTATTTTCCTTAAAAGTTCTTTAAAAAAAAAATACTCGATTGCAGATTTAAAAGTAAATCTAACTAAAATATAATATAATAATACACAAAATAATCTATTTCCTTTTACTTTAATGCAAATTAAATTATCTAATTTTGGTGTATGGTTAAATGAAATATCATTTAAATCATATTTTTGAATATAAAAAAAATCATCTTTCCGAAAAACTCATAAAATATTTGGATGGTGAAAATTTAAGAAGTTAAAATTATAATTTATATGTTAAAGCAAAATAAGTTATCCAAACAGAAAAATCACCAAGTTAACCTCTATTTGACATGAAAGGGTCTAACGAATTTAAAACTTCAACGGGTTAAAATGCTACTATAAACCTAAGCCTCTTTTTGACATAAAAGGGTCTAACGAAATTAATCATTTTAAGGTGCAATCATAGAAAATACGAAAAAGGAAAAGTTTCATTACTTTTACACCATATATTGGGAATCCCGTAGATAGAGGGAATGTTTTATCGATTCTAGAAACTTTCATTAGAGTAAGCTCGGTCGAAGGTTCGTTGGATTAATATAAAAGCAACCAATCTAATCAAATTTTCATTACTAGACTATTTGGGGAGAGTATTTAATATATCACATCGAGAGGAAAAATAAACAAGGTGGGAATTTCAAAGACCCACCCTCAAATTTGACCTAAATGTTTTAGAAATTTTTAACCGTATTTGAGAGACAAATTATCTAGTAGCTAAGAATTTTCCATTCAAATTCCGTCTAGTAGCTAAGAATTTTCCATTCAAATTCCGTCGCTACTTAATGGCATATGAAGCGTCACCTTTCAACAATTAAAACACAACGAAACAAGTTTCGAGGGAGTTAGTAGTTGTACGACCCCTAGAGAGTACCAGTAGAATAAAACGTACAATAGGCTAGGTCATCCTGCCATGTTGGAGACAATTTTGGAGAGGGTATGACAGAGGTGTGGAATTATTTTAAAGAATTCTCAATTTTTGAGAGGGTATGACAGGTGTGTGGAAGTATTTTAAACAATTCTCAAAAGATAAAATAACCTTATCTAAGTCATCATTGCAATGACGTTGAACGAAACGATAACTCAACAACCTAAATGTCCCAAACCCAATACTAATATCAGAGTCGTGGGGACAATGACCATTAGTTAATGGCAACACAAAAGGTCCATATCGTTCATCCCTAAGCATAGGAAACCAACTAGCATAGAAAATGGCTAGATCATCTACTATTTCATCGCCTCATAATCAGTAATGTCTATTCTCTTTTAAAGAGACAAGTGCAAGGCTGACATTTTGAAATATTTTGACAGGGTTTCATTAACTTATACAACAAATTGAAATATTCACTGGAAGAGTTGCTGCCACGCTTCCTTTGTATGGAATCAGCGTAGGATTTGGGAACGCAATAATTTTGAGCACAACGCTAAAATCCTTTATTGATCTTCATATATTTTTAAAATCCTTTAAGTAAGTTAATATGTATTTTATAAACCTATGGATCACACCATTACGCCACTAGCTTTTGTTTCACACCTTTCAAGTACATGGATTCGATATTCCAACAATGCGCCCGCTATATTCTCTTAAAAATTTCACTCGCAACGTTTTCATCCTCTTTCTTTATTAAATGACCTCTCACACTCTTACGGTATCATTGCATGTTACGTTATTTGTAAAAGTAACGAGGAAATGATAAAAATCTCTGGGTGTAATTTTGATATTATTTTGATATTGTAAAAGTTACTTTATTTTGTTTTTTTAATATTGTAATGGTATTTTTTAGATCTATTTTAAATACGGATTTAGCATGAGATTAGAGAGATTTAATTTTTTGAAGTGCAATTTTTTTATAAACTGATATTATTAAAATATTATTATTATTATTATTATTAGGGTCGACATGAGAAAATTTTCAATTTTGATGATGGGCTGACAATGTTACACATCATACTCGGTTATACAATGAGCCTCTCAAATCAATAAAATATGGAATTAAGTACCAACTTTTAATTGAATTTTGAATCAAATTAAATATATTAAAAAATATAGCCAAAAAATATATATATTTACTCTTTATTAATTAATAAAATAAATCACATAACTAAATTTTATGTAATATCATAAAATACACAAAATTATAACTAAGATTTAATTATTTGACTATCCATACTATCATTCAATCATATAGAATTGTATCTACTCATGCCATATAAATTCTTCTTATCACATATAAATAAGTTATCAAAGATTACTATATAAAATTTTATGTAATCCTAAAATAAAAATTTATTATCTTAAATTATTAAATATTCTTGTGATAAAAGAGGAAATTATATATATATATATATAGCGAGAGAGAGAGAGAGAGAGAGAGAGAGAGAGAGAGAGAGATATTCTTGTGATAAAAGAGGAAATTATATATATATATATATAGAGAGAGAGAGAGAGAGAGAGATATGCTATTCATGCCTAAGACCTTTGGTATCCAAAAACTATATTATATTTTTATAAGTTCATTGTTACTATTATTTGTCTAAAATATCTTAATAATTTTAATAACCACTCTACATTTCATTGTCTTCTTAATTCATGGCAAATGTCTGAATAGCCTATTTTTTTTTCTATTTGTTTGAATTAAAATAGGGAATTTTTTCCTAAGTTTAATTTTTTACATTGCTTAGTAAGTTTCGTGTAAAAATGAAAATTTTTACAGAATTTACTAATGTGTAACTTTCCAAATTACTATTCCATATACTTTTATTTACCTTTAGATAAAATATTCATCATTACATAGAGAAACTCTAGTAAGGGAATAGTAACTTAAATAACACAACATTCGTTGTTATAGCATGTTATCATAAGCTCTTTGTTGTAATCTTATATCATTATCATTTTTCATTTTATTAAGCTATTTAATGACATGTTTGATGATGTAAGTTTTAACGTCATGTAACCAAGTCACAAAATTAGAATTACAAAGAATAAATTCACATCATTTTCAGTGATACACATTGGAAACCCTAAAGGAAGAAACCATCAAATGTTTAATTTTACTAAATGTCTAGTGAGGGTGTTCAACCCTCACTCAAAAATTGTAATGGAGTACATTCCTTGACCATTGTTAAAAAAGAATCTTACAAAGAAATATCATCTTAACTTAAGCATAACTAGATAGAAGTTATTACATAAATCATTATTTAATTTACCCACAAATCCTTGAACCCTATGTCTTTATTGTTTGGTTCTTCCCATTAGCAGATTATCCTACATTTGACATTCCTTCAATATGTGTGGATCACTAGTTCTTTTCCTGCCATAATGTTAAAGATAATCTATCCTTCCCATGAATTGCAATCCTTTCCTGCAATTTCTATTATCAACAAAATCTGACATCCAACTATTAAATCTTTACTAATTATGTTGCAAGCATAATTTCATGTGCATAGATAAAATGCATACAAAGAATTGAGACTTTATTATTTATTAACATTTCACATGCATTAATCAAAAGTACATAACTATAAAAACATGTATGTTTATCCATGCATGCATATGGTTATGAACCATGCCTAACCATTCAAATTCCCACATGCATAAGGTAAATTGCATAAATATCACCAAAGCATGCTCATTCATCCACTCTTCATGTGCATTATAAGAAAAGGAGTAAATACATTTTACCTCTGCCCACCAGAGTACAGTAATATTAAAAGATTCACTAAGATAGTATTTAAAATAAATGTCATGGTTATCACTATTTCTTCACATCATAACTAATCCTAGTTATGATATGCATCATAGCTAATCTTTTTTTTATTTACATAAGAACGCATTTGTTTCTAAAATAAATTAGTCTACCACTAAATGACATGTTCTTTTCCAAAGGAAACTAACACCCTAACTATTATTCCTTTGCGTATGAACACGAATTCTTTCTCAAAAAATCCAATACAATAGTCATTATTTTGTGCATACAAACACTTGTCATTTTCAAGCATAGTAGCATAATAGCTAATTTTTTATGTATATAAGTTCACATTTTTCTTCTAGAAAAAATAACATGTTAACTATTGTTTTTTTCACCTCAACGCCTATTCTTTTCAATAAATCTAACCAAGTGGCTATATTTTTTTCCACATATGCAAATAAATGTTTCTATTCCATGAAACTAATACAAAACCTATTATTTATGTGCACATACTCTTTTCAAGAAACATGCAAAATAAATACATCTTTTTTTAGTGTAATTTATAAAAATAGCTAGTATTTGCGTGCATATAAACAAATATTATTTTTCAAGAAACTAGCGAAGCAAATATATCATCTTTTCCAAGGCAGTTATCAGAATAGATTCATTTTCTTTCCTATAAAATGAGTAAAATAACTAGCATCTATGTGGTTATAACCACATATTCTTTTCTCAGGAAACTATCATAATTTTTTTCCAATAAACGATCATAACTATTGTTATCTTTGAGCACTGGGACATTAGTTATTATTTTCAAACAAAGTCCTATAATTTATTATCTTTGTGCATGAGAATTCAAGGGAATCTTTCCAGGAATTGATTAAGAGTAACAAGCACGAGAATTATAAAAAATTTTGACACGGTAAACCTAATTTACCTAAGTCCCTATGTGAAATAATTCATCAAAGTCTTTCCCAAAGAAAGAAACATTAACTAGTATCTACTTTCTAGAAATTCATCAAATCCTTTCGAGAATCATTAATTAGTCTTTGCACGGGAAATTGATTATCTAGGATGTACATACTAGGAGTTGACAAGATATTTTCTAGGAACGTTAAGAAATCTCTACATACCAGAAATTTATGAATTTCTTTTTCCTTCTAAAAGGAACAATAGCTAGTCTTTGTACACTAGCAAATCATGTAACCCAACATTAATACATGAAGAAGAATATTGTAACCGTTATTTGAAGCATGTTGAACTGTTAAAAAGTACCTATTTTTTCTTGCTCTCCAACATGCAATGCATTCTAGGAGTACTGAGTGCTTCTGCTAATACTTTTCCTCTCATCTTTGCATGAGATTTGTGCTAGAGCTAGGAGATCAATAGCCTACACAATATGCAAGCTCATCTTACAAAATTCGCTATATGTGCACAATATATCTATGAATATATTTCAACATATACACAACAGAGAATATAGAATTGATTGAAACTACAATGTAGGGGATCTTCTATGGATCCCAAATCAAGAGAAATTTAATGGAACTACAATAAAATAAAATATATCAGAACCTATACAAACCACACAGTTATTAAGGAACACTAATTTCCTCTTTTTCTTTAAGTCCACAAAGAAATATAACTTGTTAGATTAGTTACACAATGGTTATCATATTAACCATTCGTCAAATGAGCTATCTTAAAAAATTCAAGCTATTATAATTATTACGTAGGGGTATTACATACTCCCCCTAGATATAACATGATCCTCGATGATGCTCATTAACTTTCACTCATGATATAACAATCTAAACAACCAAAAGGGGTTTCTTCCCCTTTTAAATGATGGATTTAGTTTACAAGAAATACCATTAAACGAAACAATAATGTTTTTATCTATAATCATAATCATTTATAGCTACAGAATTATTTAATTTCATAGAAACAAACAAGTATTTATACTAAATTATTTTTACTTGCCAATTACTCTTGGAAATCATGGTAAATTTATTTTAAAAAAGTTATTATAGGTGGTTTATCAGCCTAACAACAAACACCTAGAGGGGTTTCACGGCCTCCATGGAAAGCACCTTATAACCAAAATAATCACATTAATCACCACATTTTCAATCAAATGATATTCATAATAATTTAACTGTGAATCATTATCATTGAACTTTTGCAAGAACTCAGAGAGCACCCAACTCTCTAAACATCGAAATGATATGTAACTGTACCAAGTGCATACTATCTTAGCCTTTACTAAAGACATCTACACAGTACTTCTACAAGTGCTCAGAGAGAACCTAACACTCTAATCATCAAATTATTAATAAATACACTAAGTGCATATTGTCTTAGCACATGTTAATGACATTTACAAGATTAGTAATACAATAAAGGAACTTACACTTCCAATAGTTCCTTTCTAAGAACTCAGATCCTTTCTTGTCAGGATCTACATAAAACTCTTACAAGATCATATAGAAAAATTCAGTTTTAACCTATTACTTATCTTATTAGTTAACTTGTTATGCTATGAGAGAAATACTGGGAAAAGTAATGATCCTCCCAACTAATGGGCATTGGCTTCCACAACCATATTGAATTGATTTCACACCCATAATAGTTATTTGTCATAGACTACCCCATTTTCACCTAGATCTCTCTGACCACACCTGGTTCAACCTAGGATTCCATTGATCACGAAGGGTTCAATATAGAATTTGACTCACTTTACCGTTTCAAATCATAAATTTCACTTAAGCACACAGGGTCCAATACATGATTCTTCTTGGTAGTGTCATTCCTATTCCTCCAACAATGTCTTATATGCGAGGAATTTAAAGCTCAATAGCTCACTCTTTGGGTCTCCTCCAACAAGCTCCAAAACCAATAGAGTTTCCTCAGGAATTTTCCCCTCTCACCATATTGGCCAATTACTACCCCTTACTAAGATCATCTATGTGTAGGGAGAGGAAATCAGGGTAGGCAACCAGCATTAGCCCAAGGCCTTCTTGGCCTTCATAACTGTCTCATAACTATCTCACATGTGAAATTATCTTTAGCACTTTTTCCCAGTATAATTTACATAATTGAGCATATGCACATTACCATTAGTGCAAATAAAACATTTGTTCTACATCATCTATTCATACTTTAACGCTCAATATGGGTCCCATAAATTGTAAAAGTAAATTTGATAGGAAATAATAAAAGAAATTTCACATCATACATGTGGTATTTATTTCAAATTTTCCACATAATAACCATTATTTAGTTTAGAAAAACATTACTATATCTTGGACATAATAACATTATACTTTCTCATTTATAGTGGCAAAGCACATTGCAAGATTTTGCATTTCACAAGTTATTATGTTTCCATTAAGCTACCCTTAGTGACATCAAACAAATTCGTCATGATTTATTTTCATTAAACCATAACTTCTAAAAAATATTGATATGCACAAAACATTTTATCAAATACATTCAAGATGCATTTCACTTTCCCAAGCATCTATGTTCTCAATATTTTAACAATGTAGAAACGTATTGGTCATGTCACTTTTCACAAAAAAAAAAAAAATCATGCATTAAAAGTAAACACAACAAATACGAATACATATTTTAGATACTCTATACATAGAACTTTAAAATGATGTTTCTATGAAGTATTATTCCCCATGAAAATAGTTAAGGGATTATGACCTCTTTAAAAAAATCATATATCATTCAAACAAATCAGTGATACTCACCATAGTTCTAACTCATGCAATATGTCATTTTATTTATGCATATGCATGTAATCAGCAATCATTATGCATAATTACGAAATTCAAGCTAGTCACATAAATTTTTCTTGGTTTAACAAATCAGTCATCCTAATATATTCAAAATTCCATCCATATTTTTGTTTAGTGATGAAAACAAATACACGACATGTCCACAACACAATTGACATAACTAATTAAAATTGATATGTAATTTTACCACAATATTCACATGCACTGGACAAACCTCTAAGGGATGAATTAACATATTTCTTAGATGTCATCATTGAATCTTAAAATTTATAAAGTTGTGAATTTTGAACGTACAAGGTAATGAACATCATATGATTGCTACTAGTTCTACCATTAAGTTGATAGAACCATGAAATCAATCACTTTAACAACACTATTGTATCATGATCCAAGTTTTTTGTAAGCTTCGAGAACTTGCAGTGATATGTATGCATTGTTTAAACAAGTACTAATTTTCATAATCATTGTATTTTATTTCATACAATAATATTATGCATAAAAGCATATGAAATTTTTTATTCATATAAAACGTAGATTTATCATTAATGTGTAAATGTTGATAACGGTTATGGTAACTACCCAAAAAATCCCCAAATTCGACAATGTATTATCGCTAATACACAACCAACATGAAGTAAACTACCAAAATAACTTTATTTATATCTTGCAATAATCTTCAATAAAAAATTATTTATTCACATAATATTAATAAAAGAATAAATGCTACCAACCATCTTAAATTCAATCCAAATCCATTACAAGACTCAATCATCAATTAGCAAATATAGTCAAGTCTTACCATTTGACTCATTGTTCATATTTAACATCCAAAGTTGTTCTTTCAATATATTTCACAATATTTTATTGTCCTCTTCAAGGACAACCCCCACCTTTTATGTTATTTCCTTATCACACAAAACAATACATGCATTCATGCTTTATAAGACTTGCATTGTCACTTTAGTCATTTTTTTAAATGCACCATAATAATGATCATACTAATATGCATGTAAAGGTTGGTAGTTAATCCACACTATCACTAGTGAGTGATACAGATTTTTCATAAATGCAACAAATGTTTTATTGTCTTTTATCCGCATTAAGATTCAAATGTCATGAGAATAGTTTTAACGCAGGCATCTTCTTTAATGTAGTTATTAATATTCATAATGCATGTCATGTCATGTAGTCTACTACATATATCATTATGTGACTTCGTTAGAATCATACTTGAGTTAAATATCACTAGCATCATACCTATACTTATTTTCTGCTCACTAATCCCAAAAGGTGCTAGTGTTGAAATCTTTTTCTTCGATACCACTTGTAACATCTCTCGGTAAATATCGTGTAAAAACACACAAGATTAGAATTTTTTTATAGAATTTACCAATGTGTAACTTTCTGAATTACTGTTACACTAAAAAATGTCACCATGACTATTTACAGTTAGTATGGCTCTATCAACAGTCATGCTATCCTCTTAGGCAAGTCTTATACCTCTGCTCTCCATGTCAAACTCCAAAAAAGAGAGAAAGTCTTTATAAATGTATTTATCTCTGGGTACGCAGGTTCTCTCAACCTTACCTACAGGGACGCACCCAATGTTCAAAAATGCTGCGTCTTTGGACGCTCTGTAAGTAAAGGTGCAGGTGCGTCCTCTTGTAAAGGTTAAAATGCGTAAGTTTCATCTTTAAAAAGTTACTTGTGGTCATTTCTAGAGCATTCTAGAAGGTTGTTCGACGTGTATTGAGCGCCTCCAGATGGTTCATGCACCCCTACCAAAGAGGAACTTATCCCATCAATAAGGGAGCTATCCCATCCAAAGAGGGGATTATCCCATTGATGGTGGACCTGATTAACCTCCTCTTGAGCACTATAAATACAGGCATTGGGTCAGAAGGAGGAGAGGTTGGAAGCTATACATTTCTAAGGGTAAATGCTGCAGGAATTAGGACTCCCATTTAGAAGCTTGTGAGGAGAGATTGCCATCTTTGCTTGTTCTATTTGGAAGTGGGTGAGCTTTGTCAAAGTAAAGGAGAATTCTTGATGGACCCTGGGAGGGACTTGCACAACACCAAGGCTCAGGTTGTATTTGTTCCTTTTGTTACCTATTAATGCAAATGAGTCCATTCTTCTCAATAACTTGTTATTTATGAGTTGTTTCATGTACTCCTTGGTCTATGTGTTAAATATGTTTTATTCTATGAGATTATCAAGTGCTATTTAATCGTTTGATTGTTAGTGTATGCAGGTTTCAAAGTGAAGGAGGAGCTCATCCGGATCAGCGGAGCTGGACTGCTACAACAACGTTGGATTACAGGTAGGATCTAAACACTTGATTTCCCATATAGTAAATGCATGTTTAGAGAAGGATTGCTCTTGTTTGTCTTGTTTGTCACTAGAGAGTCTTAGGCTCCTAGGGAGGTTGATTTGTGTCCGCACTATCGACTCTTTCCGCCTGACAAGGTGTCGTGGTTAGGAATATTCGAATGAATATTTGCAACCCATTTTTCCAGATTTAAATATTACATAATTTTATGTTTTTGACATCAACTTTCGACACAGTTTTCAAGACATTGGAAACGATTTTTTCAAATATTTAACACGATTCTTGCGATAACGACTCATTTACAAAAACCTATTTCAGTTTGTACACATATATCACATTTTAGGGTATAGCAAGACATATTTGAAACTTATTTTCCCATAAATCATGCAATTCAAATGATTATTTAGCCACGAAAATATTTTATGAATTCAACGCAGATGAAATATTTTAAAGATTTAATGAGAAAAACATTTCCTCCTCTATGCATTGAATTCCATAGAGGTTTTCCAAAGAAAATAATCTCAACTCTTTATCATATGATTTTTTTCAAGCAAATAAATTTGATTCTTATTTCTTCATCCCCCATATGCAAACACAATAATCATACAACATAGTTACTTAACTTTTAATGCATGCTTGGAATTTATCCTTCTTCTCTCTTGGCTCCATTCTACATGTATTATCTGATTAGTTCTCATATTTTCTCATAGGCTTATGATAAGTAGAATTGACAAAATGCAATAGCTTTTCTAAATCCTAAAAGAATTCCATAAATCACACATAAATCACTCCATCCCATAAATTATCCATAAATCATATAGCCATTAAATAGATCATCCATAAACCTCTCATGCTTTTCTCCTCCAGGTATATTTTCTTTTTCCTTATGAACAAAATATCACTTATCCATAGCTTTTTTAAAACTATTACTCATTATTTCTAAAACTCATAAAATATACCAACTTGGAAATAAAATTAATTTAGACAGAGGAATATAAACTCTTCTAAATAAAAGAATTAAGAAATATTTTTGTAATATTCTTATCATTAATAATTACAAGAATATTCTCCATGTAATATCAATATAAGAATTAATAATATTTAATTATTCAACAAACCTCATTTTAAGAGAGCTTTTACGGTAGCTTAGGCCAGGGATATTACATACCCCCCCCCCCTTAAAGACAACATTGTCTTTGATGTTCTTCTGTTGTTGAAACATTAACTTTTTCTCATTATATAACAATCTAAATAACCATAAATGAAATCTTTTCCCTTAAGAGTGAAAGATTTTTATGTTCAATATGTAGAATGAATAATGTTTATCAAATGAAATAATTTTCATTATTAATTATTTATCCAATGTGAAACAATATGTTAACCATAATACTTTCACAAGTACTCAAAAACCACTAGCCTTCTGATCATCAAAATGACAAAAAATTGTATCCATTGGATGTTGTGTTTTATTAATGGGTTACACCAGTATTTCATTCCCACTAGTGTTTTTTGCAAATTACTATCTTTCTCTCCCACACTAATTTCAATCAAATTAAATCTCATGGAATTTATCTCTGACTATTTTCCTGTTGACTAACTATTTCCATCATGAGTTAAATCATAAGTACATACATCAAAAAATTATTTCCTCTATGCATGCATATAGATAATTCATTTCTAACATGTTCATTTTCTCATAGAAACCTACAAACACAACCTATTTTATCAAAATTGTCGCTTAGATAAAGTAATAGATCATGCATGTAGAACTATAACACATACAACAACTTAGAGACATGAAACTTATGGTCTATTCTAACATCCAACATCTTTAGATGATTTCTAAATCAATAAAAAAATATAGAAATAATGTCATCTAACCACAGTTAATGTCATGGAATTATTCATGAACTAAGCATATTCCACCCAACCGTGAACTATCTCCAATAGTTCCCCACTAAGCTAAGATATACTTGCCACTAGAATCAACAAACTAATTGATTCCTTGGTGGTTTCTTCCCAATAGATTTTTAGTAGCATCCTCCTTTAAAGTGTGTCAACCTTTTGCTTAGGCCCTTTTGTTTTTGTTTTTATTTTTCAAAAAAAATTCTTTAATTTTTCCTTTAAGCACATTTTTCTCTCCTGCTGTGCTTTATGTCACCCCACTTAGTATTTTTGTCCAACTAAGTGATTAACATGATATTTCTCTCCCATTATGTTAATATTTTTCTCTTTATTATTTTCTCGTAAAGATTTTTAGGACACTTTTAGGGAAGGACCATCTTGGACTTAACTACCAATAGTTTTTCATAAGTTGACAAGAAGTCTTCTAAACTCTATATTTATTTCCTAAATATCCCAAACAATGTATTCATTAACATAGTCATAAAATAAAATATTATGTCATCACATCAGTCCCATCACTACTTCCATATCCATTCAATCCAATAATAATTTAATGTCTAAAAATAGTAAATGTCTAAAAATCCATTGTATTTTACATAATTGTCAATTTTCATGTTATCATTAAAGAAAATGAATATTTATGTACACCATGAATCTATAATTGACGCTCAACATGGGTCCCACAATTTGTAAAAGTACATTGACAAAAATTCATCACATGTCATAAAGGTGGTATACATTCCAAATTTCCATATAAATACAATCATGAAACATAAAAAAAAATATTAAAATATCTTTCATACCATAGAATTATACTTTTTGTAAGGTTCACCTTACCAACCATCAATATTATACAGAAATAATAGTCTCATTCAACGCTAGGATAAAAAATGCATTTTTTTTCTTCAATTAACTTGGAGCCATGTAAGCGACAAACCTTGGAGATTTTGGGAAAACAATTTGCAATCATACAATCTACAACAATGTGGAATTTTATCAAGTAGTTTCCAAGAATGAAATCTACAACCATTGAGGCATTTTAAAAAATATTTTTCAAGAATGCAATTTACAGCCATTGAAGCAATTTAACCAACAGTTTGCAAGCATGTGATCTACCACCATTGAGGCATTTTAGCAATTAGTTAGCAAAGATGAAATAAATTGCCATAAAGATTCTTAAACTACCAGAGAAATAGTAAAACTAGAATTTACACAATAGCATGAATCATATTAATGTCATCAATGGTAAAATTTCTAAAAAACAACAGAATCAAGAATCCATATAGGGCATCAACAAATCAATAAAATCAACAATATTATGTATCTGAGTCTGAAAAGAACTTTTATTGGAATAAAAGTGGGGATTACATGGCCTAATGGTACAAATACACCCTGATATTAAGTTGAATCACATCGAAAACTCCTACAGATGCAATTCTTTAAAACAACAAAACTTTGGATCTCATTTACCACTTTTGTCAAACACATGAAATGCAAACCTTCATCTATAGATCTACATGAATAAAGACAACCCAAAATTATTCTATTATGAGTTTTTCATTGAATATAATTTCACTATATGAATTCGACTTTACTCATTGTTCATTTTTAACATCTAAAGAGGTTATTTCAATGTATTTGTTTTTTAAAACATTCTATTGTCATTTTCAGGGTCAACCCCAACTTCTACATTCTTTAGTTATCACACAAGTAGTACATGCATTCATTCTTTACAAGTAGTGCATTATAACTTTAGTCATTTCTTAATGCACTATAATCATTATTGTAATAGTATGCCTCCAAAGGTTTGTAATTAACTCTCGCTATAAATAGTTAGTTCTCAAGATTGTTCATAGGTGCAACAAAGGTTTTATTGCATTTTATCTGCATCCATATTCAAATGTCATGAAAAGAATATTTAAAGAAGAATTATCACTTTCTACTCTTTAATGCGGTCATTAATCATGCATCATGCATCTCATGTTAATTGTAGTCTACTAGAAATTCAATGAGAATCATACCTGAGATGATGTCCACTATGATCATACCTCTAATTATTTTTTTCTTAATGATTCCTAAAGGGTGTCAATGTTGCAACCTTTGCTTTGATACCACCTATAACATCCATCAGTAACCTCGCAAGAAAATGCATGGAGTTAGGGAATTTTATTTTTATCTTTTTTAACATTTACAAATGTTTTTTCTAAATTATTTTCTATATTCCCTCCATGACAATTATAATAACCATCATGATTACATAGAGAAATATTTAGTAAAATCATGGTGCGTTACAAAACCATTTACTACCATTGTTGTAACATATTAACTTAAACTTACGAATGTAACATTACATCAATTCCATGATTATTTTAACTTAGTTAGTTAATAGCATTCTTGATAACATAACCATCATGTCATGCAAAGAATACACAACAATAAATCACACCATTAGACACTGATATACCTGGGAAATCCTGTAGGGTGAAAACGAACAAACATTTAATTTTATCATTAAACGCTCATGAGAGTGTTCACCCCTCAATCAATGGCTTGTAAGGGAGTCTATCCCTTAACCATTTCTTCAAAATAGTACAAAGAATTATGATTTTAATTGCAGCATGACTAGCTATAGGCTAATACAAACATCATGATATGATTTACCCATGAAGCCATGAACATTAAGTCTTTGCATCCTGGTTCTTCCCATTAGTAGATCATTCGACAGTTGGCATTCCTAAATCTTAATGGACCAAGGAATCTTTATCTGCCACAATATTAAATGTGAGTTATCCTTTACACAAGTGACCACTTTCGTATCATTTCTATCATCATCACAATTGTTATCATGATCGGATTAAACGTAAAATATTAATTAACCAACAATCAATATTTATAGTGACACTTCAACATCTATTTGTTTGCATTCATAAATCATAAACATAATGTAAAGAAATATATTCTCTAACATCATTGCACATGCATTAGTAACAAGAAAATTACTATCATGCATCATCTTTCCAACAAAACACTAACATAAATTTGTGTGCACTTTCATATTATTTCCAAAGGAAAGCTAACATACTAGATATTGTTTTTGTGCATGTAAATGCATAACAAGCTTATAGGAGAACTAGCCCAATAAGTAATTTTGTTTGTGCCTACTATTATGTTTTCTATTACAAATGGATTAATGCAATAGATTCTATACTTATGCATGTGAATGCATGTTCTTTTTCAAAAACAAAATTTCCACAAGGGCTATTTACAATGGCTATTGTGTATAAAATGCAATCTCTATTTCAAACAAAGTTAACATAATAGTTATAATTTCATGCATGCAACTATTTTGACTCGTCAATCCAAAATAATATGAGAGCTTATTATTCTTGCATGTGAAACATATATTTATTTCCAAAGGAAACTAACTAAACCTTGCATGGAATGATAAACATTTTTTTTTCCAAGAGATCAAACACATAACCTTTATTCTTTCATGCATGCAAAGAAACTCTTTCCTCTTACCAAAATATCTAGCCCAATAACTATACATAATCGTCTACCAAAAGAAAACTAATACTATAGTTAATCCCTTTAGGTGTGAAAATTCATATTAGCATTCCCATAAGAAGGCGAATACAATAAATATTATGTGATTGCACCTTCCTTTTCACCACAAATCCAACACCAAAACTATATTTTTCCATGCATGAAAGTGTATATGATTCTCTAAATAACATTCCAAAAGAATCTTAACACAATAAAGCATATGTCTACTAATTTTAGTCTCATAAAATCTAATTCCATAATATATACAAGGAATTTTTTTCGCTTCTCTTCTTTTTAAAGAGTCCTAACACAAAAAATACTTTCATGCATACAAATATATATATTTATTTTCCAAGGAATTTAAGACACTAATTATTCTTTTTCCAAAAGTTAGCTAACTCACTAACTATTATGTATGCAATACAAAATATTTTCCTATCATTTCACACATATAAAAAATTTGTCATATTTCATCAAGAAATAACATGAATAAAAAATCATTCTCAAATAACACAATAAATGGTATTTTAGCCAAAGGTTTTATATGAACTTTCTCAAAAATGTTACTCAAATATTAATTTCTAGTACATCAGATATACTAGATATTCTTCCTATGCACTTAAGCGCATATTCTCTTTAAGAGTCCAATATTTTTCTTTAAAAATTTAATTCATATGCTTCATGATAAAATGCTTCATAAAATTTTGAATAAATTAACTTAATTCATTTTCACTAATTACTAACATAATTGTTCTATTTTTGTGCATGTGAATAACTTACTTCTTTTCAAGAAATGTTAACATAATTTTTCTATTTTTGTGCATGCAAATCACTTATTTACTTTTAAGAAATATCAAAATTAATAGTTATTGTTTGTTCATGCAATTAATTTGTTTCTTTTCAAGAGCATTAATACAATATTTATCTCTATATGTACATAACAACTATTCTTATTGTGCTGACAAATCAAATGGTGACACTTCGTTTTACATGTTTTAGTCATCAACTTTGGGTGCGGTCTTCAAAAACCTGGAAAAAAAGCTTTGAAAACCAAAAATAGTTTTTGTTGGGAATGGGCTCACTGAAAAAATATCTCAGTTTTTACACAAGTGTCATGGTTAGGAAGATTCAAATGAATATTTGCAGCCCATTTTTCTAGATTTAAATATTACATAATTTTATGTTTTTGACATAAAATTTGGACATGGTTTTTGAGAAGTTGGAAATGAATTTTTCAACTATAAAACATGATTCTTGCGAGAATGGGATAATTTAGAAATCCCTCTTTCGGTTTGTACAAATCTATCACAGTTAAGGATATACGAAGACATATTTGGACCGTATTTTCCAATAAATCATGCAATTCACACAATTGTTTAGCCATGAAAATAATTTAAGAATTCAATGCACATGAAATATTTAAGAATTCAATGAGAAAAATTATTGCTCTTGTATTCATGGAAGTCCATAGAGGTTTTCCCAAGAAAATAATCTCAACTGTTTATCATATGATTTTTTTTTCAAACAAAGAAATTTGATTCTTATTTCTTCATGCACCATAATGAAACACAATAATTTTCAAATAGCATAGTTACTTATCTTTTAATCCATTCTTGGAATCTCTCCTTCTTCTCTGTTGGCTCCATTTTACATGTATTCTGTCATTAGTTCGCATAGTTTCCCATAGGCTTACAATAAGTAGAATTAAGAAAACACAATAAATTTTCTAAATCTTAAAAGTATTCCATAGATTACCCATAAATCACTCCATAAATCAGACTTTTCCTAGATCCTAAAATCACTCCATAAATTATCAATAAATCATATTTTTCTAAATCCTACAATCACTCAACAAATCATCCATAAATATCTCATGCTTTTCTTTTCAACGTAGATTTGTTTTTTCCTGATGAACTAAATATAACTTATCCATAGCTTTTCTAAAAATATTACTCAATATTTCTAAAACTCATAAAATATGCCAACGTGGAAACAAAATTCATTTACATAGAAGAATATAAACTCTTCTAAATAAAAGAATTAACAATCAATTTTTGTAATATTCTTATAATTAAGAATTACAAGAATATTCTTCATATACTATCAATATAAGAATTAATTATATTTAATTATTCAACAACCCTCATTTTATGAGAGTCTTTATGATAGCTTAGGCCAGGGATTTAACACCGTCAATTTTTTTTGGAGGATGTCATTTAGAAAAATAGTCTTGTGCATATTTAAGTTAGTTCATGTTATAATACTCTTAGATTGAAAAAAGAAAATAATATTTTAGATTGAAAAATAGAGGTTCAAATTTTGAGATCTTAGATTGTTTATAACTCATTGCTTTTCAATGTTAATTCAGTTGGGTACTTTTATTTTAATACTTATATAAATTTGTGGCATTCACAAGCACATAAAATGTTTTTTTAAATATATTTTTGTATACATGTTTACTACAGGAATAATAAATATGGTGATTTTTTGCCTATTGTTCTATAGTTATTTCCTTATTAAGTTATTAGTTTTTTTTTTTTACACATACTAGTTTTCTTTTGAAACAATTAAGGTATTGTATTGTGGAGGGACGTTTCTAGGGTTGGTAGTAGCCCAACGTCACCCTGGAGATAAGCCAAAGCTTCCTAGAGGTGAGAAATATTTTCTGAAACCTAGGTCCAACCATAATCTATTGTTGTCTGCTTTTAATCCTATATACACAGATTCCCTATGATTTTTATGGATTAACAGTCATTTCCATTTACATTTTAGGAACATAAGGATTTTTATAAGGTCGCCACCTTTGTAAACTTGGCCTGTGAACTAACCCTTGGTGAGCAGAAGAAAAAATTATCAATCTTTCATAGACATGCCATGTAAGGTCGACGAACAATCACAATTTTTTTTTCTAAAGAAAAACACACAAACTTAATTAGTCTATAAATTGATTCAATTCACATAATATTTCCTTGAACCATCCATATATGATTATCAAATTATCATAGTCTTATTCAGGAAAAGGAAAAATACATTAAACAATACTTATCTATTTATCTTCTTATTTCATTTGTTTAGTGAACTAAAACTCACAGGGAAGGGTATCTGTTAGGTCCCTATACTACAGTGTAACCCCTTATTGTTATTAGTGAAACCCCCTTATTATATTGTTGTGCCCATGTAGTACCCATATTATTATTAGTATGCCCAATAGAAGCCCACTATTGTTATTGTTGTGTCCTTACATTGTTACTGTTATGTCGGCTCTGATTATATTATGACCCCTTAGACTCCTATATATAGAAAGGTCTTGTCATTTATATCATCCATGAATCATTCATTTGTGTAATGTAAAGGAAGTTTCCCCTTGAGGAGGTTGAATTCTAAGGCGTGTATCTTTCTTTTATATATTTTTGTGAGCTGGTTTCATAAGATTTGGTATCAGAGCTTTCGATTCTAGGGTTTTTCTGCTCCAAACAGGAATTTGTGGAATTTTCAATATAACATTTTTCTGCAGTGTTTCAGAAGCTAAAAAACAAACCCATTTGAGACAAAATTGTTCTAAACTTTGGGGACGAATTTCACATCTTCTCTTACTATATTTTCAAAGATCTGATCTGAGGAATTTAGGGTGTTTGCAAGCTCCAAATTTCCATCTCAAACAAGTCATCGTGGAATACGAAGTTTTGGATTCTGAAATTAAAGCCCATTTTAGCCGAAACCTTGGTGAAGCTCTGGCCCAAATTTCATATCTTGTTTCACTATACTTTTTGAGATATGGTTCGAGACATTTAGGGTTTCTACAAGATCCTGAATTACATTGTAAATAGGTGACCTTGGGAAAATTGGCATAACTCTCTCTCGGAGCATCTAATTCACATTTCGTAAAAAGTGACAGAAATGTGATGAACTGTAGTTTTTGGATAGCATTTTCAGAACTTAAGGTCGAAACAGTGACATGTGGCATGTCATAGAAGTTCGCTCTATCGAACCAGGGTATAAATAGGTCATCGTGGGAGATTGGATATAATTGCTTCTTTGGTAATCCAATTGCGATCAAACTTATGGGGTTAGAAAGAGGACTTGGAGGGACATCACAAACTGAAATTTGAGAACTTAAAGAACCGAAATTACAGAGTTATAGTTGTTTCAATATCTAGCTCCTGAAAACAAGAAAATGTGATATGAGGAAGTATGATGGCAAGGATCCGGTAAATTGGATATTACAGATGGAGCAATATTTTGATCTGCATGAGGTGCAACTGTGACAAAAGATACGTATTTCATCTTCATATTTAGAACTGAATCAATTTTTATGGTATAAAGGGCTTTGTTCTCGTAGACCACGTGTCACATCGTCAATTTTCATGGAGGAAATCATAACGCATTATGAGGATACAAAGAGAAACACCTTGTCTAGACAATTGATAAATCTAAAACAAAAGGGTTCAAAGGCAGAGCACATTGAGGACTTTCAAAAATTGAATATAAGGGTAAATGATATTTCAAAGAGCAAAGGATTGATGTCTTCATAGGGAATTTAAAGGATAACATTCAAAATGAGATTCATCTCTAGGAACCTGATTCATTGGAGAAGGCATTCAGGTTGGCAAGGAAAATTGAAAGCGAAATTATGGAAGCAAGGACTCCCACCACTCACAACTATAAATATGGAAGTGTTTATTCTCCTAGATTTCCACAACCTACATGGTTTACACAATAGAAATTGGAAGAAAAAAGAGAAAAAATGCTTTGTTACATTTGTGATAGCAAATACACTAAAGGTCATAAGTGTGATGAGAAGAAATTATTTTACATAGATTGTGAAGAGGAGGAAGAAAAGGATCAAGAAACATCAAAAGAATAGGATATACACCAGAAACCAACCCTAGAGAAATAAGAAATGAATCCGACCATATCTTGTAAAGAATTGGAAAGAATTATCATTCCTCAAACTCTCAAGGTAGAAGGACATATCAAGAAGAAAAAGGTTTAAGAAATGAAAGATCACATTGAAAAAGAAGAAATGAATCCGACCATATCTTGTAATGCATTGGTCGGAATTATCACTCCTCAAAATATCAATATAGAAGGACATATCAAGAAGAAAAATTTAATAGTGTTGATTGATTCGGGTAGTACCCATAATTTTATTCATTGTAATATAGCCAAGGAATGAATTTCTTCCTATATCCAACACCAAAGTGTGAACTTATGGTTTCAAATGGAGGAACCATAAATTGCTCTGGAAAGTGCCATAATATCAAGCTATCCATGGGAGAATATGTATTGAATGGCCCAGTGCTTTCCATTCCAATGGGTGGTGCTAATGTTGTACTAGGAGTCGAATGGCTACAATCCTTGTTTACAATAGCTTTTAATTTTCATGAAATTTTATTCAAAAGGAAAGGAAGTTGAATTAATGGGTATAAAAGGGAAACCATGAAAGATAATCATTTCTAACGAAATGACAATGATTCTAAAGAAAGAACAAAGAGGTGTAATTGCACAATTATGTTCGTTAGAGGTTCCCACATTGAAATCATATATTTCTCTAGATCTCCAAAAAGTATTGGATAATCATTCCAAGTTATTTTAGACTCCCAAAGGCCTCCCACCTATTCATAATCATGATCATGCTATTCATTTGATTCTAGGAAGTGCTCCTCCAAACATCAAGCCTTACATATATCCATATTCCCAAAGGAGTGAAATTGAACGTATGGTTGCATAAATTCTACAGGTGGGTATAATTATCCAACCAAATTCGATAAACAAAGTAAGGGATGAATGGATGAATGACGAAGCAAGGTGCGAACTCATTCAAAAGTTGCATAAGATCCTAGCTCAAACAATATTGCTATAACCTGACAAGGAAGGAAAAATCATATTAGAACCTAAAGCGGTCATAGAACTGAGAAATCGACTGCTACGAAATCAATCAATTTTAGACTATCTCATCAAGTGGAAGAAATTACCCACTGAATATTCCACATCGAAGGATGATAACTTTATACAGAAGCATCCAGAACTACTCAAGCATCGAGGACAACAATTTTTGAAGGAGAGGGGCGTGTTAGGTCCCTATACTACTAGCATAACCCATTATTGTTATTAGTGCAACCCCCTTATTATATTGTTGTGCCCATGTAGTACCCATATTGTTATCATTGTGCCCCATAGAAGCCCACTATTGTTATTGTTGTGCCCTTACATTATTATTGTTATGTCAGTTGTGATTATATTATGGCCCCTTAGACTCCTATATATAGAAAGGAGGTCTTGTCATTTGTATCATCCAAGAATAGTTCATTTGTGTAATGTAAAGAAGGTTGCCCCCTTGAAGAGGCTGAATTTTAAGGCATTTATCTTTCTTTTCTATATTTTTGTGAGATGGTTTCATAATAGTATGCTTCTCCCAACCTATGAGACACGTCACATCATTGTGTCTCCCCCTGAGTGAGCTTCACATTTGGGGTAAATTTTGACAGTGACCTGCACAATATTTATCCAACGGTTATGTGATCCCAACCATACTTAATCTAGGATTGATAAAGAAATGAGCATGCACGCTTCAAATGGATTCCACTGACCATCGAACTCTATAATTCATACTTAACAAGTTCTTTTAGACACTTGTAGTATCCTCCTCTTCCCTAAGTATTTTTAGTCACAAGGTCTATGACCAATACCCATTCGAGAGTCAGTGTCTTAATATTGACCTTCTATTTCACACAACAACTAGAATTATCACTTGTTCGTTCGAATTAGAAATTTTCCACTATTTACAACATGTCGTTTGAATACATTTGACCCATAATTACTCTTTGTTGAATTCAATTTTCTTTTAATAAAATGTGTTAGTGTAATACATGCAGATGCCATGTGGATTATATTTCTTCTATTTTCTACTCTAGTTCGATTATTGACTTAAGTCAAACAATAATGATAGGTTGGACCGACGGTCGAGTATTCCTCGACCATTTTTTTCTTTCACAATCCAATTCTAAACTTGCATATGCAATAATAACTTAAAATATATTTATAATGTTCTTGTGCATTGTTGTTATGCTTTTAGTTTTATTCATAATTTCAATGGCTTCCATAGTTCTAAACAAATATTTGTTAAGGAATGGTATTTCATTTTTAAAGGGATTTATGTTAGAATAAAATAGGTTTGGCTATCTTCTACAATAATAGTAGATATCATTTTGTGTAGAAATTCCTCGAAAAAGTTTGCTAACATAGGGGTTGGTACCAGGTTGCTGAGTAAGTCGGCTTGGCCTATGACTTAACCCAAATCTAGGACAGGGTTTACCGATTTCCTTTGTTTCTACTTTCTTTTTTTCACTAAATACAATTTTAGCTCTATATTACTACAATATTTAGTTCAAGTTTTTTTCTAAGGAAACTGTCAAAGACAATTAAAATTAACTCAAACCATATTGTTATTTACGAAGTCCAAATAAAACTTGAAGCCTCACAATTTAAACATAAAATCTAAATGTTCGACACATTGACTTACTCTTGTTTATGACATAGACCGACACAACTTAGGCAAAGAAAGCCCTCACAACCCGAGTTGACTAAACCGATGTGATCCAGGCAGTGAATGCAAACAAATCCCAATGTCACGTAGCCAAACTATAGACAAGGATCCTAACAAAAAAACACCCAGTGTATCAAACCAATTCCGGTCGCCCCAACTTTCAAAAACACTACAACTTTCAAAGATCCAAAAACATGCAATTCAATGATGATAACACCCCAATATAGTTTTGCGAGGCTTCCATCACTATCTTTTACACTTCCTTTGGTTCTACCATGCCACAAGTCCCTCAAAGCCATATTCGAAACACAATGTAATGCATCCAAGACTCCACCACGATACCCAACAATGAAGAGGCACCATTCTCTTGCTTGAGCCAATCACATTTCTGCTTTCACCACATTGCGAGTGTAAATAGCCATCGAGCAACCTCATAATATTTAATTTATTAATGTAATTGTTATTATCTTTAACCATCATTATTTTTAATTACTATTATCTTTAAACATTTTTATTCATTATAATGGTTATATATAAATGGTTCTTATATTATTTGTATTCATGTTATATCTATAGTTATTATCTTTTTGTCACATACCCATAATGAAATTTATTTAGTTAGATAATAGTACATTGATTTTTCTCTTCCATTTAACCATTCTATATATATCTATATATATATATATATATATATATATATATATATAGAGAGAGAGAGAGAGAGAGAGAGAGAGAGAGAGAGAGAGAGACTTGCAACAACATGCCCAAATTATGTAATTTGTCTCTTTTAAAGTACACAGGAATTATCAAAAGGTCCACGGTATACGTTATTTACTTAATGTGTTGCTATGACATACTAGTCACCGTATGTCATTTTAATTGCTCCAAGGTGAACTCAGGTCACATGAATTTAGTTTTAATCTTAGAGTTACAGAGTATGATAGTTGGTATAGTGATTAATTACATCCTTATCTTTGGGAAACCGACTTCCCTAGGATTGCAGACACACTACCTCCAAAGACTTCTTCATGGTTTCTATTTGGTTCTTCTCGCATGGGTAAGTATGTTGCATCGGTGGTGCTCCATTGTCCTCCAAATCGGACTATGGAGAGGGTTTATTGCCAGCCTAAGCTATGGCTTGGTGAGGAGGCCCGTCTTTTGTTGCATTTTCCACACGCAGGTTTAGTCTCTGGTTCTTTATGGAGTTTCCTTCTAGGTAAATGATTATGTTATTACCTTCTTACCTTCTATGGTGCACTTAATTTTGGGTTTGAGATGCTTCCATGGAGACCGAGGGCCTTCCTATATTCTACAGTTCACTTATCATTGATATCCTTGCTAACGAGTGCAATTTACATGTGTTTATTGCTTCGTCAGGTAGGTATTCAAATTTCTACAGTATTTGTAAATTTTATTTTCTTTTAAAATTCCATTTTAATCTAAAACCTAATCATTTGATGCTTGTCTTTGTAGGTTTTTTTTAACTTTTCATGCTTAAATGCTGGAGAACTTAGAGTCACTGTTCCTCCTATCAGAATCCATATCCCTCAAGCAAGGCTTCACCGGGTATGCATGAGGAATTTTGTTAATATAGGAAAGGGTTTTATAATTTCCCTCTATTTGTAATAATGGTTCTGTGAATGGGCATTTTTTTTAAGGCTTAGAGCTAGTATTGTAACTAAAGGGATTATGACCCACGTGCCTCTCTTCTAGCTAGTAATTTTTCGACTGTTATAGTTCAAAATTTTAGGAAAGGCTCTCGGGTTTAAACTCTAAGGATTAATGGGATATGAAGGAACCCTCGATTCGGGCTTTGTTTGAACCTTTATTTATTTTTGGAGTTAAACCTGGTGGCTCCTCAATTTAAAAGAATATATTTTTGTTATTTCTTTTCTAGTTACTGGTGACATCAACACATGTATTCTATGCTCTTCTCCCTTGCCAGGGATTCATAAAGTAGAAACTCTGTTATTTAAGAGTCTTGGAAAATATTGTTTTCAGTTAACCCTTATACTCTGAAGCTAAGTTCTTGTGTTTAATAGAATCATATTGTTCATTGTTATTTCTAGACAAGTTCTTCATAATGATTATGGTTTATGTACCGAGGTTATCTTTTTTTTAAGCGAAAGTAGCATGCATTTAGTTTCTTGGTATAAATTTAATAAATATAATGTTTTTGTTGGATGTGATCCCGTCTCTGCTCGTTTTCAGGTTAGATTGGGTTCTTGAGACCCTTCGACCTACCTTATTCTCTACCAAGGGATGTCATTGTCCACGATCTTTCTGTAGCTCTACTGAGTTTTGAGTTTTCATATTCTAAGGCTAAGAACAATTTCACATATCTCACCACATCCTCCAGGTTATGTAGGTTCTAAACTTAACCGTTATCAGTAACAGTAGTATTTGTTTTCATTCTTCTTATCTATCAGGTTGCATACAGTCGTTTTCTTATCTACTAAATCTATGAAATAATAGTAAATAATGATTTAGAATTTCCCTATCCACAGGGTTACATACAGTCGTTTCTTCATCTATGAAGTCTACGCATTAACAGTAACTATTTTTTTACTTACCCTAGCTACAGGAATCACACATATTCCTTTCTTATCTACTGAGTCTGTAATTAATAGTAAATAGATTTACTTGAAAACATATCCACCCTTCCATTCAGTAAGATAGATTCTATGATTAAGTGTTCAGGATTCCATAATATACTTATCTGGCTAGTTGAACTGGACCTTAATCCTTTGTTTTGTCTTGCCTCCCAACCATGAGACTTGTAGTTCCAGCCTTACTGTTTCGCCTAAGTCTCCCCCCGAGCTACCCCTCACAGGGTTTCTCCTCAAGACCTTTCATCTTGAATAGTAGCAGCTATCTAGTCTTAACCAGACTTAGCTTCTTTAGCCTCTGTCTATCCTTCTAGCACAGTTAATCCTTTTTAATAATATATCAATTTTTCTTTCCTAGATCTTAGATGCCTCATCCTCTTGATCCCTTCCTTGGAATAAATTTCTTAAGGAAGTAGTTAGGGTTGGGTAAACACCCAACCTAACTGCTTGAGAAAGTAATATTGTCATCCTTTAGCTTTCCATGCATTTTAATCAAAATTAACTAATTATATAAACTTAACAGTATTCAGTTTGTTTAAAATGTGGTAAATAAATATTTACATTTACGGGGGACATCACATCTTCCCCCCAAGATTGAACATCATCCCAATGTTCCTCTATTGGAAATAACTTCAGAAAAATCTCCCTCATAGTCCGTTCATCTTCCCAGGTAGCCTCCTCTGGCCCAAAGTGCTACCACTGTACTTTAACTTGGGTGATAACTCGTCTCCATAGCATTACTTCTCTCTGATCAAGTATACCCATTGGTTCGACCAAGAACTCACCTTCCAGTTTGACCTGTATGCCAGAATAAAAACTTTAGTCAGTTCATGAAATTAAAACATAAATCAGCTTCGCAATCTTTATGTACACATATATATAAGATAGGCCAATGAGAATTTAACTCCTTTGACTCACCTGTATATCCTGCCAATTTATTATGTGTTTGGGGTCATATATATATATATATATATATATATATATATATATATATATATATATATATATATATATATATATATATAAACATGAAAGACATTATGCACACAAATATGGCTGGGTAAAGCGAGTTGATAAGCCACTGGTCCAATTCGAGCTAAAATTTGAAAAGGACCGCAAAATTGAGGTGCCAATTTGGTGCATCCATTCCATTGTAGTGTACTTTTCTTGGCTCGAACATGAACATAAACATGATCTCCCACCTGGAATTCCCAGAAACTTCTTTTCCGATCAACATAATTCTTTTGTCGGTCTTGAGCAGCCTTTAAATTAGTTCGTACTCCTTTGACCATTTCTTCCATTTCTGCTAGCATATCAGGCCCTAGCATTAACTTATCTTCTGGGCCACCCCAATTCGAGGGAGTCCTACATTTATGCCCATACAACACTTCAAAAGGACTCATTTGTAGAGAAGTGTGATAGTTGTTGTTATATGCAAACTCTACTAGATGTATATACTCCTCCCACTTAGATGGTTGTTGCATTACATAAGTTCGAAGCATATCCTCCACTACTTGGTTTACTCGCTCAGTCTGCCCATCTATCTGAGGGTGGTAGGAAGTACTAAAATGTAGCTGAGTGCCCAGTCCTCCAAAAAAGGCTTTCCAGAAGGCTGATGTAAATTTTACATCACGGTCCAAAATTATAACTTTTGGTATACCGTGCAACTTAAAAATAGTTTGCATAAATATGTTAGCGATCTGAACTACCTTATAAGTAGATTGTACAGGTATGAAGTGAGAATATTTGCTCAACTTATCAACTACCACCATTATTGAATCATTCTGCTTTTTTGATTTGGGCAGCCCTGTTATAAAATCGATAGAAATAACTTCCCATTTCCATTTTGGAATAGGTAATGGGTGGAGTAAACTAGCTGGGTGATGGTGTTCTATTTTTACTTGTTGGCATTCCAAACAGTGGGCCAAATATTCAGCCACCTCCTTCTTCATGCCAGGCCAGAAATATTCCTTTCTGAGTGCGGTAATCAATTTCTGATATCTGGGATGGCCGACATAAGGAACTTTATGATACTCATCTAAAATTAAATTTTTAATAACCTTTTGGTTAGGTACATACATCCTTCCTCTATAGATCAGTATACCTTCTTGATTTACTTCATATCCAAGCTGTTGTTCTTTGTTGTTCATAATTTTAGCTTGCTGCCATAAAAATTGATATTCTGGATCTTGCATTGTTGCTTCCTTAATTTTCTCTTTAAATGTGTTTTGCACTTCACTGAATGATACTTCATATAAACAATTGATTTTCCTACTTAAGGCATCAACGACACGGTTCTATTTTCCTTTCAAGTGCTTAATTTCAAAGTTGAATCCGCTTAAAAAATCAACCCAATGAGCTTTCCTAGCATTCAAAGTGGGTTGTTTAAAATAGTTAGTTAAACTATGATGATCAGTCATTAACAGAAATTTCTTACCCATTAGGTAATGTCACCACATCTTTAATGCATGAATGACTGTTGTCAGCTCCAAGTCATAAGCTGAATACTTTTGCTCGTGCTCCTTAAGCTTCCTAGACTCGTAAGAAACAACTTTGCCTTCCTGCATTAATACGCCACCTACACCTTCTTTGCTAGCATCCGTACAAACCACATAATATTTATTTTGATCAACAATGCTTAAAATGGGTGCGGTGGTGAGTAAATGTTTAAGCTGATCAAAACTCCTTTGGCAATCCATGCTCCACTTAAAATCCTTTCCTTTCTTTTGTAGAGAAGTAATAGGATATGCTACCCTGGAAAATCCTTCAACGAATCTCATGTAGTATCCAACTAGACCCATAAATGACCTTATATCAGCCACATATTTTGGCACCGCCACTCCATTATGGTTTTTATCTTTTCTGGGTCTACATCTATCCCCTCCTTAATAATGATATGGCAAAGATATTAGATTTGTTCCTTAAAGAAATCACATTTGTTGTAATTGGTGTACAGCTGATGTTCTCTTAAAACTTGCAGAACAATACAGAGATGCTCTTTATTCTCTTCTACCTTTCATGAGTAAATTATACAAATATTGATGGAATACATTGTTCATAAGGCACTTGAATGTTACGGGTGAATTTGTTAATCCTAAGGGTAGCACAATGAACTCGTAATGCCCATATCAAGTTCTAAAGGTTGTTTTTGCTATATCCTCTTCCTTGATTCTAATTTGATGATAACCCGAGCGAAGGTCGATTTTTGAAAATATGGTTGCTCCTTTCACCTGATCAAACAACTCGTCTATATGAGGTAGAGGATATTTGTTTTTTATGGTTAACTTGTCTAATTGGAGGTAATCCATGCATAGCCACAGGGTTCCATCATTTTTTTTCATGAAAAGCACTAGGGCTCCCCAAGGTGATACACTTGGTCGAATATATTTTTTATCAAGAAGTTCTTGTAACTACATTTTTAGTTCTATTAACTTCGGTATACTCATGCGATAAGGAGCTTGGGACACCGGAGCAGCTCCTGGAATTAATTCAATGGTGAAATTTATATCCCTTTTTAGCGGAAGTCCCAGAATTTCTTCAGGGAATATACTTGGAAAATTTTGTACTACCGGTATATTTTCTAAGGCAAGAAATTTTTCTTTTGAGTTAGTGTACCCTACTTGTATTGCATAAATATGACATCCTTTCTGGATACACTTTTCCAATTGGGAAGCTGTCACCGGTCTCAGCTTTAAGGGTCTTATTATTCCTTGAATTTCCTACCTCTTTCCTTCCTCATCCATATAGTTAATAGTTTTGATTTTATATTTAATGAGGGACCAATGTTTTTCCAACCATTCCATGCCCATTATAATATCATATGATCCTAAGGGAAACACATTCAAGTTTTCCATAATAGACTGACCTGCTATTTGTAGAGAACAATTGTTGACCTTGGCCAACACTCTTCTCTTGGCTCCCGTAGCTAATTGCACTAACAAAGAACTTTTAAACTTAAAAACTTGCAAACAACATTGTTCTACTATTTTGGGAGTAATATAACTCAAGGTTGCTCTGGGATCAATTAAAATAGACACAGTTTGGTAGAAGATTTTACCTACAAACTCTATCATGGTTGACTGGTACTCTGCCTGATGGTCTTCAAGACAAACATTGATTTTAGGAATTATTCTTGCCACTTCTCCCACCATTGATGCTTCTAGAATATGTGCAACCTATTTAGTTCCCTTACGGTGTGGACATTTTTTAACATAATGGATTCCTCCACATCCCCAACACTATACTGGGGGTCTAGCTGCCACCTCCACTTCAGTTCTTACTGATTTTTCATTTATCTTTGGCTCACTAGGAAATTTGAATCTGGGTTGATTTATGTTCATATTTCTATTTTCCTGCCCTTTAGGGTGTTTATTTACCATAATCTTATTCCCCTTACTACTCGAGGAAAATTTACTCCCTTTTTTGTCATTCCATCTCTTACCTCCATCCCCTTTTAGCTTTTTTTGCTGATAGCATATTTGAGCCTTCCGTATGACTTCATCCATGGTTTTCGGGTTATCGAACTCAAGGTGCTCTTTCATAAACAACAACAAGTTACTGATAAACAGTTGCACCTTAGCATTTTCTTCCCGTAGTTATGGGACATATCACAGTAAAGAAGTAAATTTTGTTATGAATTCGTCCATAGATAGTTGTCTGTGATGCAAGTAAATTCTAAGTGTAGACACAAACAATTACTCTAGCTTGAGAGAGCGGGTCTACTCACAAACAAATAATATATCGAAGATTTCCTCAAGCTAGAACCAATTAATAGGTCCTACATCTTAGAACGCTATTCCACTTAGTGATGATCCTACTTCCTCATTCCAACTATCTTTCATTTCCTTACTTCGAACACCTGAAAAAACAAAACAATAGCAAACAACAAATGTAATAGCATACAATATTGTATTCAGCTCACTCAACAGGTCAAGGAACATTAAGCCATAAATATATAAAATGACACTTCATGTAGGAAATCAATCGATAGTTTCATTTATATAAATCAGAAGGAGATTACAACTGGTTCCTTGACGTTGCTAGTCTCCTCCGACGTATCCAGGTTCCCACACTTCTGCTAGCACTTAATGGAAAACCCCAACAATAGAGGTTTTAAGGAATATTTCCCTCTAGTCTCAAATCACACCAAATCACACTATTCTCCCTCAAACATACACTAGAAAACTTCAGAGTATAGATGTCTTGCTGATTATTCTAACTCCAAAACTAAAAACTAGATTTTGCTTGGGAAAAAGAGAGGTTTATATAGATTAGATGGAAGGGAGATGGTTCCTCTGTTCATGGGAGAATTTTTTATCTCTTGAGTTTGTTCCATCCTAATGACCTCCTCGGCTCCATCCAGTCTAACCATTTACTAGACTTTCGTTGTGAAGCTTCTAAAGCTAGAAGCTTCGGCTCCATATTTAAAAAAAATTCCAAAAGAGGATTAGCGTGACTGAGAAAGGGCTCAGTTGATCCGATCAGTGCTATGGATAGTTGTAATCCGTTCATATCAGCATGAGGAGGACATGGGTTATTACCGCCAGTCTTGTAAATTGGGGTAAACAAAAGATTTTTGGAAATGATGCAAAAGGGAATTGTTCTACTCATGAAGAGGGACATAATGGGAGTTTCTACATGAGAGGAAGCATGCGGGGTTCACTACAGAGGTCCTCCAGAATCGTAGATGGGGAGTACGAGGACAGTGACAAAACGTTGTGTAATAGATGCCCCCTAAAGCATGAAGGTCGAACTAGAGTGAGGATTGAAATTCTTTATAAGTGCATTCGGGGAATCGGAGTCCGTCGTCGGAGAACATGCAAGAAAGAATAGATACATATACATCACTAAAAACTCTGACAAATGATAAGTGAATCGTGGTATGGACGTAGCCATCCAGAGAATAATCATGTAAATGGATCCAAGGCATGGGCATATCCATCCAATAATAAGAAGAATCACATATAACAACGCATGGTATGGTTGCAACCATCCATCTAAAAGAGACATGTATATCAACATGACCATGTCACATCACCTCGCAACCTAGACTTGTGTAATATTACCCCAGGGTCTTGCACTTCAAATGACCTAATCAAATTACAAATTATAACATGTGAATGAATGTGTTGAAGTCAAACAATCTAAGAAGTTTCTTGATTACCGGTCAATGATGTGAACTATTAATAAGCGTGAGAGAAACTGCCAATAATGACGATGGCTCTCAAGGTACCAGTGGCACTGTTCACAGATTGTGAATAAAGGAAATGATGTTGAACATTTGTGAAATCACCCGATCAAAAGCCAATGATGTGAACTTGTCATCGAGTGAGAAGAACTTGCCATTAGGGCATGCAAGATCTAAGGTACTCGAAGGGAATCTGTCGGTTAACTTCCTAGATAATGAGTTGAAGTCGACAGGAAGTGACCATGTCAAAGGAGGGCCATGATGTATCCCACATCATCGACATGAGACAAAGGGATGCAAATGATTTTAGATGGTACAAAAAATCAGGTGTAAGTGTAATTGTAGAGGGACTAACTCTTTAACATATTGGTGACACAATTCTGGAGTTTGGCAGCTTTCAGATCCGTGGGATCTGTGGTCATGATGACATGACAGAGATCAAGTGGAAGGTCAAGTGAATGACCCAACCCAGGAAAATCAATGATGAAGTGAGGATATCCCAACCCGATACGAAACAGAGAGTGTCATGTTCAAGAGTGAGTTGTCGACATGACTAATAGGATTTCCAATTTTCCCCCAGCATTTCTGGTAGGTACCCCAATTATGTTTGATTGCAATATTGAAGGGGATAGCATGTGCTTGCACTGTATGTTCATCCTTCGGACGAATCCAACCTAGTAAGTTTAATGAGCCCTAGGAAGAAGAAGCTCAAGTTTGTCATGGTGACAAATCTGATATTATTTAATGCTTTAATGAGTCTGACAAAGGTGTAATTCGGTATATTTTTCATGTTTAGAGAGTTTGAAAAAGACGTGAAAAATAAAACTCCACATGGTCCCTTTTCATACATTTGTGTCTTTCAAGCCCAAAAAGGTAGAAAACGAACGCTCGAGAGGACCGCTTGACCATTTCAGCCAAGGAGTACATTTCGCGTAAATAGTGCATCCCAGCCTGAAAAATGGTTAAATGTATACTGGGTGCACAATGTTTCGCATCCTTTAACGAGTTCAAAACGACAAGAGCTTGACAATATTTTGGTGTTTAAAAGGTCGAGAAAGAGCTAAGAGTATACCCCTGATATTATTTTCTTTAACGAGTCAAAAAGGGAAAAATACTCAGCGATCTTTTCATTTGAGTTTTATGAGCCAGGAAAAGAGCTTAAACGAGACTCGAATATCATCGTCAACAATTTGTCACCTGTCGTTGCATAAGAAAGGTAAATGCATTATGTAGTTCTGAGGAAAATTAGGTCAAAAATACTTTAAAAACCCTAATATTTTCATGAAGAATGAATAAAAAGGGGGAAAAGGTAATTATTTTTACCATTTACCATTTTAACTTTATGTGAAGAGCTTTTTACCCATTTGTGCCCTAATTTTTCTAGAGCAGATTGTGGGAGATACGGGAGGTTACTCGCTGAGCTCTCAGCTGCAGGTGAAAGCCAAGACCTTAAGCTCCATTTTCATACTATTTTTATATGTTTTTATCCTTTTTTTTTATTTCATGGGAAGGATTTGGAAAAAAAAATTCGCCCTCGATCAACGCAAATTCCGGGCATGGATTTGCGCTGACCGGGGGTTAAGATAACTGCTAATTGCGCTGTCCACACCATTGTTTTTAAAACAATTGCTTTGGCACCATGAGAAAAGAAAAAACATGTTTTTTGCTAAATTTGACCGCTTGAATCCAAATTTTCCCATCAAATGCTTATCATTGACTTGATTAAATGGTTTTTGTAGGAAGAAAATTGTTGAAAATGGTGGATTAGAAAGAACAATAGCATGAGGATATCAATACTCAAGCAATAGTTGATCCAAATTGCTTGGAGGCTTTGAGAAATTGTGGGATCCTCTAGTTGTTTCTCACAGTAGGGATGCGGGCTGAACCTGAGATGCTACGGTACCTGATTAGTCTCTAGGACATAAAGAGGGAAATTTTCATCATCGGTGAAAAAGAGCTGGAGTTGGAGACTTTAGGCATTTATTTCATCACAAGATTATCCCGAAGAGGGGAACCAGTCAACCTATATGGGTCGAGGCCGATTGGGGCAAGTGTGTCCATGCTACTTGCTGAACATTGCCCAAAATCTCTTAAATCCAAAAGTAGCAAGATCAAGATCACGACCTTTGGGGATCTTTTGTTGAGAGTGTTACTATTTACCATCAACAGAGTGGCTATGTCCCAAGTGTTGCATGAGACTAATAAGTTTAAGTTTCTATATGATATCGAGTGCACAATGCCCACTATTTTTAACTCGACAAAATCTATGAATATCAACATGATGTGCCAACTATCAAAAGCTAAGGCGGGAAACCTGAAGCGGTTTTTCTTTGGGTTTGTGCTAGCGACCTTCTTCCTAAAGCGAGTTTCATTGTTCCAATACTAGCTGACTGAGGTAGACCCGCTAATGCCATGAGACCCACGGATGGTCGATTGGAGTGAATTGATGCCCATGGTCACATGGGGCCAACAAATGTCCTATAATCCCACCCTTTTCTCATGGTTACGATGACAACTGATCATAGTGGAGGATTAGACTTATAGTGGTAACGACTTCTGCAGAGATCTAGATATTCCACTCCCAGAGGGGAAGGTCTTTGGTGATGAAGGTAAAAAACAAAAACAAAAAACATTTTGATGTTTTTATTATTTTATAAATATATGTATTCATGACATTTCAATTTTATGAATGTAGATGTTGGACTAGAATGCTCTGCCCAGATGTCCCTGATTATCGGGCATATTTCTCATCAGTTGGATGTCACCCCTTATCAGAAAGGAATTGATAATGAAGAAGAGATCACGTGGAACCTCAAGGGATTAACCCATGGCATCCCACAGTATGCCCAGGTGGGTGATATCCCTCGTCAGTACAAGAGGCACACGGTGGGAGTATTAGACTTGATCTGTTGACTGCTAACCCGTGTAGTCTAAATAGTTACATGCTACCATGAGCATCATGCTGATTAGTGCATAGGCCTAGCATTCCACATTTTTTTAGGCCTGCGAGCCACAGATATATAAGGCTTGCGACCCATGGATGTTTTTGAACATACATTAATTTTTGGGGTTTTGATGTATGAAAAACATTATTGACATATATGTATATGCTATATTTCCCTACTTACTATGATACAAATGATTTGTTTTTTATTTTTACATGTTTCACAAATGTCTATCCAAAACATAATTAGCTAATTCATCTGTCAATGTATTCATATGTCTAGGCATATTATGATATGTAATGTAATAAAAATTTCTCTCCAATATATGAATACATAGATACATTCTCAGTATCTGGGGGTTTTTGATGGAATATTTCTTGTTTAGTTGAAGAATGGTAAGCTATGAATCAAGGTTGACAACCAAATCCTGGATGCTAAGAGTAATATCTTATGACAAGAATTTGATAACTACGCTATACTCAGCGATTTTATTAGTTGTTTGACCTAGAAAAATACCTTGAAGATCAATCAACTCATCATGGGGGTGATAAATGGCCCATGTCGTGGATGATAAATTTTGGGTACTTCAGCAAGCAAAAACATAATAAGCAGGAAAATTGCTTGCAAAACAACACACCAAACCACACTGCACAAAAATGAATGACACACTTATTGTACAAAAGTAACAATGTAAGATGACCTGAGTATAGTATTTCTTGAGAGAGTCCATGCTGGGACACTAGTAATCAATCAACACAGATGAAAACCAGAGTTTTACCATTGACACAACGAGTAAGCATTGACTCAGCCAAATAAAAGAGTAGAACTCATATAAGTTTGTGCCCCAATGTCCCCCGGGCGAGGGAGGGTTACGAGTCAGATAACAACCCCATTGCAATAATGGGCAATCGGTAAAAAATCGCGAACGGAAAAATACTTGAATCCATGGAGAGATAAAGGTGCCCTCAGTTGAAAGATCTTGATAATGGCAGGAGAAACTGACATGTCAATAGGAAGTGGAGAAAAGAACTTCTCAAGTAACATAGACATGACCGCCGAGCCAGAACCAAGCCACGGGGAATGAGAAGACATGTCAAGATATGAACTCAAAACAAGAGGATCAGAGGATACCGAGGGTGAAGAAGAAATAATTTCCACGTAATAAATTTTGGCAGGACTTAACGACATAGCCTCGCCCCATGTATCAACAAGATTCGCCAAAGGAACGACCCATGGATTAGACTTGACTGAAATCATGTTAACAGGGGTAGCACGAGGAGGTGGGAGTGGAAAAATACCCATCAGAGAAGGATCTTTAAAGAGTCCTGCCTCCACATTCTTATAAGGAGCACTGGTGTGATTCATATACAGAACATTTCCATCCGAGGAGGAAGAGGCAAAGAAGGACAGTTGGTGAACTGTGACTATCTTCCCTTGATGGGGAAAACGAATCACGCTGAACAAGGAGGAGGCTACAACATGCATGGCATGGGTCAAACTCTGTCCGAGTAGAAGATTATAATTGATATTAGTGTCAATGATCTCTACTTCGACGTGCACTATCTTTCCCTCTGAAGTAATCGCAAGTTTGGGTAGGACACCGAATGGTCATGAATCATGCCCGCCAAAATATTCTAAAGTGTTAGGGGACTGGTTCAAAGTAGGAGAACCAATTGCCTTCCAACAAGCAACATACATGATGCAGGTGGAAGCACCTTCATTGATGACGGTCTCGTGAATGGTTTTCTCATTGATGATGAATTGAATGAGAAAGGAAATTTGATGAGGCAAACATGGAATGTGGTTTTCCAAGTCAAAACAAATAAGATTAGAATCAACAAGATCAATATCCCCAATATCCAATAGTAATGATTTCTGCTGAGAAGGGAAACTTTGAAGGACCTCGAGAGTAGACTTAGATGATGGTGCTTGAGCCAAATCCTCAACAATGTTATAATGCTGAGAAGCTCGAGCATTTGGATTGTACGAGGACTTTTGTAGCATACCTTGAGAAGGTGATCAAATAATGGAATCAGGATTAGGTGGCTCTACATGGAGAGGATCAAAACTTGACATTGTAGAAGAAGAAGGGGAACCTTCTTTTTCTTTACTTGCTATCGGAGTAGCAGTCTAATAATCTTTTTTTTTGGTAGCCACGTTAATCGGTGTACTCATCATGAACACTTGTGAACCCGAGGAAGCAGATGACTGAGGCTGGTCTACCATTTTGGTTTTCTAGGACAGAAACGGCTCTTTTAGGACAACTAGGATCCCTTTGAGAAAACAACTAACTTCGGATCATTTGGGACAATCCTTAGTATAGTGATCCTCCTCACAAATGAGGCATGAATACTTAGGCTTCTGTTGAGAAGAATCACCAATAGACAACTTAGGAGGACCCTGTTTTGGGGCATCGACTTTACCCTTGCCTTTGCCTTTCTTCTTACCTTTCGAGGATTTGTCTGCTACGGTAGACTGAACAGTGTGGACCTCTGAGGTTTTACCAGGGCTAGGTGGATTCTGAGAGGGACTATTGGAAGCAGTGTTTGAGGAGAATTTCTATTTGGAAAAAGATTTTGCAAGGGCCTGGGACACTGAACCAATTACTCCATCAACAGGAGGTGTAACCTGTGACTTCGATGTTGTTGGATCAGATGATGCCCTCAAAGCATCGGGTAATAACTCATATAAAGTGCCAAACTGAGATTAAATGAAATCTAAGTACTAGACATGAGTAATGGCTTGCTCCCCCATAATGCACCCACCTATAGCGATGTCACAAGCAATTGGAGCGACGAATGATTTGGTGAAACATTCGGTTAGTAACTGATTATAAACCTCAAATTTCGTTAGGTGACGCCTACATCTCCATTCATGGATGTGATCAGAGATGTGGCTCATAGTATTTTGCTTGAGCGATGCAAGAAAATAGGTGGCAGTTTCATAGTGAACCGACAATTGGAATTGCATGAGGTAAGCCATGGCTAAAGAGTTGAAGTCATAATAAGTACTTTGAGGGAGCTCGATGTAACGCTTCGCTGTAGTTCCTGTGAGAGTTCATCGGAAAAGACGGAGACAAATAGAATCATCAATGTAGGAATTCAAAGAGCACCAGAGGGGATATGTCATCAAATGGGCTTGAAGATCTTCTTTCGCTTTCCCATCGAACTTCGGACAATCGCTAGGGATCTTGGATGGGACCAGAGGCCAGTAGGGTGAATGAAGAACTGGATCATTCGTGAGTCGAGATACATGTGGCAACTATAGTGTAGCCAAGAACGACAATTGAGTATTGAAAGGCATTGGAGGTCAATAAGTGGGTCCAACTGGAGGAGCCCATCCCTACTGGTAAGGATTTTATCCCCATAGTGGAGGGTTTTGTCCACATGGCATTTGATTATTCCCCCATTGTACGTTACCTTGCCCGTAGGGAAGATTATGATTGTGAAAGCCTTGAAATTGTCTAGCCATAGGTTGTTGATAAGAAATATATGGGTTAAAAGGTTGTTGAGCTTGTTGACCTTTGACATATGGGTTTTGCACCTGCTGTCAATGGACATATGGGTTTTGAACCTGTTGGCCCTGAACAAAAGGATTTTGGACTTGTTGCCCTTGGAAAAAAGGATTTTGAACCTGTTGCCCTTGGACAGTAAGATTTTCGACCTGTTGTCATTGGACAAAAGGATTTTAAACCTGTTGCCCCAGGACAATAGGATTTCGGGCCTGCTACTGCAGGACTTGACCCTAGCCTTGTCCTTGCAAAGGTTCACCGTGTTGATATGTATATAAGGGTTGTTGCTTCCCGAGTTGGCCTTGCTGGTGCGAGGGCTGACCCTACGGCTGTAAAACCTGTCCCTGCGGCTGCAAAGGTTGGCCTTGTGAAGACATAAGTTGGGAGGTTTGTTGAACATACTGCATTTGTGGTTGCATGGTTTGCTACAACTGCTTCGAGGGTTGCCCCTGTGGCTATTACAGTGGTCCCTATTGCTACATCATCGGCCCCTATTCTTGCATGGATGGCCCTTTCTGCAATGAAGGTTTCCCTTGTTGTTGCAAGGGTACTTAGACAGTTCTCGGATTGAAACCTTGGAAATTTCCAAACTGTATCTGGCCATAACCACTGGGAATGGTGTTCAGACCAAGCTAAACATACTATCCAGGCTGAAGAATGTTAGGTGGATTTACTGTTCCTTGGGAACCATATCGAACATAAGGAGTTTGGTACTAAACCTAAGTCTCATAAGGCTACTGATGTACTAGAAATTTCTTGACCCAGAAGGATCGATCGGATACTGGACCTGTTGGTACTGGGCATTTCTTGATCTTGTAGGACTAGCAGGGTTTTGAATAGTACCAGAAGAAGGCTGGTTCACCCCAACCATATGAGCCTATGTGCTACTCACAGTAGTTGTTCCCGACACCATAAATACATTCGTATTCTATGCCCCAGTTGTTGGCACAACCCGTGTACTTATTGGAGGGTCATAAGGACTGACAGAAGCAGGACTCAAGACCATCGGTTGCATTGGATGAGCGACTTGGACTGATGAGACAAGAGGGTTTGGAAGGGTGGTTGCACCGGGATTGAAGTAACTGCAAAAATCACCGTTTGTTAGGAGGTCAGGTTCTGAATGAATGGACCTGTGGTAGGAATAGTGCCATATGCCCAAACAATGTTATGATAAAGTGAAGAGGCACTAGGTGTACCTAAGACCAACTGTGCTAAAGTCACGTAATTAGGAGGTAATTACTAATAAACACTGATGGGAATGCTTCCCGTGTAGGGTAAACCTTTAGAAGGAAACTGATTTTCTTCCTCCTCGACAATGTGTGGAGTGGAAACCTCCAAGTGACCCAGAGAGGAGACTAGAAATTCGCCTTCAGGTTCCATGGGTGGAAACAAGCGACAACAAATGACAAAGATGTTTGAGGGGATAATTACAGAGGAATACATGGCTGATTGTACAGACTATACGGATTCTGCGGTGATATCACAACAGGGTTGAACAAGGGATTTAGAGGATAAACAACCTGTCCAAGCTAATTTTCAGTAGTCGGCTAACCCTTGGGAGTTTGGATAGGGTCATTCAGAGATTCTGGGCCTATATCAGAAAGTGACCCAGTATCTGAGGGAGGTGGAGGACGAGATGAAAAAGGTAGAATGCTCAAAACAATTCCAAGTTCAACATCTTGGTCCTCAAGTGACTGCGGTAATTCAGGAAATGGCTCCTCAGAAAATTTTTTAGACGAAGGAGAGGAAGAGGAACTAGGTGAGCCAGATGGTTCAGCCACGATGACTTCATCTCAAATAACAGGAAAAGGGAGATAAATTCCAATGCTTTAAATGTACTTTAAAAGGAACACTCATGATTTGGTCTAGAAAAGACTAACAAGGATGTATTGAGATCGTGGGAAACAATTTTTTAAGATGCATAAACAAACTCGTGCTCTTTCATGTTTTAAGAGTCGAGAAAGAAGTAAAGGTGGCACTATCACTTTCGATTTGAAGCGAGCTCGAAAGGACAAGTGCTCAGATGATATTTTAAGCTTAAAGAGTGAAAAATATCAAATGACTACTAAGGATGATCTAGGTAAAAAGGATTACTAGGTAACCGGGAACTACAGAATATCTCCTAGTGAACCGAAAAGTACAGGGAGGCAATCTCCCCAAATGTTGTGTTTGGTGTATCATGTTTAGAAGGCAGCAGCCTCGGCTTCCTATGGATAAAATATTGTATCCTAGTGGGGTCTCCTTTTATATACTCGATGGTACAGGGAGCACAAGTCCATACTAGTGTTGTCTACTGTCGAAGTGAATGATAGATGCTAGGTTTAAAGACGTCGAAACACACCTCTAGACTAGACCTTCTAGATGTGATCATTAGGTTTCAAATGCACCTCAGGTTAATTGAGTTCATTTTAAAGTTAATCTTGAATTATGTCTCGGTTTCCAGGCGTTAGCGATGTGACTCGAAAAATTCTATATGCAGCTAAATGAGACAAGACTCTTTGAATTTGATGAATTGTTTACACTAGAGAGGGTATAAAATATAATCAAATGCAAACAACCAAGCAGTTGAAAGCAAACTGATTTTTTCACTAATTTACTTTTTGAAAACAAAATAATGAAAAAATTATTCCCAATTCCTATTTTCCTACCAAGCACACTTTAAGCAGTCCTTTCAAAGGTAAAGATAATTCTTTTTCTTTTCAAATGCAAATGCAAATTTAGTCTTAAATGATGCTAACTAATGTAACATATTGATGCCGCAAACTAGAATTGTGTACTTTTCATGAAATGACAAAAAGGAAATTTTTGTAAAACACTTCAATGAAAAAGTTTTCAAGACAATCAATCCTAAAACAGATGAAAAGACGCAAAAAAATAACTTCTTCTAAACTAATGATGCAACGACTCTACCAAAAACAAGAGAAGCAACGTGATCTATGCCGGAAAAGAGACGTTTAAACAATCAAATGAAACTTTTCAAACATGAATGATGGACATCAAAGCAATAAGAGGACTATAAACAAAATGCAAGGAGTAAATTCACCAAGAACCTGACTCATTGAGTTCACAATCAACTGAATGGATGACAACCTATATGTCCTTGAGCCACTAACCATCCTGAATCAAGCATTCTAGTCAAGGAGAAAAATACTATAACAATCTAAGAGGCAGAAATCAGAAGAGCAAGACACACTAGTTGAGATCTGGGGTAAACCCTAATCTCTGCCTATAGGCATCAGCACGACTACCTAACTGACACCACACACCAGAAGGGGGTCGACGTGATTGTTTTAGAAAAAACAGCATTGGCCGAGGATTCAGAGGAAAAAGCAAAATTAACTCAGGTAATAAACAGACTTGCTACTGTAAATTTTAGACTCAGAGCAGTAAACTAGGCAAAGCAGAGAACACTAGGGGGAAATGGTGATACTAGAAAAGTTCGCACAAAACCATGAAATTACAATCAATCAAATAGAAGGATTGGCTCCCCAGTGGAGTCACCAATTTTTTATACAGGTAAATTCTAAGTGCAGACACAAAGAATTCCTCTAGCTCAAGAGAGCGGGTCTAGTCACAACCAAACAATCTATGGAAGATTTCCTTAAGCTAAATTCAATTAAGAGGGCCTACCTCTTAGAATGTTATTCCACTTGGTGATGATCTTGTTTCATCTCTCTAGCTATCTTTCGTTTCCTTCCTTCGAACACTTGAAACAAGAAAACAACCACAAAAAAGAAATGTAATAGCATACAATATTGTATTCAGCCTAGCTAACAGGTCAAGGAACATTAAGCCATAAAAATCTAAAATGACTCTTCATGTAGGAAATCAATCAATAGTTGCATTTATATAAATCAGAAATAGATTACAACTAGTGCCTTGACATTGTTGGTCTCCTCCAACGTATATGTGTTCCGATACTTCTGCTAGCACTTCATGGACAACCCCAACAATAGAGGTTTTAAGGCCTCTTTCCCTCTAGTCTCAAATCATACACCAAAGCACAGTATTCTCCCTCAAAGTTACACTAGAAAACTTTAGACTATAGATGTCTTGCTAATTATTCTAAGTCCAAAACTAAAAATTAGCTTTTGCTTGGGAAAAAGAGAGGTTTATATAGCTTAGATGTATGAGAGATGGTTCCTCTGTTCATGGGAGAAGGTCTTCTCTCTTGATTTTGTTCCATCCTAATAGGGTAAAGGAGTCTAAACTAACCTCCTCAGCTCCATCCAGTCTAACCATTTACCAAACTTCCGTTACGAAGCTTCTAGAGCTCGAAGCCGCGGCTCCATATTTAAAAAAATTTCCAAAAGAGGATTGGTGCCACTAAGAAAGGGCTCAGTTGATCCGATTGGCACTAGGGACATTTGTAATCCCTGCATATCGGTGCAACGAGGACACAGGTCATTGGCACCGGTCTTGTAAACTAGGGTAAACAAAAGATTTTTGGGAAATGATGCAAAAGGGAATTGTTTTGCCCATGAATAAGGACATCATGGAAGTTTCTTCATGAGAGGAAAGCATGTGGGTTTGACTATATAGGTCCTCCAGGATCGTGGAACGGGAGTAGAGCGATAGTGAAAAAATGTTGTGTAACATTGTCCCAGTCAAAGGTCATGAAACTCCTTAGCTTTCTCATCATAAAATCTTTCATTTAAATATTTTTCCTTAAAATATCTTTGAAATTTGTCCCAAGCTATGCTCTGCTCATTTACACTACGAACTGTTTTTACCTCCTCCCACCACAAGGTTCTTTTCCTTGTAGCTAAAATATGGACAATCGAGCCTTTAGGTCATGATCATATTCATACAACTAGAAATACATGTTCATGTTGATGAGCCAGGTTTCCACTGCCTCCTCTTGTTCACCATCAAAGAGGGGAGGTTTTATCTTCTGAAATTCTCCTTGAAGTTCTAATTTCTGTCTCTTTTTCTTTTTGTGTTCTAATACATTACCAGATTCTTCGTCCTAGTTCTCTTCACCGCCTTCAGTTTCTTCATTCTTAGTATGAAATTCTTGTTTTCTAGTCATGTTTCAATGCTCAAGACTAGGAATTGGTTGTCGTATATTTTGTCTATGAAACAAACTCCTCATGATATTTTCTTGTTCCCGCATCAACCTTTCATTATCTGCCCACAATCAAGCCATTTCATCTTTTAACTCTTGCATAGTTTCCAAGATCGTAGTATTAGTGTTAAGCAGCTCTTCTCCCAATTATACCCATACCTCAAGAATGGTCTCATGAAATGATGTTGGTCTTGTCCCAATCACCGTTCGGTGTGGTGTAGTTCCCATTCTCCTCATACTTGTTGCTTTTCTACCTCTGTGTACATCACAAATGCTGTTATTCATTATTTTCCAGAGGTCTCAGTTTTGTAACCTGAGTGCTCTGATACCACATGTCACATACCCATAATAATTATTTTTTATTTATTTATTTACATAACAGTACATTGATTTTTCTCTTCCATTTAACCATTCAATATATATATATATACTCACAACAACAGGCCCAAATTATGTAATTCGTCTCTTTTAAAGTACAAGGGCATTATCAAAAGGTCTACAGTATACATTATTTACTTAATGCGTTGCTATGACATACTAGTCACCTTATGTCATTTTAATTGCTCCAAGGTGAACTCAGGTCACATGAATTAGTTTTAAACTTAGAGTTACATAGTATGACAATTGGTACAGTGATTAATTACATCCTTATCTTTGGGCGGTTGACTACCCTAGGATTGCGGACCCACTGCCTTTGGAGCCTTCTTCATGGTTTCCAGCTAGTTCTTCTTGCATGGGTAAGTGTGTTGCATCGATGGTGCTCTGGCGTCCTCCAGATCAGATGATGGATAGGGTTTCCCATCGGTCTAAGCTCTAGCTTGGTGAGGAGGTTGGTCTTTTGTTGCATTTTCCACACACAGGTTTAGTCTCTGCTTCTCTATGGAGTTACCTTCCAAGTAAATGACTCCATTAGTACCTTCTTACCTTTTGTGGCATGCTTAATTATGGGTCTGAGATGCTTCCATGGAGACTGAGGGCCTTCCATTATTTCATAGTTCACCTATCATTTCTATCCTTGATTCTGAGTGTAGTTTGGATGTGTTTATTGCTTGGTCAGGTATGTATTCCAATTTCTACATGCTCTGTAAAATTTCTTTTCTTTTAAAATTCCCTTTTAAGCTAAAACATAATGTTTTGTGCTTGTCCATATAGGTTTCGCCAGGCTTTTCATGCTCAAATGATGGGGAATTTGGAGTCTCTGCTCCTACCAAAATACATATCTGTCGAGGAAGGCTTCACCAGGTATGCATGATGAATTTTGTTAATGCAGGAAAGGGTTTTATAATTTCCCTCCTTTTGTAATAATGGTTCCGGGACTGTGTATTTTTTTAAGGCTCAGAGCTAGTATTATAACTAAAGGGATTACAACCTACATGCCTCTTTTCTAGCTAGTGGTTTTTTGACTGTTATGGTTTAAAAGTTTAGTAAAGGCTTTGGGGTTTAGACTCTCAGGCTTAATGGGATATGAAGAAACCCTCGATTTGGGCTCTGTTTGAACTCATCTTTATTTTTCAAGTTAAACCAAGTGGCTACTCAATTTAAATGCATATATTTTTGTTATTTCTTTTCTGGTTACTGGTGACATGGACGCTTGTATTCTATGCTCTTCCCCCTTTCCAGGGATTCGTAACTTAAAAACTATGTTATTTAAGAGTCTTGGAAATACTGTTTTCGGTTAAGTCTTATACTGCGACGCTAAATTCTTGTGTTGACTAGCATCATATTGTTCATTGTTATTTCTAGACAAGTTCTTCATAATGATTATGGTTTATGCACCGAGGTTGTGTTTTTTTTAAGTGGCAGTAGCATGCATTTAGTTTCTTGGTACATATTTAGTAAATATAATGTTTTTGTTGGATGTGATCCTGTCTCTACCTGTTTTTAGGTTAGATTGGGTTCTTGAGACCTTTTGACATACCTTCTTCTCTACCAGGGGATTTCATTATCCACGGCCTTTCTGTTACTCTACTGAGTTTTGAGTTTTCCTATTCTGAGACTGAGAACAATTTCACATATCTCACCCCATCCTCCAGGTTACATAGGTTCTAAACTTAACCGTTATGAGTAATAGTAGTATTTGTTTGCATTCTTCTTATCTATCAGGTTACATACAGTTGTTTCTTCATCTACAAAGTCTACGCATTAACAGTAACTATTGTTTTACTTACCTTAGCTACAGAAATCACACATATTCCTTTCTTATCTATTGAGTCTGTAATTAACAACAAATAGATTTACTTGAAGACATATCCACTTTGTCTTTCAGTAAGATAGATTCTATGACTAAGTGTACAGGATTCCAGAATATACTTATCTGGCTAGTTAAACTAGACCTTAATCTTTTTTTTTTTCTTGCCTCCCAACCGTGAGACTTGTAGTTCCAGCCTTGTTGTTTCGCCTAAGTCTCCCCTCAAGCTACCCCTCACAGGGTTTCTCCTCAAGGCCTTTCGTCTTGAACAGTAGCAGCTATCCAGTCCTAACAAGACTTAGCTTCTTTAGTCTCTGTCTATCCTTCCAACATAGTTAATCCTTTTTAACAATATATCAATTTTTCTTTCTTAGATCTGAGATGCCCCCATCCTCTTGATCCCTTCCTTGGAATAAATTTCTCAAGGAAGTAGTTAGGGTTGGGTAACCACCCAACCTAACTACTTGAGAAAGTAAAACTGTCATCCTTTAAACAATTCACTCCCATGTAACTTTAATCAAATAATTACTTCCACCATTCTAGCATTTCACTTTCCATGCATTTTAATCAAAATTAACTAATTATATAAACTTATCAGTATTCAATTGTTTAAAATACACAAAAAAAAAATATTTAGATTTACAGGGACATCACACTTTCTTAATTAAATTGTATTTATATTAATTGAATTATTATTATATGTATTGATTTGTTATTCTATTCAATTAATGATATATATAATTCAATTCAATTATATATATATATATATATATATATATATATATATATATATATATATTATTTACCTTCTCTATTTCCCATGTTAACCAATATGGATGTATTTACCTTTTTTATTAACACTTGTTATAAAATATATATAAACTAACCATTTTTATATTTATATATAATTAAATTATATATATATATATAATCAATTATGTAAACTATCATTATTGTCAATAATATTATAGTCAATTATGTAAACCATCACTATTTCCTTTTAAAACACATCACTTTTGTCTACGCTCCATGCATTTCACTTTTAATTCAATTTAAATTCGAATGTAGCATATACCAAACATATTTATTGGAGAATCAATCCCACCTATAGATTAAAGAAAACAAAATATTCGACAGACCTATGCCTGAAAGTTTACAAATCCATTTTAATACTAAAGTTGCCTTTTAATGGCTAAAAGGTGAAATTAACAAGTAGCTTCGTCGCTTCACACTTCGAGCCCTCCATAGATTAGAAGGTGTGAATTAAGAAAACGTCAAGCATGACACGACTCGATCATGCAGACTTTCAGCTATATCTCTTTTCATTGACTTGAAACTATAGTGCATCCCCACATTGTTGTGCAACATCTCCTTACCACCTTGCCTTTCCAGAAACATTCGTTCCGAATTGTTTATATGAATTTGTTACCCAAATTAAGATTGTGAGTACCATTAATCAAAAGAAATGCCAATAATTTTATATTGGATATGTCAGCTCTATGGAACATTTCCCTCCATTGATTAAGTCCTAAAAAATACTCGAGAAGTTTCTCCCATTGCTGCAGAGACGTAGCAGAGAAAGCTAAGTTAATACACCTCACACATTGGTGAAGATGTAAAATGTGGCAGTGGTAGGGGAGAAAAAAAAATCTAAAAAAATCAATAATTATTTTAATTTATTTCTTTCAAATTTGACTACACTTGCTCACAAATGCTTCTTTGGTATCATTATGACAATTATGCCTGTTCCCAGTTCAAACATTTCCTATCTGTATTTGCATGTCCCCGATTCCTATCCCCCTCTATTGCATGCTTCCTCCCCCCAGGGCTTGCATCTCCTATTGGCCCGCCCTTGGCCTGCCTGCCTTATGCCCCCTGACCTACCCTGCATGGATGGAACATAAATGACTAACCAAGGACGTATAGGAAGCTTATGCCAAAACAACTAGCTCAATTTGGTAGGTTATACTTTCCCACACCCTAAACCTGCTTGGAAGAAGGTTAGAAGGTTTGAGGAAGGTGATAAAATAAGAGAGAGGGGTGATTGGGAGGAATGAAATGTGATCAAAGATCGATCCCGGTGGACTAGACTTAATAATGAGATGGAATACGATTACCTATAGAAAAAATAGGTAAAGGTTAGAGCTTCGTTCTACCTTCAAGAGTGGCGTAACATATTGATACAGGAGTAAGTCATCAAGTATCACCAGAAGCCATCTAAAAGCCAGAAAGTAGTGCCTTAAGCCTTAGTTTGTGTGTTTAATCTCCCTTCTATAAGGTTGGAAGGTTGGAAGGTTGGAATGAGCCGAACTAACTAGCTTTGCTTTCCTACCATCTCAAGTCTTTCCTTAACTAGAGCAAGTCATGGGGAAGTAACTCCAAACCCAATCTCCAGTTCGATCACCTACTCAACATAAATCATAGAATTCGCCCCCCCACCAAAGAATCTAGAAGAGGGGTCGGCCCCGTAGTTGTCGTCTCTCTCTCGGGAGGACATATGAGTGGCTCCAAGGACCCATCAACTTTATTCATCAGAAGGATGCCTTTATTGCTATGAAAATGGTGGAGCAATTGACTTTCATGAAAGTGCCTGTAGAGCACAATCAGAGGAAGATTAGTACTCTCTTATTTCAAACGGGAGTATTCTCCCTTTATAGACAAGTATCGAGCAGCATATGTGCTAGAAGGTTGGAAGGAGAAGTGTGATAAGCTATGAATGGAAGCCCCGGTAAATGGTGGTATTAGGTTCTAAGGTGAGTGAGTGCGTAGAGCTTGAAGTGGTAGATGGAATTCCACTACCACCTTTTCCATATCTCCAGTTAGATTTTCAAAACTTTCTTTCAGATTCATCGATATTGAATTATTCACACAATGGCATAGGCATGGAGGCCGATAATCATTCAACTGAGTCGCACAGAAAATAGACACCGACTTATCCTTTGATATTTCGAAGACATATTAGAAAACGAAGCCTCTCCTTCCATCTATCCATGCCTTCAACATCATTCATATCAACAACAACCATCTCAACCTCAGTTATAGCTACCATCCAACCAGCCTCTTCAAAGGTTTTTTATTTTTGGTATGTAATTGGATGAAAACCACACCATTTTAATTATTCAATAGAGTATTTTATATATATATATATATATATATATATATATATAACGCTCAATATTATGATACCAACCAAATATCTGATTTTTTTATATATTAAAAGCCTTCAAAATAGTATATTTTTAATTATTATATTAATAAAATTACAATATTATGTTAAGATATATAGTTATTTTTATTAATTAAAAGTTTCATTTTAATTTTACTTAATATTTAGTAAAACAAAAATAACGTAAACTTATAATATAATAGTTTAAATAAACGAAAAAATATGGATAAATACATTTTTTCCTAATAAAAAAATATTTTTATATTTTATATTAGAAATATACATATACTTATCATAAATTAAACATTATAAATTCAGTATGATATAAATGAATTAAGAATCATGACATATATGAACTAAGGTCTTAGTGTACGATACAGATTATTTACTAAAGGAAAAATGTTCTCTTTGAAGCAGTTTATTAGATAATAGTTGACCAATCACACTATATTTTTTAATAAAATACGAAAATATTGTATGTGTTTAGAAGTGTGTACATCCTTATAAACATTATGCATACTCTGTTAGGTAGATAGTATTCATTATAAATGAGGTTTATCGGTATAAAATATATTTTATGGATAAATTTTTCATTCACATTTATTTTTATGGGAATATATATGTATATTTCCATAAATTTATATAAAATATATCACATACATATTATATATAATTTTTAAAGTTATATTAAAATTAATTTATTTTAGAATATTCAAAAGCTTATGTTTTGTCAATGTTATTGATTTGGAAGGATCGTGTGTTATATGAGAATTGAGAATTTTATAATAATTGAAGAGAAATACTTAAATTTAATTATATATACAGTTTGAGAGGGCTTAATGGTTAAGAGCATGTGTTTTTCTTAAGAGGTAACGGGTTCACAACTAGAGGGATATAATAGTTTTCGTAGACTTAGAAGTCAAATCGTTGCGCACAAGTGAGTCTCTTGTCCTACAAATAAGGGGGTTTCATACACCAATTTCATGTCTAACTTGACCGTGACCTTAAAATTGGATAATAATAATAATTGTTATTATTTTGTATATTTATTTATTTTTGGTAATTTTTCATAATTTCAAAAATAAAATGAATATTAATATTTCAATATATAAATTAATTTTATTTTTATAGACTATTTATTTAATATGTGACTCGTGGAGTTGTTATGTGACTCATGGCATAGTCCAGTCAGTTTTTGAGTGGAGATTAAAATAAAAAATTAACATAGTCTAAACTAAACAACTCTGATAAATTTTAATATGGAGAAAAAAGTATAAACAAAATGTAAGATTAAGACATTAACTATCATTTGTTTAATTTTTTTTTAATGTTATTATTTGATCTGTTAATTAAAACTTAATAACAATTGTATTTAAACTAAGTTGATATGAACATCGGAGAGATATATTCTAGAAAATTTTCATCTGGAGGTTAAAAACAATGATCGACATAGTCTAAATCGAACAACTCTAATAAATTTTAGTACAGACATAAAGATGTAAACAAAGGGTAGGATTGGGATATTAATTATCTTTACAATAATTTTAATTGTAGTGTTATCATTCAATCTCCTACATAAAACTCAATAACAAGTATATCTAAACTAAGTTGTTATGAACATATGAGAGACCTATTCTAGTGATAAATAAAACTCAATAACAAGTATATCTAAACTAAGTTGTTATGAACATATGAGAGACCTATTCTAGTGATTTTTCATGTGGAGATTAAAACCAAAGGTTGACACAATCTAAATTGAGCAACTCTAATCAGTTTTGACATGGGAAAAAAATATAAGAAAACTCTAGCGCTTGATTCTATTTTTTTCAGTGCGTGCACTTATGTTCATGCTGAAGAGTAAAATTTCAAACATATAAAATACAAAACAACCTCGAAAAATCAAATCTTTGAAGGCTATGTAGCAAAGTGAGGAAGGTTGTTTTTCCCAAGTTTTACCTCAGAGACATGCGTTCACAGAGCTATAAAGTCTTCATGTAGCATTCATTTATTCACTGATTCTCTTTGCCAAATTGAGTATGAAAATTGCTCTAAGTTGTGATATTTGTTGTGGAAATTAGAATTTATTTTAAACTAGCTAAAAACTTTTATTGCAATGAATGTCTAACATTACCAAAGAATACCTTTAAATATGGTACACTAGAGAAGAATAGCATAGGTAAAACCATGGGTTGTGAAAACCTACAACCCAAAAGCCTTCATCCGTACATTTTCTATATATCTACATTTTAATTTTAATTTTTTTAATTTAATTTAATTTAAATTTTTCTATTTTTCACTTATGTAATTTGACCATTAAAAAAGAATATCATAGATAAAAATATAAATTATTGAAATATGAAAAAAAATTTCTTTCTATAAATTTGCTAATCTATCTCTATTTTATTAAAATTATTACTCATTAATTTTTATATTTTATATTAATTTTTATATTTTATTTTATTTTATAATGGTCAAAACCATTGGTTTTGAAAAACTAAAAGCCAAAAACATTTAATAAATTTATTTCATGTGAATTTTATTTTCATTATTAATTACCAATTTTTATATATATAATTTGACCGGACTAAAATGTTATATATATATATATATTTAAAATATTTTCATATATAACTTTTTCGCATCTAGCATTTACTTATATTAACTTCTAGATTGAGTCCAAATAAACCTAATTCAATGGCTTCTAGATGACCTGACAATAAACCTAATTCAAAGTTTGCTGCGTTGCGTGAAAATCTCCCCCTCCGACTCAGAAATCTTATCGTATTTCCCGTCTATTTTCTTGTAACACACGTAATGATGATTGGAAGACCGATGCCATTCCTGCATGCGCAACCCCACATTTTGCTGTGTTCAGTGAATCTACGTCATGATTCACATTCACTGAATCCCAGGAAGCGTGCCAATTAATATTATGACTATTTTCAATATCAAAATTTTCAGATACTTTATTCTCATCATATATTCGTTTCGCCCTGCAATAAAACATTGACACATATATTCGTTTCGCCCTGCAATAAAAAATTGACACATATATAGATATAGAGATGAAAATTTTATATCAAATTGTATTGGATAACCAAAATCTGGTGGTTTTCGGCAAATTACATACCCAAAACTAACGATTGGATTGCGAAATATGAAAGAAATAAAATAAATTAGTGTTACCTGATTTATTTTAGGATTTACTTTTTCCTCCTACCACGTTTTATATCTTCGCCAAAGTGTGAAGTGTACTCATGCAGCTTTATCTGCCAAATCTTTGCAGCAATGGGAGAAACTGTTCAAGTATGTTTATGCCTTTAATTAATGGAGGGAAAAGTTTTAGAGCGATACCGAATACAATATTATTGTCATTGTTTTTCCAGAAGGGGCTGTGTATCGTCATGGAGTGGTTTTATTAGCATTCTCACACGGTATAGAGGAATAGCGAAACGTCCACTGCTGATAGAGTAATGGCGTCCTCCCGAAACTTATTGGTTGAAAATTAGATAATATTTCATAATTAAATTAACTTAACAAAACTAAGATTATTAATTTAAATTAAAATATATTAATAAAAAATTAAATTCATAGTTTAAAAAATTATATATAGTAAAATAATTGCAAACAAGTTTTAATATAGTTTTTTTAATATTTTATAATTAAATTAATTTGAACACAATTAACATTATTAGTTTAAATTAAAACATATTAATAAAAAATATAATTCATAGTTTAAAAAACTATATACACTAAAATAATTGCAAATAAGTTTTAAAAACAGTTTTAATATAAAAATCGATGTATTGTAGAAAATTATTGGAAAAATCTCATCGAAAGTGAATATTGTATAATTTAATATTAATATTCAGCTTTATTATTATTATTATAATTTTTTTTAATTTATTAACGAGTTTTTTAAATTGTTCACTAACGAGAGACAATCACCCTACATGTAATCTGTATAAAATTCATTCTCCATTGATCATGAAAAGAAATATATAAACAAACGGGACAACAGCCATTAAATAGGCTATTAAAAATAACTTACGCAAGCATATGATGGCCATTAAATATACCACTAAAAATAACTTACGCAAGCATGATGAAACAGACCCTCTTCGAAATCACTGAAAATAACTTACCCAAGCATGATGAAACAGACCCTCTTCAAATAGCTTAAGTTGATTGCAGGTTACTCGAATATTCACGAATGGATGGACATGAACGCTGTCAAAGAAATTTCATCAAAGTCTATATGTATGAGAGGAGGTGTAATGATGTTATTTAACTGAAAATCAACTTTAAAAATAGTTTCAATATAAATTTTAATTATTGAATTGAGGCCTCTGTGATCCATAATAGTTGTAAGCAGAACTTCCGGTTCTGCTTACAAATAAATTTTAATTATTCATAGCGAAATCTCATTTACAAAATATTCTATAATATAATATAAAATATATGTGATGTGTGATTTCATTAATAATTAATATATGTTTAATAAAGTTGAGGAAAAAATATTTTAAAGATAATATTTTAATATCTTTACACGTATAAAAATAAAATATTTGAATATTGTAAAGTATTTATTTTATTTTATTTTCCGTTACTAATAAAACAATTAGAAATCATTTTAATTTTTTTTACATAAAAAATAGTAAAACATTAGAAAGGATAAATAAAGTAATTAGTAAAATATGTTCGTATTTATTTTAGTGTTAATTATGCATAAAATATTTTAAAATTAATTTTATATTTTTATATAGAAAATATAATAATTGAAATTCAAATGTGTTTTTGGTTGAATATATAAATATTTTTTATTATAAATTTAGAAAGATGTATAGTTTTCTTTTACTTAAGATGAATTTGGTAAATGACATTTAAAAAAATATAACAAAAAATGTCTTTTTGGTCAAATATAAAATTATATAAAATTGACATGATATTTTAAAATATATAATAATAAAACATGTATTTACATGTTATTAATTATTAATCCACTTAATATATACAATAATTGTTAAAGAAAATTCTTATTATATCAAAATACATTCGCTATGGCTAGGAATGTGAAAGATATAAATGCTACCTCAAGAAAGATCAAAATCATTAAGGTGCAAGTTTTTCAATCTTATAAATACTATTGAAATTCTTTGATCAAATTCGATCCTTGAGGCTACATTTATCCTGATTTAAAAGCGACCAAATACATGTATGTACAATTTTTTCTAGAATTTCTTTCTCATTATAATATTTACACTTTAAAATATTTGATTTATATTTGATCTCTCCACTCTTTGATCTCTCCACTCATGATAAAATTAAATTTTATATAATTAAGATAAAGTTAATTGTGATTATATATATATCCTTGACAGTTAGTTCAATTGATCATGTTTTGCTAATAAGAAGTCATGGAGCGAACTCTCATAAACTTTCTTGAGACTAGGGTCTCCTAATAAACTGACGACAAGCGTTGAAAGCGATCCTTTTTGGTGAATCTGCTAAAATAATTTCCAGAATAGTCATTATTCTCTCGTGTGAGTAAACCCCATAAAAATCTCAATTTAAACATTAAAAATAACATACTTATATTTTTAAAAGTATATATTAAAATAACCAATAAAATATATATAACCTATTAACAAATAAATTACTATTAATAAATAATAGTAATGATATTTTTTATCAAATTTTGTAGCACTTTCTAATTTTATTTTTAATTTAAATGTAACGGGGAATAATTTCATTCAGTGGTGACATGGAAGAAACTCAAAAAATACGGGTAAACCTGGTTAATCTTCGTACCATATCAAGATTTCAAATTGAATTTAGGCATTTATGCATTTCTAGTCTACTCTTTTTTGCCTGAAGTTACGAGGGACACGCTCAGCCATGTAGAACATAAAACGAATGTTGAGGACATTCAAAATAATTTGTATATACAACCGTTTTTACCTTTTATTGTTATGGTATAGCACGTTTAAAAATCGTTTGAGGTTTATACTTCTAAGCAATACTTAATAAAATTGCTAAATCTTAATTCGTTGCCATTTTACAAAAGTTACCCACAACATATCATGTTGAAGTGTGACATATCATAATGTTTTGGTCATATTCTACATTTGGTGGTGCTATCCGTGTGAGTAAAATAGAATTATGTTTTCCCCATATATGTTGGTTAAATTTTATTCCCTAGCTCAAATAGGAACTCACATAAAATTGATTTGATATTTTTAAATCCTTCGTTGAAAAGATTTAATGACAATTCATCAAGTGTTTAGAAGGGAAAAAAAGAGCATATGGAAAGGTATTGCTAGGTCAAAAATATTTTAAGCTATAATATTTTAAGTTTAGATATTATTGTGGCTAAAATCTTTAGAATTCCTTCTAAAAAAGAGCATACGGAAAGATATTTCTAGGCCAAAAATATTTTAAGCTATAACATTTTAAGTTTAGATATTATTGTAATTAAAAAAAAATGTCAATAGCTAAAATCTTTAGAATATGGAATTATAATTATTTTTGAAGGGTTGAAATTATTTTTTTTTTTTTAATAAATTAGAAATGATTATTGCAGGGAAACAATTTTCGCTTTAAAGTATGTATATTAAATTATGGTTTTATGTAACTTTTCCCACAAGTTGATATCTTTTATTCATATATATTTTTTAAATCTTATGGTAAAGTGAATTTTCATTTTGGTGTTGTTGATCAGATAATTCAATGAACTAAATATAGTTCAAGTAAGTTTGGAAGGAAAAATGATAATAAAACATATTAAGAAAAAAATACTAAGTGGTATTGGTTATTCCTTAGGTTTCAAATTAGATATATGAGTAAAATGATATTTATGCTTGAATTATTTTGATTTGAATAAATAACTAATGTATTTTTCCTTTAAAGCAAAAACTTTTTCATAAAATGAATTATACAAATAAATTATTGAGAATTTCTTATTTATTTATCTTATATAATAGACTTTAAAAATTTTCATTTGATTAAACAAAAGTTTCTTCATAATCTATATATTAATAATAAAATGATTATTTTGAATAATGAATCCATACATGCTAAGTGATATTGATAAAAGTTTAATGAGATAAGTGAAATATAACTATGTTTCTTTTATATGAAATATTATATATAATGTAGCATTTAAACTAATAAATTGATGTTATTTCATAATTAATTAAATGACTTATTATGTATTTGTTTGTTACTTTAATAAAAAAATAAGTGTGAGCGTATTTGTACTCACAAAATTTCCTTATATTCTTATATATGTTGTTTGTTTATAACAATTATATCAAAGTAAATTGATATTCTTTCATGATTAATTAAATGGGTATTATGTATTTATTTGTTATTGTAATAAAAAAATAATGATGTGTGAGGTATTTGTATTTAAAAAATTTCCTTATATTCTTATATATGTTGTATGTTGTATGTTTATAATAATTATATTGGTGTGTGTCATGTATAAAATTGTTAAACTAAACTATGAACTTGATATAAACTTGGATGTTTTTTTATACATTAAACTAAATTATGAACTTGATATAGATTTGGATATTTTTTATACGTTACTCTTTGAATCTTAAATAAAGAAACTCAAAGTAATATTCCTAATAGGGATTCAACAATTTCAATTGAAATTAAATTAATAATAATAATAATAATAATAATAATATTATTATTATTATTATTATTATTATTATTATTATTATTATATAGCCTATCATAGAGAATTAAATATATTTAGCAAATTTTCAAGTTTCTTAACTTTACCATTTGTAATTATGTCAATTACTTTGATACTCTATAACATCATCAACTTATTTTTTAAATCTTTGAATATTTTTTTGTTCCTAATAAAATTGAATCTTTCGCTAGGAACCTTACATAAATAGTTTCATTAACATATTTATTTATTTCTTCTTAAGACAAGGTCTCGTAGGTGGCCATTGGTATTTCTGGGAACTATGTTGAAATGTGTTGTTAAGATATCGAGAACATGCCACATGTTATTGCATATCTATACATCAACATAACTGCTTATCCATAGCCCCTTACAAATATTAGACAATAATCACTCTATTGAAAACACTCATATATATAAATGATGTTGTGCTCAAACATTATAATATGGTTATTTATGGTTTTACTGTAGTCTTACTGCTATTGTGCTTCTTCATGGTTTTAAAAAATGTAACTAGGCTCGATTTTCATAATTTTTATTCTACTTATATTGTTTTATATTTCATGTAAATTTCAAAAGAAGAATAATGAATATTATTTTTCAAGCATGGGTTTCATGCTCAAATTATTTTGTCATCTGGTTCAAGCATGTTCTTCATGCTTCTAGGGTTTATTGAGTCAAAAGAATATTTGTCATGAGTCAAAAGAATATTTGTCATAAGTCAAAATATTGCAAATCCCTTAAGGAATTTGAAGAGAAAATGGAAAAATAAATTCATTTAAGTAAAAAATATAATTTTTTCTCTACAAGATGAAGTCAAAAATATATTTGACCCCCTCCATGTGTATAACTATAGATAGATAGACCTCATTTGAAGCACCACTCAAGAAAGTTCGATCTCCTAAGACATGAAGAGTGAAATTCAAGTGAAGAAGTAGATGGGAAGCAAGAGAAAGAAGGAATAAAATCAAAGTTTTTTCCCTATAATATTCCATAAAAATCTCATACATGTGAAATTATAAATATTCTACAGGGGCCAAAGTTTTAGGTCCGATATTCTCAAGCTAAAAAAAAAACTAAAGTTGGAGGCCAAAATTCTAAAGTTGGAAGTTGTTTTGAAGGTTTTGACATAAGTTTTCTTTATCTTAATGAAAACACTTTGGCAGAGGGTTGACTTGGGTCTTTGTGAAGGTCTTGGGCTTCTTTGTTGGGTCTTGGATTCCTCATTTGATCTAATTCTATAAGAAGAGAAGAATTTTCAGGGTTTCCCCTTAGAGGTGTTTTGCCTTGGCTTGGAGCTTATATCCCATGTTCGTTGTCTATTTGCGATCTTCCTTGTTCATGAATTTCGTAATTATTTGATGAAAAAAATATAATAAAGTAATAAGAAGCAAACATAAATCTGTAAGCAATTATGAAGTAAAGAGAAATCACCCTAACTGTTTAGCCTATCGATTTCTCAACATGGTATCAGAGCTAAGGTAAAGGAGAAGGCACCTTGAAGATCACACTTGTAAGGAAGGAAATAAGCTTGATGGTTAAACAAACTTTCAAGCATGGAAGAAAAAATATCATTGATACTTGTAGAAAATGAAGTCATGGATCATGTTCAATGCAAAGTTGCAGAACCATAGAAAGATAAGTCTTAAGAATGGGCAACTATATGAAAGGAGAAGTAAGAGCTAAAAAGATTCTCATTGAATTCACTAAGGATCATCTCATTCCTTTTATGACAAATTTGGGCACATCTAAAGCAATGTATGACAAGTTGGTCAAATTGTATTTGTTAAGAACTATAGGTCAGAAGATATCTCTAAATAATAATCTTTACAAGACAATGTTATCAAAGGTTGAAGTCTTCACCACATATCTCTTAAAAGTTTGACCATTAACCAATCAATTACAAGGAATTGCATAAGTTTTGATAGATTCTGAACTAATAACTTGTATTCTTAATGCAATATCTCCCAAATGGTGTAGTTTGTAATAAGCATTTACTTAAGGAAAGACACTTCGAACTTTGATGAGAAATAGTCTTTCTATATGATAGAAAAAACAAGAATAAAAAGAAATATGACACCAAACCAAATGAACCTTACTCTACCATTTAAAATGAATACATACCTTACCTATTACAAAATTATATAATTATCGAACCTTATCTACCATGAATACTACCTACCTATTACAAAATTAATAATTTTGAACAAATGAGTTTTTAAGAAAATGTGGGTGATGTTTAGTATTTTGAGAAACTACCTACCTAATACAAAATTAACAATTTCGTGAACAAATGAGTTTTTTTAAAGAAAATGTGGGTGATGTTTAGTATTTTGAGAAACAAATGTGTTATTTTAAAGAAAAGATGCGTAATGTTTATTAGAATGTGCACACTTCTAAACCGGCATGACACAATCATATTATATTTTATTAGAAAATAGAGTGTGATTGGTCAACTATTATCTAAACCACATAGAGAACATTTTCTCTAGCAAACAATTTATTTTTCTTATAGTGTATCCTACACTAAGAATTCAGTTCGATACGAGGTAAAATTTATAATAAGTATATGTATATTTTTTATATAAAATCTAAAAATGATTTTCATTGGAAAAAAATAAATATATAAATATATTTTTTTGATTTATTTAAATTATTAGATTATAAATTTACGTTATTTTTATTTTTATTTTACTAATTAAATATTGTAATAATAAAATTAAATATTGTAATAATATTGTTATTAAATTTTTATTTTGAGTAGAAATAACCGTATATTATAATTTATAATATTATAGTTATATTATTATAATAGTTAAAATTTATAATAAGTATATGTATAATTTTTATTTAAAATCTAAAAATGATTTTTATTCCAAAATTTATATATTTATATATTTTTGTAAATTATTAGATTATAATTCATGTTATTTTTATTTTTATTTTTATTTTTATTTAAATATAATAATAATAAAATTAAAATTTTGAGTAAAAATAACCATATATTTTAAATTATAATATTATAGTTATATTATTATAATAGTTATGTATAATATTAATATTGTAATAAATATTATAGAAAGGGTGTAGTTTATCTTTTATTTTTTGACATTTATATTGATAAGTTAGAAGAATATTTGGATACTGTAGGATGTAATGACTTCGAGCTAACTGGTATGATCATTACTCTTCTTCGTTATGCTGAAGATATTGTTTGTCTATGTAGAAGCCACAATGATCTCAATTGGTAGCTTAAAATCTTCCATGATTACTTCTCCAAGATTGGAGGCTGCAAAGTTACTTCAAAATAATTGTAAGTCTATGATCTTTGGATTTGGAGTAAAAGAGGTTCATTTTTGATACTCTTGTCACCCTTGATATTTTATATGGTTGTGAGATTTGGGGTCGTTGTATACCTTTAGAGTAGTGGGGGATGATCAAGATGATTCAAACACAATTTAGAACCTACAATCTCAAGATTAAACGAAATATTCCCTATCCTATCCTCTTGATCCAAGATAGTTTTTCTTCCATTGAAAGTATGGCTATGTTTAGATATTTGATGTATACAACATGGAAACCAAGAGGTTTTCTTTCCCAAAATTGCTTCTAACACCCATGTTTGTCTCAAATGTGGATGGCATAAGGATGCCCAATAGGAGATACATGAGGAGATCATCTTGGGGAGTAGGGATAGTACTTTTAATACTATCACCTCCAAATTTAAGGATAAATTATGGGATGATAAAGAATTAGAGAGAAAAGGGAAGCAAAAGTATTATAAATAGGTTATCAACCTCACCCTTCTTAACCAAAATTTTCATTCTGTCTTGACCAATCCTAAGAAGAAAATTAACATTGCAAAGATAAGAACTAATTCTCATGATCTTCATAGTGAAACCCAGTGTTGGTCTATTCCCAAAACACCTTAGGAACAAAGAATTTGTCGCTTTTGTGATACTAAAAAGATTGAAGCCAAAAAACATTTTCTCTTAGATTGTCAGGCTCTTACACATATATGTTCTTATTTCCAAAACATTTGCCACAATACCGACTTCCTTGACTAGTTAAGTTGGGGAGATGCTATCGGGAAACAACTAATGAATCTGGATCTGCAAATGATTATAGATCGTTCACATATAGAATGGAAGAATTTGATAGAATTGAAATGAAATAGATTGAAAGAAAATCAAGAATCTACTATGGATAGATGGGAGGATGAAAAAATTAGAAAAAAAAGGATAACGATCTTAAAGTGCTTCTTTCCTCTTTTTAATTATAAAAATAAAACATTATAAATAAATAGTAGAGCGAAATGTTTTGTAAAAGTTGAACTACTAAATGCAATATTATTCGCATTGCTTCTCATTAATGGTACTCACAATGAAACGTTTTTCAGAGTTGACATACCGAATACAATATTATTGGCATTGCTTCTTATTAACGGTACTAACAATATTAATTTGCGTAACAGATTGATCTAAACAGCTCGGACCCAACGGAACGTTTCTTGAAGACAGAAGAGCAAGGTGGTAAGGACACGTTGCACAACAATGTGGTGCCCCACTATAGTCTCAATTGAAAGGAAAGCCAAGTGGATGAAGCATCTGATAGTCTGCATGATCGAGTCGAGCCGTGCGTGACGTTCACTTACTTTACACCACGTCATGTTGTTCCCAGGAGTCGAAGAGTCTGGGACGCAGCGACGGATTAATCTGAACCTTTTCGACATCGAACGGTCACTAGGGATAATTTTAGTATTAAAATGGATTTGTAAACTTTCAGGCATTGCAATTTACTTTGTCATTTAAAGGCGCGTTTTGTTTTTCGAGAACGGTCTTTGTATCGCCACGTTGTGTTTTTATCAGCAAGCCAGGTTTAGCAATAGTTTTAATATATTTATAGTGCGAGATTTATTGGAGAAATCTCATTTTCGGGAACGAATTTCATATAAAATAGATATGTAATTTTATTAATAACTAATATATGTTAATAAAGTTAATATATGAAATTTAAAGTGCGAAAATATATTTTTATATTTAATTTAATTTTTTGTAAGTATTAAATTTAAATATTTGAATGCACAGTAATTTTTTATTTATTTCAGAATTAGTTATAAATAATATATTTCAAAATCATTTTTATAGTTTTATGTATAAATTAGAGTAATTAAAAGTAAAAAAATATAAAAAGTAAAATAATCACTAAAATACATTTTTATTTTATTTTATTTTAGAATAAGTATAAATGAAATATTTTAGAATCAATTTTATATCTTTAGATTGTTTTATAAAAATTTAGAATAATTTAAATTGACATTGCTAATTTATACATGCACACACAAGAATAAATTTGAATATTTTTTAATTTAATTTTAATCTTATTATTATGTGTTAAGATTGATACTAATTCAATTATAAGACTTTAAAATTCCACAACATTGTTTAGAGAGAAAAAAATGAGGGAAGAATTGCAATTATATAAGACTTTAAAATTTCACAACATTGTTTAGAGAGAAAAAAATGAGGAAAGAATTGCAATTATATGCATTTGGTCCTTCTTCAATTATTATAGATGTATACTTACGAAAACATTTGAATGATGATTATATGATTGAATGACTTGCATCTTAAATATTTTCATCCCTCTTGATACATGCTTTATCATCTCTTTCAATGTAAAAAGAGTGTTCTTCTACAATTATTTATATATTGAGTGACTCTAATAGTTAAAAGCATGCAAACAAGTTTTTGTTATTAATACCTTTTTAAATATCTCATTTCTACTTTATATTTAACAAAAGAGAAAGAATAATGCATTATTCATATGTTTTAAATATAAAAAAAAATTATAATATATATATATGCTTTTATACTTTTAATTAAAATAAATATTAAAATAATTAATATTAAAATATATCTCTCATATATATTTTTAAAATATATTCAAATAATTAATATTAAAATATGTTTCTCATATATATTCTTCAAAATATTTAAATGTCACTTATCCATGTCTAATGGATAAGTAACTACATATCTTTCTTATATTATAATTTAGAACTTTCACTTACATATTTTATATATAAAATTATAAAATTAATTTAAGATATTTTATTTTAAAAAATTAATAGTGAAATTTAACTTTAATAGAATAAAATATTTTACTTTTGATTTATATTTGTAAAAGTCTTAAATTAAATATTAACGTATATTTTAATGATATAATTTTAAATATTATATTTTTTGTTAGTCAAAATCTTTTCATTAATTTGTTAAAAATGTACGAGAGATAAACATGAAGGTCCATTTCTCTCCCAACTTGACTCCGAGTGAATTTGTTAGCGAGGAGAGTGATACAAAAACTAAGTAGAAAATGCAATTTTTTTCATGATCCTTAGAGACAAAAAAGCCAGATATCACAAAAATAATGAAGAACAATAAAACAACCAGCATAAAGCATAGGTCAAGGGTGAAGATCAGGTGCATGTGTAGCACCTGAGGGTGCAGGAGGGCCAAGATCCTTATCAGCATGAAACTCAATGTGTGCAAGGCATGCCTTCATCTCATCCATATGTTCACTAGCTTGATGTTGCTCCAGCATAAAGACACCAAATGGCCTAGAATGTCATTCTAATTGTATTGGATGTCGTTTAGGAATGAAATAACCTCATTTATTTCTTTGTATTGTTGTTTCTGAATGTCTTTTAAGGCAACTCAGATGTTTCGCAGTTGTAGAGTGAGAGAATCCATCGTGGGCGACTGCTCTGCTCGACCTGACAACTAGGCATGAGATTGGGGTCACTTTCCCCACCACATCTATGCCACCTACTACATCCTCATTCACTTCCCTCGCTCAATCAACCCTCTCCCGTCACTGACCTCAAGGTCCTTCTACTCATCGGGCTCAATCGTGCTAGCGAAACACAATACCTAGGCCTCTGGGACACTACGAAGGGGACTTCAAAGTAAAGGGAGCAAATGACCAACTCCCACAGATCCCTATTCTCCACCCGTCTAGAAGATGTAAAGGCATACTATAATTATAACAACTACTACCATGTCTAATGCACTAGAATTGACATTGGTCATCATAGTGGGTCAAATTAACACTGACACCAGAAGAGGGATTTCCTATGGAACCTCTGTGATGAAAACTTCACCCAATTATGGTCATCCTAAGCCCAGGTTCAAAATTTCATCGCAAAAATGCATGCTACTAGGGAAAGAATAAAACCGACCATACCAAACACATTCCCAATATAGAACAAAAGTGATAATCAAACTAAACAAGAAGTAACAAGCTTTTTCGGTCTCCACCAAGGGTTCGAAGGATAAGCCAAATACTGAGCTCCACAGATTGACACCATGCAACAAGATCTCCAACCCATGTTTCGGGAGGGAACTTCATGCGTCCACAAACACTATCCCCTTGATCCCACATGACCCTAATAGTTGCTCGAGCAAGCATAATACAATAAAAATTACACTAGCCACCAACATCATTCGTAGCAGAGACTTTCAAACAAATGAGCATGCAAAGTGGAAAGCCTATTACTTACTATTAGTAAAATCGCCCTCCCTATTGCCCATGCCTTGAAAGAAGAAACTGATGAAACTACAGAGCATCTAGAGTATGTATTAGGTCTTCACCTTCTCGAGGCTTTGACCTTTTCAACACCATTTTTCATGGTTTACCCTCTACTTCAATGATGTGTCGTATACCCTTAATCCATCCACCGCAAGCCCTACTCTATACGCTCTGTTCACCCACGTCATCGAGGTAATTTTAAATATCATATATTAATTATGTATTATACATATTTATCATAATATTATTATATAATTCTTGATATGAAGTTATAAAAAGTATCTAAATTTTCTCCCATCAATTTTGGACATGAAATATATCAATTTTTTTTACCAAAATTTACTTTAAAGCTAAATACCAGCATTTTACCTCCTCCTTCCATAGATATGATTCTTAGAAAAGTTGATTTCCAACCTCTAGTACCGAGGGGTTGTGTCATCAAGGTGGTTGTTGTATGGGATGTTTTTCATTCTATATTTTAGTGTTTTTTTCTTTTTTTTACTTGGGTGTTAATGATTAGTGAATTATGGTTTTTATTATTATTCAATATTTTATATAAGGGAGTTTTTCTAAAAATAAATTGATTTTTTTGATTATTTATTATAAAATTAAATTAATAACAAGAAATGAAGTTTACATGATTAAAGTATTTATATTTTTTCTAATTATATTATTTATCGTGTTCTTAATATTTTATTGTGAAAAAATTCTTTTAATATAGTAAAAAACTTATTTTCCAATTATTTTATATACTTAGTGGCTGTAATAATTAAAAAAATCTAAACTATATTAATATCTTTTTAAATATCACTTATATTTAACCATAAAAATAAATAATACTTAAATATAATAAATATTTTAATAGATATAATTAATTGATATTAAAATGTTTTAATTAAAATAAGCATTTAGATATTTTATTTATGACATATTTATGAGTTATTTAGATAAATAATTTTGATCGATTTATTATAACACATATTTTTACTATTAGTTATCTCTCGTATGTTGACTAATTAAATGCTTATGCAATTTTAAATATTTTTCCGTGTATATCAATTTTCTTATAGTGAATGCTGACAAAACCACATTCCCCTCTGAAAAGACGACAAAGTAAATTGCGACTTCTCAAAGTTTACAAATCCGTTTTAAAACTAAAATCAACACAGGTGGCTTTTCGATGTGCAAAAGGGTGGAGATTAATCCGTGGCAGCGTGGCAATGTACGGGCGTCTCTTGGAGCCCTACAAACATCAGAAGTTTTAAAATAAGAAAACGTCCCCCATGGTGTTCAACAATAACACAGCGTATCGGCCATCTCGCTTTCCATTGATTTGAAACTTCTGTACTGTAGGCCCACGTTTTTGTGAAGCATCTCCTTGCCACCTTCCTCTTCTGAATTCCCAAAAAATCGTTGCGAATTGTTTATGTGAATGTGGTACGCAAATTAATATTGTGACTACATTCATTGTATTCGCTATGTCAACTCTTGAAACTTTTCCCACCTTCCTCTTCTGAATTCCAAAAAAAACGTTGCGAATTGTTTATGTGAATCTGGTACGCAAATTAAGATTGTGACTACATTCATTTTATTCGGTATGTCAACTTTTGAAACTTTTCCCTGCCTGGATTAAAGCATAAAAATAGTTTTCCCACCGCAGAAAAGATGAGGTTGAGAAGGATGGATGGGTACCACCCTCAGGAGAACATATACCACATGGTAGGAGATACAATTCTGAATAAAATCCGAATGTAGATCAAGTAAAGTTATTTTATGTTATTTCTTTTGTTAATTTTTGGTTTGTAGTTGGATCAAAGCTACTCAATATATTTACATTTTTATTTTTTTTATTATGGCAGGGAATATAGGGAATATGGTACTGATAAAGTTAAAAGGGAATTTATTTTAAAAACAGTCATACCATTATTTTTAAACCACTATAATAATATTAGCAATAATAAATAATATAAATTAATATATATTTATTTTTAGTCAAATTAAAAGTTATTATTTTCTTTTCATATTTAATTTTCTATAATATTTATTCAATTAAAATGAATTATAGTTATAGAATGACAATGGACTTAGTGTTTGCCGCAAATGTATGGTCTTGTTTTCTGTTATTTTCTGTTATTATAATTTATTGTACACTTTTTTGTACTAACTACAAAAGGTTGGTACTCTATGGCTCGATCTTCTGCGGCACTCTACGGCTCGATCTCCTGCGGCTCTAGTGGGATCGATCTTCTACGGCTCTTCTGCGGCATCGATCTTTATGAAGGTCTCATCCACATAGATCTTCTGCAGCACCCTGCAGCTCGATCTTTTGCGGCTCTAGTGGGATCGATCTTCTGCGGCATCGATCTTTTGTGGTTCTGTGGTTCGTATCGGCAGGAGAAAGTCATCTTCTTACCCTTCGTATATTAAAGATCTTCTGTGGCATTATCGTCTGCAGATCACTCTTCTACGGCTCCAATGACTCTGCGGCTCGATCTTCTGCGGATCAATCTTCTGCGTCGTTATCTTTGATCGATCTTTTATGCAGCTCTTCAGAAATGTCCTATGAATTCCAAATTTGCGGCTCTCCTTTATAGATCTGTGGTTTCTTACTTTCTTTCAGCAATCTTCTGTGGCCTTCTCTTGGGCAATCTTTATACTTAGCAGGAGATCATTTATCTTTTATACTTAGCGGGAGATCATTTTCCAGATGGCTCCCAGCTTCGCAAAAATAGCTACTGGCGTCTCTGGGGAGCAAGCTCCTGCCCATATCGTCAGTGAAGCCCCAGCTCCCACTGTGCAGGTGGTCCAGGCCTCACTCGATGAGGCTTTGAAGTTCTCCGAAAGTGCACTAATCTGCCGATTCAATGGTTTGTGGCCGCGGCTGACAGATCTCCACAGTTGGATCTCGGAGGTATGGAAGCCTCTAATTCCTGATGCAATTAATATCTACCCTTGTGCTAGGGGTTTCTTTATAGTAGATTTTGAAAACCCTGAAAGCAGACAATGTATTCTAGATTCTGGCCCTTGGTTTTGGGAAAAATCAGGCCTATTCATGAGGCCATGGAACCCATCATTCGATCCCTCAACAACAATGATAACCTCAGCACCAGTTTGGGTGAGATTGCCAAACCTACCCTTGCATCTCTGGAATTTCTCTTCACTAGAAGCCATTGGAAATGCAATTGGGAAATTTTACTGCAGGTGCCAAGAAACAGAGGAATATGCCAGAACCACCTATGCACGCATCTGTGTGGAAATGGAATTCAACGCCGGATTCCCAACGGAAATACACCTAACAAGTAAAGACTATGTGTGGAACCAAAAACTCGATTATGAAAGTGTCCTCTTCAGATGTCGATCTTGCTTTGAGACAGGCCACCTAGCCAAAAATTGCCCAAAAGCCTCCCAGATAAAGTCTGCTAGGAAAAATCACCACAGATCTACATGGTGGGAAGGAGCACAAAAAGAACATTACACTGTCATCAAAGAAGAATACTCTCGAGAAAATTCTGAATCAAAAGAAATCGGGCAAGAAAGAAACAACTCTCAAGACATGCAGGGGGAGAACCCCGCCCAACAACAAAAGAGCGAACTGGACAACCCCTCAAACATCAACAGTTATGAGGATTTCTTCAGCAAAGCAGATCTCCTAGACCAAACTTCTCTGAATATCTTCAAGAAGACGAACACAACAGACCGAGAAGCTAAGACACCAGTATCCCAAGAATCAGAAAAGATGAAGGAGATGCAAGATAAAGAAAGTTGGAAGATTGTGGAGAAAAAAAAGAAAGCTACAGCACTAATCTCGCCAAGAAAGACGAGGAACCAGATAGTTAGAAACTAAGAAAATTATAGGTCCGATAGACCAATTTGGTCTCAGTAGACGTGAACCATCATCATCATCATCATCATCAATAAAAATATATATATAAATATTGATAGCTTTTTTAAATATATAAATATCTTTATATCTTAAATAAGAAATATGTATTTATTCATTATAGTAGAGGGAAGTATTTTTCCACACTATTTAAATTAAACTCATTTAACTAATACATTGATTTATTATATTAAAAAGAATATTTTTAATTAAGTTAAAAAAATATGCAAAGTAACAATATAATTGGATACCTTTTAAATAATAAATTAAATTTATATTTTAAAATTTTCCTTTATTTATTTTATTATATATATATATATATATATATATATATATATATATATATATATTGAAGTGAAATGTATTAACTATAAAAATAAAAGATGACATCAAGGAGTATTATATGTTATTTCAGTCATACATGGGATATATGAACATAAAAAAAATTGTACACTATGTAGGGTCAAAAGAGACTATTTAAAACATATGAAAAACAATATCTACTAAGACTATATCTAGATGAAGGTCCATCTATCTTTTCACAAAACTAGTAGCACAAAAAACTCAATAACCATAACCATAAGACAATCAAGTGAGGGGTTTTGGTTCTGAGTTTTCCACTAGAATGGGGTTTGCTGGATTAGCCAAGGGTGTGGTTAATTCTAGTAGGATGCTAACATTGGGCTCGATCCTCACCAATATGTAGTCTATCCTATTCAGTATATTATAATATTTTAGGTTCCCATGCATGTGGTCCAGAGTGTGCAGGAGGTACATCATAGTTTCTCGGTTATCCAATAATATGTGCCCCAATATGAACTTCATGTTTGAATACAAATCAATTGTATGCATGTAATGATTGTCTCTATATTGTTTACGTCTCATATCAGGGATCCAACCTATTTAATATGTCATCACTTCATATTTAGGTAAGGAATTTCTATGTGAATAGGCTTCCCCTTTAGTCTTGGTGAGCTACTATACATGAATCAAGATTTGATCCCAATACCTTGATGTAAAAATTTATATTCGGTGATGTAATCAGATATAATCCTTGTAGGCTCATTTTTCATAGTATGTTTCCCCTCTCCTCACACAACATCTTTGTCTCAGTATGATGCAGACAAACCTTGATGACTGAGCCACAGGAACCAGGTCAAACAACACACAAAGGGGCTTGTGCACTTCGAACCACTTCAGTATCGTAATGTCAAAAGCGTTTTGAGAAAGGCCTTCAGTGATCCTCAACTAATTCGCCTAACCTTCATGATTGAACCACAACCACATTGCCCTAGGACTCCACTTACTGCTTAAGCCATTGTTGTTGTTAATGTCCCCCTCCCCCCTTGCCTCTTCTAGAGTAACTGAGCATACTGTATCTAAAGGGTTTGATACCAACAAGACTCCCTCCTTCCATACATCACATATAGATAAGAGTTGGACAACCATCCCATGGTCAGATACCCTCTTCACCTCTAATACTCCCTCCAATCCAACTAGCCAATCCTAAACCAACAACATGGATGCTTAGAGTAATTGAACTCTTCAACATGACAACTCTTGTATTCAAAATCAAAGGAGTACTAGGTATTTCAAGAACATAAATGATCTAGAACCTTTCAAGCCCAAACACTTTATTTCAATGTATCCTAGTTATAGAGTTCTCTCGGGCTACCCTAGCCTCTCCATCCCCACACTAGCAAAGAAAGGACATGAAATTGCAATTCCAGGAATACTGGAAAAGGCCTAGTAGCAAAGCTCAATAAACCCATACATACTGATAGAACATGCAACCAGTAAACAAAACAATAAAAAATAAATCCAACAATAAGATAATGATCAAAGGGCTGAAGAGTAGAAAGTTTCCACCATTGATGCCTAACACCAATAGAAAAGAGTAGCAAATTCCTTCATGGGTTGTAGGTTTAACATTGTACTTGTCAAACATGTAGAGTGTCAACTACCACTCGCAATCCACCCATTGATATTGATACACATTTCAATTTCAAACTATTTCCAAAGATAACCACAATTCCTCCACAAATTAGTAGCCCACAAAAAATGGAGGCCCTTTCATATGTAATCCCATCTTGCTTACTTATCTCGGTGTTATAATACTCATCCTTTGCATTACTAAGTCAATATTGGATTATCATCCCTGTTACTTGTCCAATCTTCTAAAGTGCAATGCTTCACCAGGAAATAAACTCCATCATACAGTTCATTCGGATCAGCGTCTTATTCACAAGCATTGAGCCACTACCCCATTTCCAACTTCATCATCCTTGCATGAAGTCTTTCATGAAATTTATAGTTTCTCTATTTCAATGTATTACCCTGCGAAGAGGATGGTGCAATTCACCCCGTTCCTCTCTATGTTTTTCACCCCCAATATTTATTTTATTCAATAAATTAAAATTAAAATATTTTTTTTATTTTTACTATAAATTTATATTTTATTTTATACTTAATTTTTTCCACATTTAAAATTTAATATTTATATTTTACATTTTTGAAATTAATATAAACTATAAATATAATTAACATATACTACATATTTTTAGTTTTCTTAGTTAATAATTATTAAAAAAAATATTTATCAAATTATAGATTTAAAAATAAATGTGAGCAAAATATAATATAATAATGCACCAAATAAGCCATTTCCTTTTATTTTTCATCACTATTAAGTTATCTGATTTTTCTTTAACGGTTAAATGTTTTATCATTTAAATAATATATTTTAATATAAAAATTCCATCTCTCTTAAAAATACTCATAAAATATTTGGATGATGCAAATTTAAAAAGCTAAAATTATAATTTATGAGTTAAAACAAACTCAGCTATCCAAAAGGAAAAATCGACAACCTCTATTTGACATGAAAGGGTCTAAAGAATTTAAAAATTCAAAAGGTTAAAAAGCTACTATATATCAAACCTCTATTAGAAATAAAAGGTTCTAACGAAATTTATTATTTAAAGGTGCAATCATAGAAAAATCGCAAAACGGAAAAGTTTCATTGCTTGTATACCATCTACTGGGAATCCCGTAGATTGAGGGAAAGTTTTATCGCTCCTTGAAACTTTCATTAGAGTAAGCTCGATCGAAGGTTCGTTGGATTAATATAAAAGAGACAAATCTAATCAAATTTTCATTACTGCAGTATTTTAGGGAGAGTATATATGGTGTCGCACTGAGAGGAAAAATAAACAAAGTTTGAAATTTCAAAAGGGTTTGTAATATTTTGGAGATTTTAGTGATGGAATTTGGCAGAAAAAATTGAGTTTAAATTTTGATTTGTATTATTTAAAATGATTTTTTAACTGTATATTTGGATTCAGCACCCTGAAAAACCCCTGGGACATTTTGATTGTGCAGCAATTAGCTATGAAACTTGTGATTTCAATAAATTGCTACCGGATTTTAACTGGAAAAACTCACAGAAAAAACTTCCAAAAAATCTCTTTGATCCATTCTTCCAATTCAATTGTTTTCGCACTTTTATGTTTTCATAATTTTGACTAAAGATTTCATGGTTTTGTAAATTTTTACTAAAAAATTAATCATCCCATAACGGACAAATTTCCAGCCAAATTCCATCACTACTAAATTGCATCCAGCTGTTACCTTTCAACCATTAAAGCACTCCGAAAGAAGCTTCAGCGGATAAAATCACCTCATCTAAGTCATCATTGACAACGACGTTGTATGAAACCATCAACTCAACAACCCAAAGAACTTCAGCGGATAAAATCACGTCATCTAAGTCATCATTGACAACGACGTTGAACGAAACCATCAACTCAACAACCCAGACGTACCAAACCTAATACTAATATGAGAGCCGTGGGGATAATGACCATTAATTTATCGCAACACAGAAGGTCCACGTCGTTCATCCCCCACCATAGAAAATGGCCCGATCATCTATTATTTCATCGCCTAATGAAGGCTTAATATAACTCATCCCCTACCACTAGATTTCTGTGATCGATTTTGAAAGGACACTGAAAAGCAGAGTGGCAATAACGCGCGTTGATCTCATAATCTGTAACGTCTACGCTGTTTTTAATGAGACAAGTGACCTTATAGTTGATAATGTCTATTCTCTTTTAATGAGACAGCTGCAGGGTTGGCGTTTTGAAAGATTTTGATAGGGTTTTATTAAGTTATATATTAAATTTAAATATTCACTGGAAGGGTTGGTGGCACGCTTCCTTTGTAGGGAATCAGAGTAGGATTGTGGAACGCAATAATTTTGAGCACATCGCAAATATCCTTTATTGATCTACATATATTTTTAAAATCGTTTACGTAAGTTAACTTGTATTTTAATACTCATCATTGCACGTTACGTTATTTGTGAAAGTACCCCGTAAATGATAAAAGTTTCCTGGGTGTTATAACATGTAATATTGAATGGCATGATTTTATTGGGTGATATTGTAATTGTATTCGACTTGCAGGTTAGGTTATTTGTAAAAGTAATTATTAAATGATAAAAGTTTCCTAGGTATTCTAACATGTAATATTGAATGACGCGATTTGATTGGGTGATATTCTAATTGTATTAGAATTGCAGGTTAGGTTATTTGTAAATATAACTTAAAAATTTCTTAGGTGTTCTAACGTGTAATATTGAATGTCATGATTTTGTTTTTTAGTGATATTGTAATTATATTTTCTATAAAAATATGGAATTAGGGTTTTATATATTTTTATAATTTAAATTACATGAAATTTACAAAAGTTATGGGATTTTACTAATCTTTAATTGAATTTCGAATAAAATTAAATTTATTAAAAAATAATTTAAACAATTACACATACAAAATATATATTTATACATTATTTATTAATAAAAAAAATTATATAATAAAATTTTGTATAATATCATAAAATACAAAAAATTATAATTATTATTCAATCATATAGAATTGTACTTACTCATGAAATATAAATTATACTCCTCACATATAACTTAGTTATCAAAGATTATTATATAAAATTTCAGTAATAATAAAATATAAATTTATTATCTCAAATTATTGAATATTCTTGTGATAAAAGAGGAAATACTACATCAATATTGATGCTATTACTGTTTAATACCTTTCGTATTGAAAAACTATTTTATACTTGTATAAATTCATTGTTATTATTTTTAATTTGTCTAAAATATCTTACTAATTTTAATAACTTTCTTGCATTTCATTGTCTTCTTAATTCATAGTAGAGATTATTTTCCTAATTGTTTGAATTAAAATAGGGCACGTTTTCCTAAATTTAATTTTATAACATCATCATGTCAGTTTCATGTAAAAATGAAAATATTTACAAAATTTACTAATGTGTGAATTTCAAAATTACTATTCTATATACCTTTATTGACCATTAGATGAAATATTCATCATTACATAGAGCAACTTCAGTAAGTGCATAATAAGTTATATAACATAGCATCCATTTTTATAGCATATTATCATAAGTTCTTTGTTGTAATGTTACTTCAGTATAATTAAAATTAGAATTACACAAAAGACAAACACATCATTGGTCACTGATATATTGTGGAAACCTTGTAGGAAAAAACCAACAAACGATTAATTTTACTGAACCTTTGATGAGGGTGTTCAATCGTCACTCAAAAGTTGTAAGGCGGTCCATTCCTTAACCATTGTTCAAAAAATAATCTTACAAAGAAATATCATCTTAAGTTAAGCATAACTGGCTAGAAGATATTACATTAATCAGGATATCATTTAGCCATAAATCCTCGAACCATATGTATTTATGTTATGGTTCTTCCCATAAGTGGATTATCATGTAGTTGACATTCCTTCAATTTGTGTGGATCACTAGTTTTTTTACTGCAATAATTTTACAGATAATATGTCCTTCACATGAATTACAATCATTTCCTGCAATTTCTACTACCAACAAACTATCACATCCAACTATTGAATATTTACTAATTCCACTTCAAGAATATTTTCATGTGCATAATTAAAATGCATAAAAAGTATTAATACTTGCCTCTTTATTAACACTACACATAGGTTAATCAAATATACATAGCTACCCAAACATGTTTGTTTATCAATGCATATGTATTGCTATGAACCATGCTTAACCATTCAAATTCCCACATGCATAAGGTAAATTGTATAAATATCACCAAAACATGCTCATTCATCCACTCTTCACGTGGATCATATGAAAATGAGTAAATAAATTTCAGACCTGCCTATCAAAGTACAATAATATTAAAGGATTCACTAAGATAATATTGAAAATAAATGCCATGGTGATCATTATTTCTTCACATCATTACTAATTTTATTTTTCTTTAAATAAGAACATATTCTTTTCTAAAATAAATTAGCCGACCACTAAATGGAATGTTCTTTTCCAAAGGAAGCTAACACCGTAGTTAATATTCCTTTGTGTGTGAGTACAAATTATTTCTCAAAAAATCCAATAAAATAGCAATTATTTTGTGCATACAAACACTTTTCTTTTCAAGCATAGTAGGATAATAGCTAATTTTTTTATGTATATAATTTCACGTATTTTCTTCTAGAAAAACTAACATGTTAACTATTGTTTTGTGCACCTCAACACATATTCTTTTCAATAAATCTAACCCAATGACTATATTTTTTTTCCACATAGGAAAATACATGTTTCTATTCCAAGAAAGTAATACAAAATATATTATTTATATGCACATACTCTTTTCAAGAAACTTGCAAATTAAATATATATCATTTTTCAAGGTAATTTAGAAATATAGCTAATATCTTTGTGCATATAAAAACATATTCTTTTGCAAGTAACTGGAAAAACAAATATATCATGTTTTCCAAGGAGGTTATTATAGGTTACCATAATAGATGCATATTCTTTCCAATAAATGAGAAAAATAGTTAGCATCTATGTGCTTATAACCACATATTATTTTCTCAGGAAACTATCCCAATTGTTTTCCAAGAAAACCATCATAATTTTGTTACCTTTGAGCACAAGGAGATTAGTTATTATTTTCAAACAAAGTCCTATAATTTATTATCTCTGTGCATAAGTGTTCAATGGAATATTTTTAGGAGTTGATTATAAGTAACCAACTTGATAATTATAAAAACTTTTGACAAAGTAAACCTAATTTACATACGTGTCTGTGCAAAATAATTCATTAAAGTCTTTCCCAAAAAAAAGAAACATTCACTAGTCTCTACTTTCAAGAAATTCACGAAATACTTTCGAGAATCATTAATTAGTCTTTGCACAAGAAATTCATTAGCTAGTCTGTACATACTAGGAGTTGACAAGATCTTTTCAGGGAACGTTAAGAAATCTTTACGTACCAGAAATTTATGAATCTCATTTTCCTTTTAAAAGGAACAATAGCTAGTCTTTGTACACTAGCAAATCATGTAACCCAACATTAATACTTGAACAGGAATATTATAACCTTTTTTTGAATCACGTTGAACCATTAAAAAAGCCCTCATTTTTCTTGCTCTCTAACATTTACTCCATTTTAGGAGTACTGAGTTTTTCTTCTGATACTCTGTCGCTCATCTTTACATTGGATTTGTGCTAGAGTTAGGCGATTGAAAACTTGCACAATATGCAAGCTCATATTACAACATTATTTGTATATGCACAATATTTCTATGAATATATTTTAACACATACACGATAGGGAATATAGAATTGTCTACAACTAAAATGTAATAGATCATCTGCATCTCCCAAATCAAGAGAAATTTAATGGAACTACAATTAAATAAAATATATCATAACCTCTATAAACTACACAACTACCAAGGAAGGGAAATTTCCTTTTTTTATTTAATTTCATAAAGCAACATAACTTGTTAGATTAGTCACCCAATAGTTCTTGATATCAACCTATTGTCAAATGAGTTATCTTAACAATTTCAGGATATTAAAATTATTACAAAGCGGTATTACATATTCTTCCCTAAAGATAACACCATCCTAAGTGTTCATCATTAACTTTCACTCATGATATAAAAATATAAACAACCAAAAGGGGATCCTTTCCCTTTAAAATGAAGAATTTCTTTCCAAGAAATATTTTTAAATGAAACAATAATGTTTTATCTATAATTATAAACATTTATAGCTACAAAATTATTCAATTTCATAGAATAAAAGAAGTATTTATGGCAACTTATTGTTACTTACCATTTAATATTGGAAATCATGGTAGCTTTATAGAAATTTTTTAATTATAGGTGGTTTATCAGCCTAACAATAAGCACATACCGTATTTCATAGCCTCCATGGAAAACACCTTGTAGCCAACATAATCACATTAATCACAACATTTTCAATCAAATTATATTCACAATACTTTAATTGTTAATCATTAACATTGTGCTTCTGCAAGTTGTCAGAGAGAACCCACCTCTTTAATCATCAAAATGATTAGTAACTGCACCAAGCTCAGACTATCTTAACTTCTACTAAAGACATCCACCCAATAACTCTACAAGTGCTCATAGAGTAGCTATATCTCTAATTAGCCAATGATCAATAACTACACCAGGTGCATTCTGTATTAGCCTACACTAAAGACATTCACAATATTTTTAATAAAATAAATGAACTTACATTTTCAGTAATTCCTTTCTAAGAACTAAGCTCCTCTCCTACCAATATGTACATAAAACTCTTACGAGATCATATAGAAAAAATAATTTTTAACACATTACTTATCTGATTACTTATCATGTAATGTTATGAGAACAACCATGGAAAAATGAATGATCCTCCCAACCAATGGGAACTAGTTTCCATAACCATATTGAGCTCATTTCACATCCAGAATAGTTCTCTCTTAGAGACCACATTATTTCCACCTAGATCTCTCTGACCACACCTAGTCCAACCTAGGATTTCATTGATCATGTAGAGTTCAATATATAATTTTACTAACCATACTAGGTTCAACTTAGAAATTCTACTTGAACAAATAGTGTCCAATAGATGATTCTTCTTGGCAGTGTCTTTCATGTTCCTCTGACAAGGTGCTATATGTGAGGAATTTATAGCTCAATAGCTCACTCTTTGTGCCTCTTCCAATAGGCTCCAAAAGCAATAGAGTTTTCTCAGGAATTTTTCATTCTCACTAGCTTGGCCAATTATTTTCCCTTACTAAGATCATCTATCTCTAGGGATAGGAAATCTGGGTAGGCAATCGACATCAATCTGGGGTCTTGTTGGCTTTCTTAACAGTCTAGTAGGTGAAATTCTCTTTATCACTTTTTCCCACTATAATTTACATAATTGACGATATGCACATTACCATTAAATAAAAGGAAACATTTATGTACATCATGTATTCATACTTTACCCTCAACATGGGTCCCATAATCTGTAAAAGTAAATTTTATAGGAAATCATAACTGACATCTCACATCATACATGTGGTATTTATTTCAAATTTTCCACATAATAATGATCATTTAATTTAAAAATACATTATTATATCTTTATATCATAACATTATACTCTCTCATTTGCAGTTGAAAATCACATTGCAACATTTTACCTTTGAGAAGTTCTTATTTTTCTATTAAATTACCTTTAATCACATCAAGAACATTAGTCATCACTTCTTTTGATAAAACCATACCTTCTAAAAACTATTTTTATGCGCAAAATATTTTTTCAGATATATTCAAGTTGCATTTCACTTTCCCATGCATCTATGTTCTCAATATTTTAACAATGTAGAAATGTATTGGTCCTGTCACTTTTCACGAAACGCTTTCATGCATTTAAAGTAAGCATAACAAATAAGGATACATATTCTAGATACTAAATTCAAAGAACTTTAAAACGAAGTTTCCATGAAGTCATTTCCCATAACAACAGTTAAGGGATTATGACCTCTTTAAAATAATTATATATGATTCAAAATCAAATCAGTTATACTCACCATAGTTATAACTGATCCAACATGTAATTTCATTTATTCATATGTACCTAATAAATAATCATTATGCAACATTACGAAATTCAATACAATCACACAAAGTTTTATTTCTTTAAAAAATTAGTAATGCTAATAGATTCAAAATGCCATTCAAATTTTCGTTTAGTGATGACAACAAATATGCCACATGTCCAAAACACAATGGTATTAAATAATTAAAGTTAATATGTAATGTTACCATAATATTCACATGCACTAGATAAACTTCTAAAGGATGAATTAACATATTTGTTAGATGTAAGATGCATACTAGCTAGCATCATCACTCAACCATCAACTTTGTAAAGTTGTGAATTTTTCACAAACAAGGTTATTGACATCATCTTATTACCAATAGTTGTATCACTAAGTTGATAGAACCATCAAATCAATCACTTTAATGACACTACTATATCACGATCCAAGTTTTTTTTCTTATGTTCTCAGGACTTGCAGTCATATATATATATGCATTTTTTAAACAATTAATAAATTTTGTAATCATTGTAGTTTTTTTCCATACAATAATGTTATGCATCAAAGCATATGAAAAATTTTATTGATATAAAACACAAATTTATCATTAATGTGTAAATGTCGATACTAGTTATGGTAACAACCCAAACACTCCCCAAATTCAACAATGTATTGTCACTAATAGACCAACAACATTAAGTAAACAACAACAATCACTTTGTTTACAACCTGTAATAATCTTCAATAAAAAATTATTTATGCACATAAGCTTAATAAAAACAAATGCTACCAACCATCTTAAATTTAATCCAAATCCATGGAAAGACTCAATCATCAATTAGCAAATACAATCAAGTCCTACCATTTGACTCATTGTTCATCTTTAACATCCAAAGGATTTCTCCTATTGTATTTTACAACATTCTATTGTCCTCTTCAAGGACAAGTCCCACCTTTTACATTCTTTTCTTATCACACAAAACAATACATGCATTCATTCTTTATAAGTAGCGCATAATAAATTTAGTCATCTTCTTTAAATGCACCATAATCATTATAATAATTATATGCATGCAACGCTTGGTATTTAAATGACACTATCCCCAGTGATTGATAAGGATTTTTCATACATGCAAAAAATGTTTTATTGTCTTTCATCTGCATAAGGATTCAAATGTCATGAGTATATTTTTAAAGAAGACATTATCACTTATTGTTATTCAATGCAATTATTAACATGAATCATCCATCTCATGTCAATGTACTCTACTACATATATCATTATGTGATTTTGTTAGAATTATATCTGAGTTAATGCCCATTAACATCATACCTCTACGTATTTTCTTCTTACTGATTCTAAAAGGCATTAGTGCTGCAACCTTTTGTTGTGTTACCACTTATAACATCCCTTAGTAGAAATCATATTAAAACACATAGGATTCAATTTTTTTTCACATAATTTACCATTGTGTAAGTTTCTAAATTACTATTCCATATTCCTTTAATGACCATTAGATAAAATCTTGATCATTACATACAGTAACTTTAGTAAAGGAATAGTAAGTTATATAACATAACATCCACTATTGTAACATATTATCATAAGCTTCGTGTTGTAATCTTACATCATCATTATTATTCATTTCATTAAGCTAGTTAATCAGATGTCTCATGATGTAAGTATTAATGTCATGTAAGGAAACAATAATATTAGAATGGAGAAAAAGGAAAACACATCATTGAACAATGATATAACCTAAGAACCCCATAGGGAAAAGCCAACAAATGTTTAATTTTATTAAATTTCCCGTGACGATGTTCACCCCTCACTCAATGGCTATAAGGGATTCCACCCCTTTACTATTGTTCAAAATAATCTTAAAAATAAATATCATCTTAAGTTCAACATAACTAGCTAGAGGCTATTACATTAATCATGATATCATTTACCCACAAATCATTAAACACTATATCTCTCCTTCCTGGCTCTTCCCATGAGTGGATTATCATGTAGTTGACATTTTTTTAAATTTGCATGGATTAGTATTTCTTTTCCTGCCATAATGTTAAAGATAATCCATCCTTTGCATGATTTACAATACTTTCTTGGAATTTATATTGTCAACAAAATTTGAATTCCAACTATTAATATTTACTAATTATGCTTCAAGCATCTTTTCAAGTGCATAATTAAAACACATACAAATTATTGAGACTTTCCTCTTTATTAACACTGCATATACATTAATCAAAAGAACATGACTACCCAAACATTTTTGTTTGTCCATACATGTGTATGGTTATGAACCATGCCTAGTCATTCAAATTTCTACATGCATAAGGTAATTCCATAATATCACCAAAGAATGCTCATTCATCCACTCTTCACGTGCATTATAAGAAAATGATCAAATAAATTTACTTATCCCTATCAAAGTACAATGATATTAAAAGAGTCACTAACATAGTATTGAATAGAAATGCCATGGTTATCATTATTTATTCTCACAATATGAGGGAAGAATTTCCTAGAAGAGATACATCATTTAACTAATCTTATTTTTCTTTAAATAAGAAAAATTTCCTTTCCAAATGAAATTAGCCTACCACTAATATCTTGATGCACTATTTTACCTTCTTACATAACGTTGAAAAGAAAAATATAGTGAAATCCAATGTTGAAGTTTTGCAACAACACTTTCCTTGTTTCTTACCTATATACAAAGGTTTATCCTTAACATGAAATAGTTGCCCAAGGTCACCCACAAGAATCATGGACTTTCCACCAAAAGGGGAAGCACTTATTCTTCATGATAAACATTTTCATAAATATAACATTTTGAAGTAAGTCAATAACTAGATAAGAAGGAAAATTTATCAAATAGAAAAAATGAAAACAAACTAACCCTTCCATTAACTCATTGTATGGAAATAAATATTTATCATGTAAAACCATTACACTATTAAGCATATCTCCACAATAAATCTTTCCATCATAATTTAGTCACATAAATGTTTATAAAATTCTATAGTTTTTTAATTAACTTGCATTAATTATATAACAAAAATGACTAAGATCCTTTACCAAACCTATGATCCAATATAAATATAAATATAAATATAAATATATATATATATATATATATATATATAAATATAACAATACAATTCCAATAAAAAATCACATTATAATTTTTTTTTATAATTCCAATTAAAAAAAATTCATATGTATATATAACCACCATTATATCAATATGGATGATTCATATTAAGAACACTCCACGTTTGGACCAATTAAAACATTTTTTTTTATAATTCTCCCCATGTATGCTCAAGCGTTTGAATTATGTCTACCACCATTTTATAGATGCATCTTATGTGCAAATTAGTATTGGTAGCTCCATTGGTTTTTCTTCGTACATGTTGTAAATGTCTACATTATTCCTACATGGTGGAACAATGTTCAAAAATACCTTTTACCATTCTAAAATAATTCTAATCATTTAAAATTTAGTGAAAAAGCGATATTAATGGAAACTTTGAGCCATTCTATTATTAGATTTCACCCACCATTATTAAAAAAAAAAAACTTGAATAACATCCAACTACACCAGATAAACATTATCTAAAAAGAAGATTAACAATAAAGAAAAAGGTTTCAATAACATTATCTAAACATGATTTTAAAGAAACAAATAATTGAAATGTTCAACCATTTCCTACTTCTTTAATTAAAAAAAATAAATTTACAATAATTAATTAATCATGAGTAACCTGTTACATCTTCTAAAATCTATAGTTATATTGCTGAAATGAACAATAAAATAATAAATTTATAAATTATTATTAATAGATTATAATAAAAAATTATATAATTAATATAAAAAAAAATTTAATTTATTAATAATTGATTTAATTTTAAAAAAATAATTTAAAATTTAATTTATTATTTTTGAAATTATTAATAAATGATAATAAAATTTATAAAATTATAATTATAAAATTTAGTCAAAATGGAAACGAATTACAATGGATTAAAAAAACAAATTGAATAACGTCTAATAACACTAATTAAATATTATTTAAAAATAATAATAATCATTTCTTACCTTTTAAGCTGGGAAAAAAGAAAATTGATAACAGTTAACTAATTATAAATAACATGTTATATCTTCTAAATTTTTTATAAAAAATAATAAAATTATTATTAATAAAATATAATCAATAAATTTTACTTATTAATTTATATTTAATTTATTATTAATTGATATTTCAAATTAATTATATATAACTATTTATAGAAATCACAAATAATGAACAATGATTCCGTTCACATATCCTTGTAAGTTCAACAATTTTTTTGTTTACTACCAACGTATAATTATTGTTATGTTATACCATACAAAGTTAAAGTTTGACCTTGATATTTACAAAAAGAGGAACAATGTTATCTATAATTCATTGTAATAGAATAATAATCATTTCATACCTCTTTAGCGGTGGAAAATAAAAAATTGGTAACAGTTAACTAATTATAAATAACATGTTATATCTTCTAAAATTTATAAATTTTATAGTGCTATTGTTGAAATCAACGCCAAAAAATAATAAAATTATTATTAATAAAGTATAAGCCATAAATCATAATTATTAATTAATATTTAATTTATTATTAATTGATCTTTCAAATTAATTAATAAATTAATTATGTATAACTATTTATAGAAATCACAAATAATAAACAATGATTCCTGTCACATATCCTTGTAAGATCAATATTTTTTTTTGTTTACTAACAACGTATAATTATTGTTATGTTATACCATACAAAGTTAAAGTTTGACCTTGATATTTACAAAAAGAAGAACAATGTTATTTATAATTCATTGTAATAGGTTGTATACAACTTGCACTTTTCTTTAATGAGTTCTGTTCTCCGGCACTCATAAAATGAATTTCGGTTTTCTATGATGGTATGTTCATACCATGCCTCCAGTAACTTAGGAATATGTGTGTATTATTATTTTCCATGGCCCTTGTAAACTGATATGCATTGTTAGCCTACTCATTTTGATTATGGTCGCATTAATCGCCAAAGGGGTCAATAGTTTAGTCTTGGGAGCGTTACGTTCCTCAACAATTTGGCTATTTATGTTTTAGTTAATTGTTATTGGAATTTTTAGGTAACTTGGGCCTCCTCTACGATTCTTTCTCTGTTTTTCCTCTTACTTTGTCTATCTTTTTCTAAATTCACAAGGGATAATTAACTCATTTCTTATTATTGAAGGTACCCTTCTCAGTTGCAACTAATGTCTGGTTCGAAGAACACTGAGGAACTATTCCCCAAAGAATTCCTCCACTAGGTGAGAGCTATATTAAAACATGTTCTTGCTCTCTTACATGGTGGTTATGTCCAAGATGGGCACAACTAATCATGAGGGTCTCATTTACAGGATAACGACTATGCATTCAATAGCAAAACCTTTCAAGGTAATCATGGGCTCATTAGACTTATGTTTTTATTTTTGTTTACTTTCTAATCCATTCGTTGATGCTCATATATCTTATTTTGGTTGATGCAGGTCAAGGATCTTATCCATGTCAGTTTATGGTAGGGTTTCACTTCATTTGGATCTCAAGCATGTTGTTGTTTTGCGCTATTGTATACTCAGAATTTGCTTTTGTGTTTCTAGGTATTTATTTGTAATGAACCCATACTCTCAATTTATTTCTTTTCTTTTCTTGGTGTTGTAATTATTTTATGTTATATTAACATTATATATATTCAGAGCAGTTTCATTATGTTTTGCATTCTTATACTCCTACTTCTACCCATTTCACTTCTAATAAATAAACATGATGTATAAACCCCATACCCTAAGGTGATTCATGAACTATAGTTATCTTCACCCTTGCCCATTTAATCCCATTCCCCACATTTTATGAATATCCCTAGCACTCATGTCTTAACCTTACTCTTGATAACATAGCATAAAGATCTTTAACTTCCTTGACTTACTACCTCCTTAATGTTTTAATGATACTAAATGGATGACACTTTCTATTATTTTACCTTATAGCATTACACCAATGCATGGATTCCTGCTTGCGAGCGCATACCCACATGGCTACCCGGACCAATACCTAGTAGCCCTATTCACCATCCCACATGGGCATGCATGGTATCGGTTAGTTCAGCTGTGTGGAAGGTTGGGATTGGTTTCTCAATTTTGATGGTATATATTTACTTTCCTTTTATCTTGTCTACCTAATTGTACCCTTCACATTCCATTGTTTCATTTGGAGCTCTCTCCTCCTACGGCGCTCCATCTCCTCTTCAAACTCCTCTAGGCTTCCAAGCTTTCCAAATGTATGACCATGGAGCCTTTGAAATTTTCTCGTAGGTATAGCGATTTGGTTGTCTCTCAGTGTTTTACAGTTCTACTACTGATATCATTGACTGTGTCTAATTCTTGGTTGGGGTTTTCTTCAAGTTTCAAACAAGGCTCCAAGTGTCATTGTGTTGGTGGAGCCTTCATGGGTTTAGTGCACCATGGCTGCCATTACTGCCTCGAAAAAACCCCTCAGGTCAGTGGTGTGATTCCTCTGTTATTCTAGATGTTAATTATTAGTTTCTATTTATACAATCATGGTTTAGCTGCTAAGTTAGTATTTCTCTCATTTGGCATCATTGTTGCAGAGATACCCATAGTGGAAAAGGGTTTTCTAAGCAATCTCAATGGGCTCAGGCACAATTCCCTCTTCAAGTACGCCTTCTAGCTACATGTATGCCTCATGGTTCTTCTAGAGTAAAGATAAGACTCTTTCCATCGTACTTTTTTGTATTTCTGGTACTGGTCGGGTGAATGTTCGTGTCTTATGGAAGAATTGAGTTCGTTGAGGATTATACATTGGATATTCCTGTCACCCATCAACAGTGTCAACATTATTTCAGTTTTCTAAGTTCCATAGGTTAAGTTTTGACATATATGAGATTGTTTATGCGAATGAGTGGCGTAACTTTTTGTAACAGCCCCGGAATATCAACACATAATTAATTAGATTAATCTAACAATTTATAATCAGCATGGAATTATCAAATAATTAACATCAAAATTCAAAACTATAAGTAGAGATACTTACCTGTGTTTTTCGGGTTGAATGCTAGTTGAAGTCTTCTAACTACAACAAGGTTTTGGGGACGACTCTCCAGCCAATTGTAGGCTCAGTTGTACAAAAAATTGCTACAACTAGCCACCCACGAGCCCTCAATCAACGTACTACTGCCAAGGAATCCTTTGTCTTAGAACACTATTCTCCAAAGGGAATGGATGGTGGAATCATGGAATGATGGAATACCTCTCATCTTCCTCACCATCTATTAAATAGAGCAAACATTAGAAGGGGAACCACATGCACACACTCCATGTGTCAACATGCAACTTACTGCTTTCTTGTTTTATTCTTTTGTTTTTACTTTTTGATAGTTTTACTGATTTTTACTATTTTTCTTGTTTTATTTCTTTTATTTATATTTATTTAAAGCATGTAATTAATTTATTAATTTATTATTCATTATTATTATTTATCATTTTATTTATTGTTTATTATTTAATATTTAATATTTATTATTGTTTATTGATTTTTATTAAGGGACATTACACTTTTATTCTCATGCATGCCTAGTCTTACAGGTTGAATCTGATGGCTTGAACCTTGTTTTGTTTTGGGCATTTGATATTTCAGGACTAGACCCATCGGTGATGGAGTTAGACCACCTGTGTAGAAACTCATGCCTTCAGTGTCGACTGTTTTAGCTCCATTCTATCTTAACATAGGGGTTCTTTTCGTGGAGTCTTCTGATGTAGTGTTTTTCTATAGTATTAGTGTGGACTAGGGCCAAATGTGCTTTCATATGCTATTTATTTGAATTACAATGTTAATAATTTTTAATGAGTGGCCAGCGTGGCCTGCCAGTACTGAAGTTATAAGGTCCATACTTTCGTAATAATTTTTCAATATTAATATATAAAGACTACTTCTTCCCTTCATTTATGTGCATACGTTTTCGCCTTTCCTTTTAGTTTTGCTAATATATAAATATTTCTTCTTCCATTCAATTGTTGAAAAGGGTTTTGTCTTTCTTTTCAATATATATGTCTCACTTAGTTGAGAGTAATGTTGTATCAGAATGGATTTTTGTGAATGTAACAGAGTTATTTCATATTCCTTTGTGTATGGCCTACTGTATGGCTAATAATAATGTAGTAGGTTAACTTTTATACTTGTTGGTTGCTGGTGCAATGGTTATATAATGGTTATATATTATCTCGGTCTTTGGACATACTGTATTGGTTTTGTCGTTGTAGTTTAAGTCATCTTTATTCATTATGGTATTTACATTAGGGTTTCCTATAGTTGTTGGCTGAAAGATGTATGAATGACTGTAATAGGTCCTCTACTATAGACTCTATGTAGGGATTTGTATAATATAGGTAGCCGCTGCCTGGTACGGGAAGTTTCAACTTTGCTGTTAATGGTCACACATCATACACATTCAGACAATCCTCTCCTCTTGACTCTTTCAATAGTTCTCTTTAATTTGATTCATTCCTAGTCATTGTATCTACATTCATAGTTCAACCATTATTTACTTCCAACAATATTTCCTAGTTCACACTGAAAGTTAAATGCATGCATTCAAACTATTTAACCAAAAATTAATTCTTATTTCCATTATAGTTTTGTATGCCTTTAATTTACTACAACATAGTAAAGGTTATTTATACAATTAACGATAACATTCCTATGCCTTCTTCATATATTGAAAACATATCCATCTCTAAAACTATTGTCTTTCCTACAACTTGGGTGTAGAATTTACCATTTCCCTTTTTAGGATTTGGAGCGAATGTATATTAATGCCAATTTTGTTGTTTATCTTCTATAGGTGATTCACATACCTGTTGAATGCAACTAAGTATTCCTACAATATTCTGAATTTGGTATTTAGTTCTATCTGTTTACATTTATGCATATCTTTCCAAAATAGTGACACACTTCAATCTTTAATTTATTTCTATGCTTATTACTTATTATTTTTCATATAATCCACTACCTATTTTATATTTCATGCCACTCTTCAATACTTAATGTATGCTCCACTTGAAAATGGAATCAATAATAATTGTTTGAATTAAGAACCAACAATTTAATCTGCTGTTAGTTATCATCTAATCATACACAACACATTAACCTATGGAAATCAATAACCAGTATATTAATTTACTGATATTAACATATAATCATAAACAATAGGTTACCCTACAACATGTAAATCTCCATCTATCATATATATTTGAAACTTCAAAAATTAATGTACCATTACGCACAACATAGTAATCTACAACACTTAATTTACATCGACAAAATATCATAAACCAAACCAGATACTTTCAGAAGTTAGCTACATGAAAGCTTGCACCAGGAGATATTATCCTCCCAACCATGAACTTCCTCCAGTTCTCCCCCAAGCTTGATTCTATGTCCAAAGAATCAACAACCTACTTGTGATCTCCTAAATGGGCATTTAATTCCCTTCTTCATGATAATGTTTCCAATTCAGCGGCATCCTTCTTTTGCAAGCTTTGCTATTTTCTTCCCTAGGCTTTTGCTTTTAAAGTTGGCCCTTCTCACCCATAGTGTTTTAAAGGCAATTGGTCTCAGCCTTTTTCTCCAACTGAGCTATTTCTAAGGGACCTTTTCTCCCTCCCTTTATCTTATCTAGAATATTTAAATATTGTCGGTTTTAACCCCATTTATAAATTACCTACATATGAATTCTAAAAACAAAAAATAAACAATGGTGAGAGCATAACAAATAAAACAAATATACACAAATATTTTCCATGGATTCCAAAACCAAGACTATCAGATTGATTTTTCATTATATTCCTTTGAATGTTACAATACATATATATACATTTCGAAGCATCCATAAACCCCAATCCATTAAACCTCGATTAGAACATAACCATAGTTCCCTTGACTAGATCTACAAAATACCATGGACCGAAACCCATCACACCCAAAAACATTTGCAAAATCCATGCAAAAAACCATAGGTAGGTTCACCCACCTAATATAAGGTCCAAAAAAAAATTTCCTAGGGCATTGCCTTGAACCCCGTAGAGCGGGGCTACCGCCCACCTCAAACCCCCTGTAAAGGGGGGCTGCTGCCCCCTCTGTGCATCGATGCAACTTAGGGGGGGATCAGCCCACCGTCTAACCCCTCGATTTCACTACTGGGGCTAGTCATGGGAAGAATATAACACAACCCAACATTCTCCCACTTTTTGTTTTATTTCCATAGGGGGCCATAAGAGACATTATTTATTTATCCAGCCCTACAATGCCCATTGTTTCTCTACACCAAGAGAACTTCTCAGAGCTCACAAAATTTTTCAATGCATCTACAGTATTCTTCAAATTTTTCACCTTTACTAGCAACACCTTTTAGTCTTCTATCATATCCCTCACAAAGTGATACTGAACATCAATGTGCTTTGTCTTTGAATGGTAAGCAAGGTTCTTTTCCAAGAAAATTGTAACTTGGTTATCACAGTTTATTCTTATAGCTCCATGTTCTAACCCCATACTTGAACATAATCTATGCAACCAAATTGCTTCCTTCCTTGCATGAGTGGTTACCATGTATTCTGCCTCTGTAGTTGATAGTTCCACTGTAGATTGTTTCTTAATCATCCAACTAACTGCACCTCCCAATAGGTTAAAGATATAACCACTTGTATATCTTCTCGGATCCATATCTCCAGCCTACTCTACATCAACAAGGCCATGGATATTCAAAACTCTGTCCAATCTTGGTCTTCCTTGGTAGCATAAACCATAATCACTAGTGCCACACAAATACCTGAAAACCCGCTTCACTATTTTACAATGCTTCTTCCCTCTTTTTGACATAAAACTGCTCAATACTCCCACTGCATGTGCAATGTCTGATCTAGTACAAACCATCGCATACATCAGGCTACCGATTACACTTTCATATGGAACACAGGACATGTCCTCTTCCTCTTCTTTGTCTTGGGACACTATTCAGAAGATAATTTTACATCTATGGGAATAGGAACCTTCACCAGTTTACTATCTTGCATATTAAACCTCTACAGTATGTCTCGACATATTTTCTCTAGTTTAACCAAATCTTCCTCTTTTCCTGATCTCTCTTAATTTCCATGCCCAAAATATAGTTTGCAGCACCAAAATATTTCATGTCAAATTTGGAGGACAATTGGGTCTTCAAATCCTAGATAATTTCTTTGTCATTTCCAACCAACAACATATTATCCACATACAAGACCAGATAAATAACATTATCACCAACTAGTTTAAAATACACACAGTGATCTGCTTTGCTTCTAGTGAAGCCAAGTCCCCATATAAATGTATCAAATTTCTGATACCACATCCTTGGTGACTGTTTTAACCCATACAAAGACTTTTTTTAACTTTCATACCAGTTCTTTCTTACCCTTCATTGCAAAGCCTTCAGGTTGTTTCATGTATAACTCTTCTTCCAGATCCTCGTGAACAAAATGTTGTCTTCACATACATCTGTTCTACCTCAAAATCAAAAGTAGCAACAACAGATAAAAGTAATACAATAGAAGCTACCTTGGAACCAGGAGAAAAAATATCACAAAAATCAATTCTTGACACCTAGGAATAACCCTTTTCTACCAACCGAGCTTTATATTTCTCCACCTTTCCTTCTCCATTCATCTTCTTCTTGAACACCCATTTGCTTCCAATGGGCTTCCTTTGAGACGACAACTCTACCAGATGCCAAGCATCATTTTTGTGGAAAGATGCCATTTCATCAACCATGACCTCTTTCTAGAGTTTTCCATTCTCTGAATCTATTACTTCCTTCACAGTAAGGGGATCACAATCAGTAATAGATAAAGAAAAATTTGAACATAAATCAGATAGACTGTACCTTTCTGACTTCCTTGTTTCTCAAATTGATCTTCTCACAACCGGAGTTTGTGGCTCTTCATATTTTGATTCCTCTTCTTCTATAGAGTCTAATTTTTTCTCCTTAAGCTCAAACTCTATTTCCTCAGGTTCCTTTCATGGGACTTCATGTTTAATAACATCTTTCACCTCTCTAAACACGACATCTCAGCTATACACAATCTTCCTTGTTAATGGGTTCCAAAGCTTATAACCCTTTAAACCATCCTTATACCCAATAAGGATGCACTTTTCAGATTTACTATCCAACTTTGTCCATTTCTCCTTTGAAACATGTACATATACATCACATCCAAATACCCTCAGATGTGAAAGAGAAGGTTTCTTACCAGGGCATACCTCTTGTGGAGTCATATCCTCCAACACTGATGAAGGTGATATGTTGACCACGCAACATGCATTCTCCACCGCCTCTTCCCAAAATTACTCTTCTAACCTAGCACCACTAAGCATGCTTCTTTCCCTTTCCATCAACTTCTTGTTCATTCTTTCTACAACTCCATTTTGTGCAGGTGTGTATGGAGTAGTCTTCTATCATTCTATAACACATTTCTTACAGAACTCTTCAATTTCCTTCTTACAAAACTCTCCACTATTATCTGTCCTTAGCACCTTTATCTTCTTCTCTGTCTGGTTTTCCACAAGAGCCTTAAATTCTTTAAACTTGTCAAACAATTCAGATTACTTCTTGAGGAAATATATCCATGTAATCCTTGAGAAGTCATCTATAAATGATACATAGTACACATACTTACCCAGTGATGGAACCTTCATAGGTCCAAACACATCACTGTGCACAAGCTCTAATATATGTTTCCCCTCTTACCACCAGAGGGGAAACTCACTTGATTCTGCTTCGCATATACACAATTTTCACAAAAATGAAAATCCAGAGAGCTATTGGTCATACCTTCTATCATACCTTTACCATGTAGTATTCGAAGGCCCTTCTCAGCAATATGTCCAAGCCTTTGAATCCATAGCATGGTGTTATTTCCAAAGACCAGTAGATTTTCTGCTCCGCTTTCAAGAACCACAAAATTGTTGCACCCATTAATAGCAGTGCTACCTTGCAGCTTGTATAGAGTTCCAATCTGAACTCACTGCATCAATACCAGTGCTCCCCAAACCATCTTGCATGTATCTTTTTCGAACATTGTTTTTACACCTAGATCATCCATCTTTCTTACAGAAATCAGATTTATGGCCAATGCAGGAATAGCACTTGAAAGTGTTCTAATCCTTCCACCTTGAGGCTTCAACTTTACTTTTCCACGACCAATGATTTTATCCTTCCTATCATCCCCTAAGAAGACATCACCACCATTGTATTTCTCATACTCACAGAACCACTCTTTATGGGGAGTGAAGTGAAAGGATGCACCTTACTCAATCAACCATGCCTCATGAGCTACATGTGTACTTGAAGAAGAAGCCAAGTACACATCCCCACCTTCATTTGAGGTGGTTTTAATCTCTGTAGAAGGAGCATCATCATATCCCTTTCCTTATCAAGAGCTTTAGATTTACAGTCTCTTTTGTAGTGTTCTTCCATTTTTCATTTCCAACACACCTTTACAAATTTTCCTAGAGATTTAGATCTCCCTCTAGATTTAGATCTCCCACTCGAGGACTTATTTTTGTTTCCGTTCTGGGACTGTCCTCGTATAAACAAGGCATCAACATTCTGGCTCTCCATATTTTTCCATCTCATCTCCTCCGTCAACAAGGATGAGACTATTTCATAAAACTGCAAGGCAATTGCATTGATACCTATTGCAACAACTAGATTATCCCATGAATCTGGTAGAGAACACAACAAACTAATGCACGTATATTCATCTAAAATTTTAATATCAATAGACAATAACTGGCTTACCACAGTATTAAATGCATTTAGATGCTCTATCATAGAGTCTCCATCTTTCATCCTCAGATTATACATCTTTTTCTGTAGTAACAGTTTATTCACCAGAGACTTAGATTGGTACAAAGTCCCTAACTTGTCCCACAAATCCTTTGCCACAGCTTCCCCTCATACATTCATCAATACTGAATCTAAGACACACAATCGTATTGTGCTCTTTTCCTTCTGATCCAACTTCTTCCATTCTTCATCGGACACTCTAGTTGGTTTAGTACCCAGATCTAATGTGATCAACTCATCTTTATCCACCAACATATCCTCCATCTTTAGTTTCCATAACTCAAAACTCTAACCATTAAATTTCTCGATCTCTGTCTTTCCACTACTCGTCATCTTCTTTCACCACCAGAATGGATCCCACAGGTCTCCCACTGAATAGGGTCTACCACAGACCCGAGAAAAACCCCTCAGCAGCAAAGGCATCCCCTTGAACTGAAAACAACTCTAATACCAAATGTAGGTTTTAACCCTGTACAGAAATTACCTGCATATGAATTTTAAAAATGGAAAGTAAACAATGGTGAGAGCATAACACATAAAACAAATATACATAGATATTTCCCCTAGATCCCAAAACTGTGACTTCCATATTGATTTTTCTTTATTTCCTTTCAATGTTACAATACATATATGTACATGTCGAAACATCGATAAACCCCAATCCATTAACCCTGGATTAAAACATAACCATAGCTCCCTTGACCAGATCTACAAAATACCATGGACCGAAAACCATCGCTCCCAAAAGCATGTGTGAAAACCATGCACAAAACCATAGGTAGGTTCTTTCACCTAATATAGGGTCCAAAAAAAATTTCCCAGGGTGCTGCCCCACACCCAGTAGAGGAGGGCTGCTGTCCCTCTCAAACCCCTCGTAGAGGGGGGCTACTGCCCCCACTATGCATCAACACAACGAAGGGGGGGCTCGACCCCCCCCTCTAACCCCCTGATTTAACTACTAGGTCTAGTCGCGGAAAGAATATAACACAACCCAACAAAAATTCTAATAATGAATAATTTACAATCTTATTTCGAGTCTCTTGCCTGAGTGCACAATTTCGTAAAATAATTATTTATTTTATAAATAAAATATTTACAATAATTAATCCAAATGTTTGGCTCTATTGCCATTTATTACACACATAAATATAGTAACCACATTTACTAGGGATGTCACATTATGGCCATCCTCCGCCTACTTAGGATCTCTGCTGCATATCATTTAGATGGATAGTGTCTAGTGTAGATCCATGAGCTCCTGCTAAGTTTTGATATTTTCTATTAATAATCACAATTACTCTAGAATGCATGGGGTGAATGTAACCCAAATTTAAAATATTACAAAATTAGTACAAGAAGTTGTCCACCCCCTTAATGTTGGATTAGGTTTATGGAATTTCACTGTAAGCCATGCATTTTCTCGTGGCTATAATGCATAAGGGTTCTATTTTTTGTCTATTTTTTTATAAACACATTTTCGTATTTTCCTAAGTGACCCTATTTCTAGGGTTTGTTGTAGATTATTCCCATTCTATTAGAATTGTTGGAGGATGTCGTTTAGAAAAATAGTCTTGTGAATATTTAAGTTAGCGAGTGTTGTAATAATGTTAAATTGAAAAAGGAAATCATATTTTAGATTGAAAAAAACAGGTTCATTTTCTGAGATCTTAGATTGTTTAAAACACATTGTTTGCCAATGTTAATTCAATTAGGTTTGTTTATTTGCATGCATATACAAATTTATGGGATTCACAGGCACATAAAAAAATTTTGTTTATATTTGTTTTTTACATGTTTACTACAGGCGTAATACATATGGATTTTTTTTGCTATTGTTCTATAGTTATTTCCTTATTATTGTTACTGGTTATAACTTTTTTGTACTCGTACTAGTTTTCTTTTGAAAGAATAAAGGTATTGTAGTGTGGAGGGACCGTTCCAGGCTTGTTTGTAGCCCAGCTTGGCCCAAGAGCTAACTCAAAGCTTTCTACAGGTTATAAAGGTTTTCCCAAACCTAGGTCTGAGCATAGTCTATTGTTGTTTGCTTTTAAGCTTTCATACATAGTTTCACTATGATTTTAAGGATTAATAGTTGTTTTTGTTTACATTTCAGGAACAAAGGGAGTGTTCTAAGGTTGTCATCTCTGTTGACATGGCCTGTGAACTAACCCTTGGCGAGGAAAAGAAAATATTGTAAATCTTTCACAGACATGCTTTGTAAGGTTGACCAACAATCACAAATCATTTTTTTATAGGAAAACACACAGACTTAATTATTCTATAAACTGACTCAATTTACATAATCTTTCCAAGAAGCCTCCATAGATGATTATCAAATTATCACAGTCCTATTTAGTAAAAGGAAAAATAGATTAAACAATACATATTTATTTCTCTTCTTATTTCATTCATTTAGTGAACCAAAAGTCACTGGGAAGGAGATGATCTTCCCAACCTATGAGACAAGTCATGTCATTGTGTATCCCATTGAGTAAGCTTCACATCTCGTATAAATTTGGATAGTGACCTACATAATATCTATCCAAAGGTTATCTGATCCCAAACATACCTAACCTAGGATTGATAAAGAAATAAACATGCAAGCTCAATTAAATTCCACTAGCCATCGAACTCTAGAATCCATTCTTCACAAGTTCTTTTAGACACTTGTAGTCTCCTCCTCTTCCTTAAAAAGAAAAAATTGTTGCAAGGTCTGTGGCCAATACTCATTCAAGGGTCGGCGTCGTACTATCCAAATACTCTTTGTTGTATTCTTATTTGGACATGACTTTTTATAAAATCAATTTGAAGTTTATATATACTATGGCTACAAAAACTTTGCACGCAACCACTACAATTAGCACTTGTTTGTTCGTGTTAGATATTTTCCACTATTTACAAATAAGGCATTTGAATACATTCATCATATAATTATTCTCTATTGAATTCAATTTTCTTTTAATAAAATGTGTTGCTATAATACATGTGTATGCCACGTGGATTATATTTCTCTCATTTTCTTTACTAGTTCGATTCTTGAATTAAGTCGGAAAATAATGATAGGTTGGACTGAAATTCGACTATTCCTCGATGGAATGTTTTTAATTTTATAATCCAATTCTGAACTTGTATATGAAATAGTAATTTAAAACTTATATATAATGTTCCTATGTGTTGATTTTGCTTTTAGTGCTATTAAAAATTTCAGTGGTTTCTATAGTTCTAAATAAATATTTGTTAAGGAATGGTATTTCATGTTTATAGGGAATTATGTTAGACCATAGCAGGTCTAACCCACTTCTACTATAATAGTAGATACAATTTCGTGTAGAAATTCCTCGAAAAATACTACAGACATAGGGGTTAGTCCCAGGTTGCTGAATAAGTTGGCTTGGCCTACGACTTAACCCAAATTTGGGACATGGTTTACACATTTCCTTCATTTCTACTTTCTTTCTTTTCTCTAAATACAATTTATGTTTTCTTTTCCCATGAAAAATTGAATGTTCTATCAACCTCAGTTTCTTTTAAATCCTACAGGAATTTTTCTTGTCGACCCTATACCCAGGCTTTGTAATTTTTTTGTTTCCTATATATACTTTATATACCCTACACCCTACGGTTTACATTTCCAAGGTTATATATATATATATATATATATTCTTGACTTTCTCCATTGATGAGGTTATATTTATGTATTCACAATGTTTATTGACAATCTTTATTGATTTCTTAGCTCTATATCACTACAATATTTAGTTCAAGTTCTGTTCTAAATAAATTGTCAAAGACAATTAAAATTAACTAAACCCATAGTGTTATTTACCAAGTCCAAATAAAACTTAAAACCTCATAACTTAAACTTAAACATTAAATACTTAGGATAATGTATTACTCTTTTTGATGATACACTAGCCAAAGTAACTTAAGAAATGAAAACACTCGCAACTCGAGTTGACTGAGCCGATATGATCCAAGCAGCAAACACCAACAATTCCCAATGTTGTGTAGCCAAACTATAGACAAGGAGCCCAACAAAACAACAACCACAACATTAAAACAATTTTGGCCGACCCAACCTCCAAAAACACCACAACTTTCAAATATCCAAAAACATGCAATTTGATGACGATAACACCCCAATATAGTTTTGTAAAGCTTCCATCACCATCTTTTAGACTTCCTTTGGTTCTTTCATGCCACAAATCCTTGAGAGACATCTTGGAAACACAATGTAATGCATCCTAAGACTCCACCCCAATTCCCAACCACTGAGAGGCACCATTCTCTTGCTTGAGCCACTCGCATTCTGCTTTCACGACAATAGTGTAAATAACCATCAGGCCACCCTCATAATATTTACAGTATTAATGTAATTGTTTCTTTTATAAGTGAAATGTCTCCTCCTAGTACACATGCTTAGCAACCCGGTGAAGTTTCAACACAAAGCATCTTAGAAATGAAACATTTTCTCAATCGATTATGTTTCTTAGACTCATTAGGGTGAATATAGTTGTTACTATATTAATTCAATTGTTATTATCTTTAATCATCATCATTTTTAATTACTATTATCTTTAAACATTATTAATAGTTATAATATTTATTACCTTTCATCTTCATTATTTTTAAACCTTTTTAATCATTCAAATGGTTACATATACATTGTTCTTATATTATTTGTTTTCTGGTTATGTGTATCGTTATTATCTTCCTTCATTGACTCGTTATTAATTCAATTGTCATTACATGTATTGATTTGTTATTCTATTCAATTAATATATCTATTTGTATATATTTTAATTATATATATATATATATATATATAACCAAAGTTATATTTTTATATTTACCGTGTTTATTGATATTTTTTATAAAAATATATATAAACTGAAATTCTTTATATTTATATATAATTGAATTATTCATTTATATATATAATAAACATTATTTTGTAATTATTATTTTAAATTATTAATTATGATGATGATAGTTAACGTCCACTGAGACCAAATTGGTCTATTGGACCTATAATTTTCTTAGTTTTTAATTATCTGGCTCCTCGTCTTTCTTGGTGAGATTGGTGTTGTAGCTTTTTTTTTTTTCTCTATGGTCTTCCAACTTCCTTTGTCTTGCATCTCTTTCATCTCTTCTGGTTCTTGGGACATTGGTGTTTTAGCTTCGCGATCTATTGTGTTCGTCCTTTTGAGGATAGTTGGAGAAGAAGTTTGGTCTAGGAGATCTGCTTTGCTGTTAAATGAAGATTTATTTTGTGCGGTATTCGAATCTTCATCACTGTTGATCTGTTGGGCCAGACTTTCTCCCCGCTTGTGTTGAGAGTTGTTTCTTTCTTGCCCGATTTCTGGTGATTTAGAGTTTTCTCTAGAGTATTCTTCTTTGATGACAGTGTAGTGTTCTTGTTTATCTCCTTCCCACGATGTAGATCTGTGGTGGTTTTTTCTAGCAAAATTTTTCTAGGAGGCTTTTGGGCAATTTTTGGCTAGATGGCCTGTCTCAAAGCAGGATCGACATCTGAAGAGGACACTTTCATAATCGAGTTTCTGGTTCCACACATAGTCTTTACTTGTTAGGTTTATTTTAGTTGGGAATGTGGCGCTGAAGTCCATTTCCACACAGATGCGTGCATAGGTGGTTCTAGCATATTCTTATGTTTTTGGGCACCTGCAGTAAAATTTCCCAATCGCATTTCCAATGGCTTTTAGGGAGGAGAGATTCCATAGATGCAAGGGTAGACTTGGCAATCTCACCCAAACTGGTGCTGAGGTTATGATTGCTGTAGAGGGATCAAATGATGGGTTCCATGACTTCATGTAAACTATTAGTATTGTCAATAATATTATAGACAATGAGATAAACCATTAGCATTTTCTCTTTAAACACGACATTGCTGTAAACACTAACCACGCCCCCATAAAAGTCATTTCACTTCAATTCAATTTAAAATTTCACTAAACATATTTCAAGCATATTAAGTGGGGAATTAATCCCGCCTATAGTTTAAGAAAAAAATATTCCACAAGTCTACATTCACCCGTGACTTGATATATATTTAATTTCAACACATAAAGGACCACCCCATTACTCCATGCATAGGGATGTTTCACTTATTAGTTAATGGCTGAAAATAATCAACTTGCCCATGAGCCATTACTCCATGCACAAGGATGTTTCACTTATTATTTTATGGCTAAAAATAATTAATTTAACAATGAACCATAAATGCATAAAATTGTATATGATTCATTAGATTTTAGCAAACAAGTGATCCAACAACGAACATATACAACCTCGTACATTTATACGAGTTACCATTACTCTATACCATGTGATAACGCTAATAAAACCACACCCTTGGGATCCACAACTCCTGCTGGCCCTTAAATGTCAAAGTAAATTGCAATGTCTGAAAATTTGGCGAAAAGGTGAAGATTAATCCGTCGATGCATTGCCCCACTCTTCGAGCAATCCAAAAGATCAAAAGGTGTAAATTAAGAAAACGTTACGCAGGTCACTGTTCCATCCTGCAAACTTACAGCTATTTCTCTTCCGTTGATTTGAAACTATAGTGCAGGACCACATTGTTGTGCAAGGTCTCCTTACCACATTAAGCATTCGTTCCGAATTATTTGTATGAATTTGTTACGAAAATTAAGATTATGAGTACCGCTAATGGAATCCAATGCCCATAATATTCTATTGGGTATGTCAGCTCAGCTCTCTCGAACATTTTCCTCCATTAATTAAGCCATAAAAATACTCGAGCAGTTTCTCCCATCACTGCAGAGAAGTGGCAGAGAAAGCTGAGTGAGTACACTTCACACTTTGGTGAAGATGTAAAATTTGGTAGGAAAAGAATATCTAAAATAAATCAATTAAACTTATTTTAATTTATTTCTTTGTGGTGACAATTTAATTTTTAATTTTTGGTATGTGATTGGATGAAAACCACTCAATTTTAATTATTCCGTACTTTATAACGTGAAGATTATATCTCTATATATATGTGAGAATTTTATGTGGACATATTTTGTTACACTTGAATATTATCATACCAATAAAATAACTGATTTTTTTAATATTAAAAACCATCGTATTCTTATATTTTTAATTATTATATTAATATAACTTCACTATCTTATATTAATATATATATAATTATTTTTATTAATTTAAAATTTTCATTTTAATTTTATTTAATATTTAGTAAAACAAAAATAACATATATTTATAATATAATAATTTGAGTAAATGAAAAAAAATGTTAATAAATATATATTTTTCCCATTGAAAACTATTTATATATTTTATATTAGAAATACATATATAAATTTTTTACTATAAAAATAAATGTTCTCTTTGAAGATTTTTTATTGGATAATAGTTCACCAATCACACTATATTTTATAAATGTTCTCTTTGACTTTTTTTTATTAGATAATAGTTGACCAATCACACTATATTTTATAATAAAATATGAAAATATTGCATGTGTTTGGAATAGTGTACATCCTTACAAACGTTATGAGTATAAGTTAAAAAATACATTTGTTCCAGAAAATGTTAATTTTGAATTAGAAAATGTTAATTTTTTTATTCATGGTTTATGAGAATAAATATACTGATGGATAAATTTTTTATTTTTATTTATTTTTATTTGAATATATTTTTTCCTATAGGAAAATTTGTAATCTTTCATTATTTTTGAAAATTTACATATAGTAAATGCTTGGTAGCATATGCAGTAGTTGGCTCTTTTCCATATCAATGTGTACAAGTCAAAAATAAATACATCCATGTTCATTCTGAAAAATGGTACTGAGTAATAAGCATTATCACCATGCAGGGCGATAGCATGATAGAGTCTGAAACAGAAAAACCATAACTGATGATATCTAAATATAGGTTCGCCATGCAAGGCACTAGCATAATATATAGTCTAAAAATGTTAACATACTATGATATATACAATGAATAAAAATTATGACTGGATATGTGCCAGAGATATTTAAGGCCCATCTGCCCTATGATATGGCTAATCAATGTATGGCATGTGGTAGTATTGGTACTGGGCAATACCCCTCTGTTCCTGAATCATCCACTGACCTCTCGGTAGTAGTGTGGTCTCCTTGGAAAGCCTATCAATGCTGATGTTATGTTCCTAGTAGATGTGATGACATGAGATGGAGTTAAAATGAGATTTGAATATGACAACTTCATCCAAAATATTTCTAAGAGTGTGTGCATGGCAGGAAGTGATGTTACTGAACAAATTTATAATGATTTTTGAGTCTCCATAAATCTGTAGATTGATGTAGTCATGGCCTATTGAGAAATGCATTAAATGTTGGAGGGTGATTAATTCAACATAATTGTTAGTCCCTCCTTCAAGTCCCATCCTGACCTTAAAGTGATGATGTTTAAAAAGATACAATAGGAAACCTCCCCCACACCCATATTCTTGTGCAGTACCATCAAAATATGCCTAGGGGATAGATTTATCAATGGGATCAGGTGTGAGTGGTCATCAAGGGCGACGCATTAGGAAATCAGGCGGTTCATGGTATGCAAAGATGATCTTAGTAGAAGTAATCTGCCATCTAGCAACACCATAAAAATAATTATGTTCCGAGTCAGCCAGATAGACCAACATATAAGAAAAGGGAGGCAAAGTAGGTTTGATCTATGATGCGCATTGTACCAGTTTCTCCAGGCTTGATTTATGTTTTCCCCATCCCATCTACCAACAAATTCGATTGATGTAGAGTTGGACTACTAAAGGTTTACCGTAGATCCACATTTTAGGAAAAGGTGTTCAATTCTTTTTGAGGCCTACTTACAAAGGACACACCAATGTAGTCCATAAATGGCACGATGGGTTAAATATTCCCCGGTGGGTACTTTTTTACTAAGCACACACTAGAAAAAGAGCCTCGTTCACAGTGGGGTTTTTACCTTCCAGATAGCCTACCACCAATCTTGAGTAATCTCCAGTTGTCTACTATTAATCATAGTTTTAAAATTTGGCCGAATCGAATCCGAAACGGCCGAGTTGATCCGAGTCATTGAAGAATTTTATGACTCGGCAGAAAAACTAGTTCGCGAGGTCGAGTCATGACTGACTCGGCCGAGTTATTGCATGACTCAGCCGAGTCAATCACGACTCGGCCGAGTCAATCATGACTCGGTCAACCCGGCCGTTTCCACATCTACTCGGCCGAGTCATTAAATCTAGCTAGTCCCCACAAAAAACAACGATTTTTCTAATTTTTTTTGAACTTCTTAACATTTAGTTGATTGTTGGGGAGTCCAAGGTGTTTCCTAAATTGGTTAAGTGCTATTTGGGGTCCATTCAGCTCTCCTAGTATTGATATGCTACTCAAATTTCATGGTAATGTTAAATTCTTAAAGTAAAAGTGACATTCTCCTTAATCTTCATTTTCATCCTTTTACTTAAATTTTTAACATTACCATGAAATGACTCAGGATGTTTGAGAGTGGTTCCGGCCTCATTGGATTTCATATGGAGAAAGTAGAATTTTAGATTTCATTCAAAATTCAGCAGACTTATCAGATTTTCAGGATTTCAGGATTGGAGGATTGCAATGTTTCCATTGAATTTTGTCCTGTATTAGGGTATGGAACTCGTATTTAACCAAGAGCACCAATCCCTCTTTGTACCTTGATGTTAGTGACATTGGTTGTCGAACTTCTCCAGGATTCGCTCCCAAACCAGGAGCTTCTGAAAATGTCGCTCCAGCTCCCGATTTCGCTCTTGCTCCCCACTTTCACTCCCGCTCCCAAGTAACACTGAGCCAGATGATGTTGGCAACTCTAGCAGTAGCCAGTAGTACTGGTCACAGAGTTTTGCTGTAGAGGCCATTTATAGCCTCCTTGGTTATTTGTTTTTGTTTTGATCTCTATATCATCATCGTGTATGTATTGGACAATGCACTGGGTACCATTTTGATATAATGGATATATTCATGAGCCTACTTTGATAATATGTTGTCTTCTATCTATATTCTAATGCTGTGTGTTTGGAAACATGAATGAAAATCTTTAAAATTATGTGTTTTTATAAAAAATAAATATTTAATGTATTTTTTACAACGACCGAGTCATTGAAATTGAGCTGGCCGAGTTGATACCGAGTCGGAGTCGGAGTCGGATTCGACCCTCGCCCGAGTCGGAGTCGGAGTCAGAGTTTTAAAACATTGCTATTAATTAGCCTAAGATAACCAAATTTTGGTGTGTATACTCCATTATCAACTAGGCACCACATAAGTTCATTAGGTCCCCCCTTTATTCTGATGTGAGATTTAGTTAATGCAGAAATGTAATTTTGCCATGTTTGGTGCCATTGGGGTGGGATATTAAGTAATTGAGCAGATTTCCATCCTTGTGGTAATATGGAAGTATTATACTGATCAACAATGTGAGCATTAACTTTGATATCTCTCTGATATAGATAATGGATTAGCTCTCTTGGAAGATGGTGTCGGTCACCACCACCAGTGTAGGGATCTAGGCCGATGCGAGCTTTTGAGCCATCATTTATGCTCCAGGCCAAATTATTACAGATGATAGACAAGGAGTGAAGCAGAGCCTTCCAAATAGAAGATATGCCGATCCTAGACCATCTTGGTAGACACACCCAGTCCATGAGCTGTAGAGGCCAAATGAATTTTTGATAAGTGACAATGGTATAGAGGTTCTGTCCAGTGAGAAGTGTCCATCCCATTTTAACAGCAAGAGCCTGAGCAAAAAGATTTAAATGTTTTAATCCCCAACATCCCCATTTTTTGGTCAGTGCAATCTTATTCCAACTAACCCAGGCAAAAATCTTCTTATCTTGTTGACCATTCCAAAGATATCTGCTGCATATCTATTGAAGGAAGGCAAGGATGCTTCTGGATATCCATGCCAAAGCCATCCAGAAAATAGGTGTGGCATTCAGTACTAATTTGATGAGCACTAGTCTTCTTGCTCTAGATAAGAATCGATGACACCAATTTGATAGCATTTTCTTCAATTTAATGACCAACCATATCCAATCAGCAATTTTTTGACATAGGGGTTTGATCCAGAACCCCGGATATTTGAAACCCTGATCAAGTGGGAGGATGCTATATGGGAAGTGTTGTTGAGCTAGTTGAGACTCATGGATGGAAGTGTGGGCTAAGGTAATAATGGATTTCCCATGGTTAGCCATCATGTCCGTAGCTCGAGAGAAAAGGGAGAGTATATTAGAAAAAGAGGCAGAGTCTCGTATTCTACGATCAAGAAAAATAAGGACATCATCCACAAACAAAAGATGAGTGAGGTAACATAGGTCATTTATTTTTAGGCCAAACAGTTGACCATTCCTCTTTTCCTCTGCAAGTTGCTGACTGAGTCCTTCCATGACAATAAGGAAGAGAATGGGAGATAGGGGGCAACGTTGTCTGAGTCCTCTCTTGGCATGAAAGAAATGTGAAGCAGATCCACTGATGAGTACACTGAAGGAGGCAATGGTGATGCAAGACATGATCCTGGTGATGAAATCATGGGGGTAGCCCAGATGAATGAGTAGCATTTTGATGTAAAGCCAACTAGCACAATCAAAGGCTTTTTCCAGGTCAATCTTTAGGATGATGCCCATTAGCTTTTTCGTTATGATCGAGTGTATGGCCTCTTGAGGAGTGCCAATGGATTTGTGAATCTGTCTATTCTTAAGAAAATCAAGTCGCCCGGATGATATATGATGAGAGACAATGGGTCTAATCCTGTTGGAAATAATCTTTGCAATGATTTTGTAGAGGCAATTGCATAGAGAGATGGGACGAAAGTCATTGAATGATGATGGAGAATCAGACTTGGGAATAAGGGCAATGAAGGTGGAGTTTATGGCATCATATAACTTTCCTATGGTCCTACATTCGTCCACTACTTTGAGCAGGTCTTGTCCCAACAGTTCATAAAAGGCCAGATAAAATTCTATAGTCCATCCATTCGGCCCTGGACTTTTATATTTTTTAAACCATTTTAGGGTCCCCTCAAGTTCAGTAGTGATCACTGGTGAGTCGAGTTCATCCCCCATATCTTCATCCACAAACCGAGGGAAATGACCAGCTACTTCAATAATATCTGCTAGATTGGACCCAGGAGGAGATTTGTAGAGATTTTGAAAATGAGAGGTGCCCAGAAGAGACAGTTTATTGAAAATGTTTGCTACACCTCCATTAGGTAAGCGCAGATTCAAAATAGTGTTAGATACCTTTCTTCCCTTGGCATAGTTCTAAAAGAATTTTGTGTTATCATCTTTAGCTTGAAGCTAGATCGCCCTGCTATTGAGTCTCCAGGTTTCCTCTCTCTCATTCAATATCTTATCCTTTTATTTCTCAAGCTTAATAAGATGCAATTTTTCATTTGCAGATGTAAACCCCTTGTTACGATCATCCATTAACTAGCTCAGCTTTGATTCAATCTGAGATATGATATGATCATCCCTCTGTACCTTCTCTTTAGCCCAGGTGATAGTTAGATGCTTGAGATGAGAAAGATTATGAAAGAAACCCTTAGCCAGGGATCTATGTCTCGAAATGGGGTTTGCTTTCCAGTAGTCAGTGACCAGCTTGATGTATCCCAGGTCTTGTAGCCACACATGGTTGAATTTAAAGGGGGATTTTGGCTTTGAATGGGGGCCAAGGATCTCCAAATACATGGGGGGTGATCAGATATGCCCCCCAAACCCACCCATTGACTATATCTATTCAAATGATGTAATATGGGCACTTTAATCAGGAATTGATCAAGTCTTCTAGCTAGAGCTGCATCCCCAATCCTCCTGTTCCTCCAAGTAGGTAGGGGCTTATTCATGGGGAAATCAGTGAGATTATGTTGCTCTAATAAATTCATCATATACCCTGATAGAGAATCCACTTGGGCTTGGGAACCCCATTATTCCCCAAATCCTAGGGAGAAATTGAGATCTCCCCCAAGGACTAGGTGATCAGTTGAAGTTATGGATAGATTGAGGAATCGGTTCCAGAAGTCCTCTCGTTGTTGATAGGGTCCATATATGTTAATGACCCAGAGATCCAAACCAAGTTCGGCTGAGAAAATATCCATACCAATAAACCCTAATCCACCCCATGATGATATGACCTTAATGGTACAAGGATTGTAACCTATGGCTAACCCCCCAGAATGCCCCATAGCATCAAGGGAATAAAAATGCCAACTAGGTTTTAAGGGTGCCAAAGATCTGGTGATGAGGTCAGAATCACCAAGGGTTTCCTGCAACATAATGATATACACAAACTCAACTTCAAATAGTTTGTGCAAGGCTAGAGTTTTAAGGCACTAGCCATACCTCTGCAATTGAAGGAGAGCCACTTCATGGGAGAAACTGCCCTGGGGTATTCAATGCTCTAAGAACCCTATCCAAGGTGGATTGTTTACCAGTAACAACTTCCGCTATAGCCTTTTGAATGGCTTTAGTGAGATAGGATTTCTGGCCATGAGACAATTTGGTGAAAGATCCAAGGAGGGTGAGTCCCAACCCTGAATGGGAGGGTGTTTACTCTTTAGGGAGAGTGTAGGAGTGCAAATTGTATGACTAAGGCGATTCAGTCCAGTACTTAGGGAATGAGGGAGGAATGGAGGGTGATGGAGGGAATGATGGAGCGGTGGTAGAAATGATGGGAGGGGTAATGGTAAGAGTGCAGGGGATGGAGGGGGTAGTGTTCATAGGAGATGAAGTATCATGAAATGCAATGCAAGAATGAAATACAAAGGAGATAGGGTGAGAGAAAGAGGAGTACCCGCTTTTCTTGCAGCCTCAGCAGCAGCGTGGGAGCACATCATAGGAGGAGATGATGTCCTGTGAAGCATCCTGCAGTCTTTGGATAAGCGGTCCAAATAGTGGCCTGGGGGCCCGAAACAAGAGTATGGTTCGGGAGAGAAACTAGATGACTCTTTGTGGCTTCTAGAGCGAATGGAGGATCAAGTGATTTTTTGACCAGGGGGCATTCCTTGAAAATATGTCCCACCTTATGGAATCTTCTGCATTGAAACGGGACTCCTTCATAGTCCAAAATCTGAACCCTAGTGAAATGCCTCCACTGTAATGTGATTTTCTCCTCGAAGCCCTCATAAGTATCCAAATGAACCAGAATGCAGGCTAGGGTTTGATTCTTGGACTAAATGTAGGATTTATCATAGTCAAGGTAGGTGCCGAGCGTATTCCCAATCCTGACGAAAACATCCTCTGACCAATACTAAAGTGGGAGTCCCAGTAAACATACCGAGAGTGGTCCAGCCCCAATCTGTTCCCTTTCCGGATTGAACAAAGGACTCCAATGCTTAAGAAGGACCGAAGCCTTTTCTATATGCTAGTATAAAGCAAGTACTAGATCAATATATTCCTCCTTTGAAAAATGTAGAGCAAACCACGTGCAAGGGATGATTTGGACCTCCGGTAGTTCCTTGAGAGTATTGCCCCAAATTTCATGTACCAAAAGGGTAAATCTCTCCGCCAAATAAGCCCTACCATAGACATGTCCAACCAGAACAGAGCTAGCCTTCTTTGGGGCTTCACCCATTGATATACCCTCACCGAACTCTATGGTGAAATCCTTTGATGAAGCCTTTACACACTTAACTTTCCTTTTACTAGTCCATGGCATAGATGGATGATCCTGTAGTGGATCAGAGGAAGTGTGACTATCCTGTTAAAATTGTGATGACGATTTAGCCCTAATTACAAGTGTTTCAAAGCATCCAGACAGGGAATTTTCCATAGAAATAGACGGGTTGGAGCTGAGATTTGAAGGGCCCCCGGTTGTATGATCTGTAGCTTCAGTCCTTGCTTGGTCCAGAGGTGGAGGAGAGCTAGATAGGTGAAGAAAGGCTTCTGGAGGGTTTGGCTTGAATGAGGGTGAGAGACCACGACGAGCATTTGGAGTGTACCATGGGAGAGCATAAGACAATCCAATGTAGGTGAGTCTATAGAGAGAGTGCCAAAATGAAGGGAGGATGCAGTGAGACCAAGGAGGGTGACCACTATGGCGGAGCAGGATGGAGCAAATATGAAATGCGGAAAGGAACCAGAAATTGTCGAATTAGGATTAGGGTTACCAGAAATAGGCTAATTGGGAAACGGGTCCAGTGTATAGTCCACCTCCTCATAGTCCATGAATTCCATGTTCAACAGGAAAACGACACCGTGACCGCCAGCGACAGAGGGTAGTAGCGAAGGGAACAAACGCAATCGATTAGCCAGCCAGAGGTGTGTGAGGTAAACGGAGAGCCTACAATAAAACTAATGAAACTACCCTAAACCCTTGCTAGGCATGATATTTGGGAGCTCCGCCATCTTCCCTTGACATCCACCTCGAATGACTCAGGAACTTGAGTAACCTACTTGAAATTTCCACTGGATTATCCTTTTATATATATATATATATATATATATATATATATATATATATATATATATATATATTATTTAAATTATAAATAAATTTATATAAATTATAAAAAATTACCTATTATATATAATTCTCTGAAATTATATGAAATTTAAATTTATTTTAAAGTATATAGGTACTCAACTTTTTTCAATGTCATTGACTTGGAAAGCTTATATGCGGATTGGGAATTTCATAATAATGGAAGAGAAATACTTAAATTCAATTATTTGTATTTATATATATTATTAATTTTTGTAATTTTTTATAAATTTAAAAATAAAATGAATATTAATTTTTCAATATATAATTTTTTTTATTATATATGTGTCTCTTACTCTTAAAGTTTTAGGTGAGTTGTTATATATTCTAGAGATATTTTGAAGTAGAGATTAAAAATAATGGTTAATGTAGTTTAAATTAAGCAATTTTCATAAATTTTAATATTGAGAAAATAATATAAACAAAGTGTAGCAGTGCGATATTAGGTATCTTTGGTTTATTTTTGTTTTTAATGTTATTATTTGATCTTCTAATTAAAACTCAATGACAATTCTATTTAAACCAAGTTGTATGAACATGTAAGAAACATATTCGAGCGAACTATCAGGTTAAAACCAATAGTTGACATACTCTAAACCGAGAAACTTTAATAAATTTTAGTAAGGAAAAAAAATATAAACAAAAGGTAGGACTCAAATGTTAACTATCCTTACTATAATTTCATTTTGAGGGTTATCATTCGATCTCCGGAATAAGACTCAATAACAATTATATCTAAACTAAGTTGTTATGAACATCTGAGAGACGTATTCTAGTGAATTTTCATGTGGAGATTAAAACCAAAGGTTGACATGGTCTCAACTAAGCAACTTCGATAAAAATTTATACGCACAAAAAAATATAAGAAAACTATAGAGCTTCATTTAGCAAATTTTTTTCCTTTTACTTTCCCTTCTCTTTAGACTCAAGAGTAAAATTTGAAACATATAAAATAAAATGAATAACATACAAAACAACTTGGAAAAATCCAATCTTTGATGGCTAAGTAACAAAGTGAGGAAGGTTGCTTTCCCCAAGCATTTGAAGGTTACGTAATAAAGTGAGGAAGGTTTTTTCCCAAGTTTTACCTCGAAGATATGCATCTGCAGGGCTATAAAGTCTTCATGTAGTATTCATTTTTTGCCTGATTTTCTTTGCCAAATTGAATATGAAAATTTCTCAAGATTATGATATTTGTTGTGGAAATTTACAATTTATTTGAATCTAACTAAAAATTTTTATTGCAATGAATGTCTTACATTGTAGGGTACATTAGAGAAGAATACCATGGGTAAAACCATGGGTTGTGAAAACCTAAAAACCAAAAGTCTCCATCTATAATTTTTCTATTTATCTCAATTATTAGTTATTAATTCTTTATTTTATTTTTATTTTGTAATTTCTTTCTAACTTCGTTAATGTAATTTGGCCATTGGAAAAAAATATCATAGACAAAATCATGAATTATAAAAATTTAACAAAAAAAATATTTTTCTATAAATCTACTATTTTATCTCTATTTTATTAAAAATATTAATTATTAATATTAATTTATTTATTTTTTAAATAATTTTACTATTAGATAAAAATACCATAATCAAGAACATTGGTTTCGAAAACCTAAAAGCCAAAAACATTTGGGAAATTTATTTCATCTCAATTTTTTATTTGATTATTAATGACAATTTTTTTTTTTTTTTTTTTTTAATATATATTTAGACCAATGAAAATGTTTACAATATATATATATATATAGACTTAAACTTAACATCCACCACATAGTGGGTCTAGATGGCGTGACAATGAACCTAATTCAATGGTTTCTAGATGGCCTGACAATGAACCTAATTCAAGCTTAGTTGGGTTGCGCGAAAATCTCCTTGTCCGATTCTGAAATCCTATCCTATTTCCCCGTCTATGCTCTCGTAACACACGTAATGACAATGTGATTGGAACATCGATGCCATTACTGCATGGGCAACGCCATATTTTGCTGTGTTCAGTGAATCTACGGCACTATTCACACTCACTAAATCCCACGACGCATGCGAATTAATATTATGACCATTTTCAATATCAAAATTCTCAGATACTTTATTCGCATCATATTTCATTTCGCGCTGCAATAAAATTTTTATATCAAATTGTATTGAATAACCAAAATGGAGTGGTTTTTAGGAAATTACACACCAAAAAGTTAAGAATTGGATTGTCAGATATGAAACAAATAAAATAAATTGATGTTACTTGATTTAGTTTAGGATTTACTTTTTCCGCTACCACGTTTTATATATTGGCCAAAGAGTGAAGTGTATTCCTGCAGCTTTCTCTGCCACATCTTTGGAGCAATGGGAGAAACTGTTTTTTAATTAAGACTAACTTAAGTACCCATAGTGGATTTGAACCAGTGACTTATCACATCGCAAGAAGTACTTTAACAACGCATCTATTCACTATCAATATCCAAAACCCTGTGGACAACATAACAGCGCATCTATTCACTATCAATCCAAAACCCTGTGGACAACAATGAGAGAAACTGTTACATTAAATTTATGCTTTTAATTAATAGACGCAAAGTTTTAGAGAGTTGACATACCGAAAACAATATTATTGTCATTGTTTTTCCAGAAGGGCCTGTGTATCGTCATGGAGTGGTTCTATTAGCATTCTCACACGGTTTACAGGAATAGCGAAATGTCCGCTGCTCATGGAGTAATGGCGTCCTCCTTCCGAAACCTATTTGTTGAAAATTAAATTTAATATTTCATAATTAAATTAACTTGAACACACTTAATATAATTAATTCAAATTAAAACACGTTAATAAAAAATAAATTCATAGTTAAAAAAGCATAGTTTTAATATAAAAAAAATTACGTATCGTAGAAAATTTATTGGAAAATTACATTTAAAATGCATTTTGTATAATTTAATATTAATATTCAGTTTTATTATTATTATATTTTTTATTAATTTATTAACGAGTTTTTTGAATAATTCACTAACGAGAGGCCATCGCATACATGTAATATGTATAAAATTCTCCAGTGATCATGAAGACAAATATAGTATAAAATTCTCCAGTGATCATGAAGACAAATATATAAAAAACAAAGGGGACAACAGCCATCAAATAAGCTATTAAAATTAACTTAACCAAGCACGATGAAACAACCCCTCTTGGAGACCTACGAGAAATTCAGAAAGAAGTTTTATAACAACCGTATGTATGAGAGGAGGTCAAATCATGTTTGTTTTTATTTTAATTTATAAGTAAAATTTATCATTCTGAAATCAATAGTGGGAATAATTATTTCTAGTTGTTAGATTTATTATTGTTATTTAAGGAAAATTACAATATTTAGAATAACTAATTAGTAATTTTAAATGGGGAGGCTTTGGCTTTTACCAATATAAAATAAATTGATATGTGATTTTATTAATAATTAATATATGTTTAATAAAGTTGCGGAAAATATAAGTATAAAAAATAAAATATTTAAACCCGATTTTTATTTTAGAATCACTTACCCATATAACACTTCGAAATCATTTATAGAGTTTATGTATAAAAAATAAAAATAAAAATAAAGTAACCGGTAAAATATGTTATTATTTATTTTAATATTAGTTATAAATAAAATAGTTTAAAATAAATTTGTTATCTTTTATTAAATATAAAAATAATTTTTTTATTATAAATTTTAAAAAACGTCTAGTTTCTTTTCATTCAATATGAATTTGGTAAATAATATTTAGAAAAATGATAGCTAACTTTTTTTTAAAATATATATATATATATATATATAATTTCAAAATAAAATAATGAGTTATTTTTTCTATGTCATATATACAATTTACCTATGATATTTAGAAAAGTATTAATAATAACAAATTTATTTACATATTTTAAACTATTGATTATATTTGATATATAAAATATAAAATAATTGGTAAAGAAAATTTTTATTATATTAAAAGACATTCGTTACAGTTAAGAATGAGGGAGATATAAATCATGTCTCAAACACATCAAAATCTTTAAGTTGCAAGTCTTTCAATGTTATAAATACTATTGAATTGCTTTGACCAATTTCTATTTTTAAGAATATACAAGTTTAAGAGGGACGAAATACATATATGCACAACTATTTTCACAATGCACAACTGCTTTCACAATTTTTCACTCTGTGTAATATTTACACTTCGAAAATTTGATCCCTTTTCACACGTCATAAAAATAAATTTCATATATAATAAAAATAAAGTTAAATTAATTATGGTTATACATCTCTAAATATATATATGAAATTAAATATATATATATATATATAGATATACTCAGATTGTTAGTTTAATTAGTCGAGTTCTCGTTGCTAAAGCACCTTGCTAATGGATGGGCTAACATGAAGTGCTAATAGTGATCTTTTTTGGTGGGTCTGCTGAATAGTTTCCATAGCGGTCATCGAGGAAATGATTCCTTCGAGTAAATCTGCTCAAATAATTTCCATAGAAATCATGGATCTCTGGTGTCTATCAACCCCCGCACCCCCCCCTCCCCCCAACAACACACACACACACACACACATAACTTACTCAATATTTATATTTTTAAAATATTTATTAATATAATGAATAAAATAGAAATAATTATTAGCTTTATTATAATGTAAAAAAAAATGATGATGATGATGATGCTTAACATCCTCTAAGGCCTATGTAGTCTATTGGACCTCAAGAAAACAAAAATAATATAATTGGGATTCTTCAAAATCTTGTTTCTATGATCAAAAAGAATGGAAGGAAGTGCTCCAAAATCACTATAGTTGGCCTAACTTAATAAGTCAAGAATACTGGAAGTGCAACAGATGTTACAGAATTGAGAGCAGACATGATTAAGAGTTGAGCAGTTTAAAAGGAAGTTGTTTTCATCGTCAACCCTCTTAGTATCGTAAATATGATAGATTATATCATCCCAAGGAGTATTGAGAGTAGACCCTCACCCGATTTCACTTCAAAGCTCATGAGAATTAGTTCTTATCCTAGCGATGTTCAATTTTTTTCTTAGTTTTGTTCAACATAGAGAGATACTTCTGGTTATCAATGGCGGGGTTGATCACCTCTTTATATTATCTTAGCTTCCATTTACCCTCTAGATCCTTATCATCCCACAACTTTTCATTAAAATTGGAGGTAATAGTATCTTTAACACTATCCATGCTTTCAATGATGATATCCTCCTTAATCCCCCAATGGTTTAGCCAAGACTAGGCATCGTTATGCCACCCGCGCTTAAGGAAAAGGTGGGGGTTTTGGCTAAAGTTAGAAGCAATTTTTGGGAGCCTCTTAGATTCCATGTTGTAAAGCTTCTTCGTATACATCAAATATCTTAACATAGTCACACTTTCAGTGTGGTATAGGCCATCTTCGATCAAGAGGATAGGGTAGGGAATATTTCCCTTAATCTTGAGGTTGTAGATTATGAATTGCCTTTGAATAATCTCAATATTTCTCCATGAATCTCTGGATATACTGCAACCCTAAACTTCACATCTGTATAAGACAACAGGGGTGATCAGAGTCCCAAAGAGGAAACATTTTTTACTCCAAATACAAAGATATACTGACATGAAATTGTTTCCGACCTTATAATAAGCTTTCTAGCCTCCAATAATCCTTTTCTCGATGCTATAATTCTAGTTGAGATGATGAGGAAAGTCAATACCCAAGTATTTATAAGAATAAATATGCTCTGAGAAATGGTTATCATAGACGAAACTACCACGAGTGATCTTTTTGTATTTAATGATCATGACTTTAGTTTTGTTGGTATTAACTGTCATATCCATCTTGGAGCGGTAGACATGGCTAGCATTAAGTTGTTTTTCTATGAAATCATTGATTTTGCAAGAAGAATAGTATGATCGGCATAAAGGAGAAGAGTAATGATTATACCAACAATATCGGTGCCCTTGCAACCTACAGTTTCCAGGCACTCCTCTAGCATATTGATGTAAATACAAAAAAGGGTAGGGGATAGAAGAAACCCTTACTTAACCTTGATATTACATTTGATATATTTATACCACAGTTCGTTGGTCTTAAGTTTGGTAATGTCAGTCTTTTAGAGACAGATCACAACAATCCTCAGTTCAGGAGGAACCATGATCTCTTCAAATCTCTCCCAGAGTTTATCTCGAGGAACATTGTCGAAATCGTTTCTAAATTCCACAAAAATACAAAAGAGATTGACTTTACTATTGTGTTGTTCCTATGCAATGATCTTAAGAGTGGCAAGATGGTCAATAGTCGAGTCATGTCCCCTAAAACCAACTTGCCCTTTAGCTCTTTTACCATGTTTTCGAGCCAAAGGTTAAACTTCTTTCCAAAACGAGCCCATATAGCTTGGCTAGGATGTGGCTAATCATAATGGTCCTCGTGTTAGAGGGAATATTTTTTTCTCCATTTTTAAATATAGGCACAACAAGGCTTTGCATCCAAATATTAGGGAATTTGTGTTTCACAGACAAATTGAGAAACTTATGGATAGGAGGAATGAGGATAGATCTTCCCATTTTAAACATCTTAGCTTGATATCCTTCAGTATATTTAGTTTTCCCATTAGCGAGATTATTAATCCTATACTCAACGTCTTCTAGATAAAATATATCATCCTTGATAAGAGTGTTTAAGATGGTTCCCATTGTGTCTGGAGAGTCATAGAAATTCTTAAGATAATTGTCCCAATTTTCTAAGGAGATAGAATGATTATATTTAGTTTTAGGAACAAGAACATTCCACCAAAACTTTCTGGGCTTAACTTTAGAAAGATAGAGAAGATTCTCTTGTCTCTTATTAATATATGACCTCTTATTCCTTTTGATGAGAGCTTTGTATATAATTATATTCTAGATCTTAATGATTTCATTAGGAGCATCCCTTATCACTTTCCTGGAAATTTTACAGTCCTTGTCATACCAAGAATTGGAAGTTCTATTATTATTCTTATACGAAGTCTCCTTAGAGAACTTGCTAATGGTACTAGAAAGGGTAGTAGTAAAATGGTAATAAATTTTATCAATGTTTTTATTATAAGTTGGGGAGCTTAAATCCATTTCTAAATCCCTTAATAAAAGGTCGACATTATTTCTATCGACGCGAATGTGTCATTTTCTTTCATTGATCTCCTGCATGTGGGTGGTATTCATAACAAGATTGAGTGATAAAGAAAAAGGTTTGTGGTCAGAGTGAGGCTCGTACCCGCTAAGTAGCTCAAAGTTTGTAATATGGTTGAGGACATGGGTGTCAGAAATCACATAATCCACGACACTTCTACCAAAAACATGGAAATATGTCATATGACCCGAGCAAGGCCACTAGTTAATACCATTACAAATGATTAGGTCCTGGGAACTATGAAATTTAAGGAGCTCAATACCAAATAAGTTCTTATTCATGTCTTCAAAGTTTCTTTTGAATCTATTAGTTAAGTTTCCAGTGATATGAGGTTCAACGATAAGTTTCCAGGGTGTAACCCCCGAGATGAGGGTTCAAATCTCATCGAGTATATCTATGACCGGTTGTGTCTTGGCTAAAAGAGTAGGTGATCCCATAGCAGACGTCTCGGCTCTTGTTGAGGTATAAGTTTCCTACTATTGTGTGGCTTTCAGGTGGTCGCACGTAGCCTAGGTATATAGTGGCAGCCAATTAGATTTGATCCTGGGTCTGTTCAGGATAACTTTCACCAGTTATCAATTCTCCTAGATTAAAAAAAAAGAAGGAAAGAAGAAAGAAAAAAGTTTCCAATTTTAATTTTAATTTTAATTTAAAGATAATAGAAAATAATTTCATTTAGTGGTCACAGGGAAGAAAGTAGAAACATACGGTTAAACCTTCTTAATCTTCGTACCCTCTCAAGATATCAAATTGAATGGACGCATTTATACATTTCTAATCGTACATCATTTTTGCCTGAAGTTACAACGCGACACGCTCAGCCATTTAAAACATAAAACAAGTGTTCGGGACATTTAAAATAATTTGTATATACAACCGTTTTTTCCTTGTATTGTTATGGTAAACCACATTTAAAAATGGTTTGAAGTTTATATTTCAAAGCAATGCTTACTAAAATTGCTAACTCTTAATTCTTTGACATTTTACAGAAGTTCCCCACAACATATCAGGTTGAAGTGTGACATAATCATAATGTTTTGGTCATATTCTAAATTTGGTGGTGGTGGTATCCGTGTGAGTAAAATAATTTTTTTTTTCGCCCATATGTGTTGTTTAAGTTGTATTCCCTGACTCAAATAGGAACTCTACATAAAATTGATTTTGTATTTTTAAATCCCTCGTTGAAAAGATTTAATGACAATTCATGAAGTGTTTAGAAGGAAAACAAGAACATATGGAAAGATATTGCTAGGTCAAAAATATTTTCAAGTTATAATCCTTTAGGTTTAGGTGTTATTATAATTTTAAAAAAAATGTCAATGGCTAAAATCTTTAGAATATTGAATCATAGTTATTTTTCAGGGTCTAAGTGATTTTTTTATTTAAATAAAGTAGAAATGATTATTGCACTGTTTTTGATATAAGCGAATTTTGGTTTTGGTGTTGTTGATTGGGTAATTGAATAGTCAATATAGTAAAGATAAGTTTGATTTTTTTTAATAAAGTAAAAATATTATTGCATTTTTTTAATATAAGCGAATTTTGGTTTTGGTGTTGTTGATTGGGTAATGGAATACTTAGTATAGTAAGATAAGTTTGAGAAAAAATTTGATAGTAAAAAATATTAAAGGAAAAGACTAATTAGGTATTGAGATAATATTTCAAATTAGAGATATGAGTAAAATGATATTTAGGATTGAATTACTTTGATTTGAATAAATAATGGGCATCTTTTTTTAATTAATTGTGTATATTTTAAAAATAAAATCTTCTTCCTACCATGATTTATAAAAATATATTATTGAGTATGTCTTGTTTCTTTGCCTTATAGAATAGACACTAAAAGCTTTTGTTTGATTAAATAAAAGTTTTTAAATAATTTATATATTAATAATAAAATGATATTATATAAGTGAAATATAACTATGTATTTTTTACATGAAATATTATATATAATACAATAGCGAAATTAATAAATTGATATTCTTGGATGATTAATTAAATGAATTACTCTGTATTTGTTTGTTATTGTAATAAAAAATAATAGTGTAAGAGGTCTTTGTATCCACAAAATGCTCTTGTATTATTATATATGTTGTATTTTTGTAACAATTATATCAATGTTTGTATGATGGATAAAGTGTTGCTAATAATTCGTTTGAAAAAATCATAAATTAAGTTCTGAACTTGGTTCAAATGTGGATGATTTTTTATACATTACTCTTTGAATTTTAAATAAAGAAAATCAATGTAATGTATCCAATAGGCATTTAAAAATTTCATATATATATATATATATATATATCTTATTGAAGAGAAGAAAATATATTTATAAAATTTTTAAGTTTCTTAACTTTATAGTTGGTAATTGTGATGATTATTTTGATACTTTCTAACTTCATCAATTTATTTTTTAAATTTTTTAATACTTTTGTGTTTAAGAAAATTGAATCTTTCGCTGAGAACTTTACACAAATAGTTTCCTAAACATATTTATTTACTTCTTCTTAACACATCAGTTCTCTTAGGCAAGCATTGGTATTTTTGGAAACTATGTTGAAATGTGTTATTAAGATATCGACAACCTGCCCCATGTTATTATATATATATATATATATATATATATATATATATATATATATATATATATAACTTCTTATCTGTAACCACTTACAAATATGAGACAATAATCACTCTATTGAAAACACTCATATATATTAATCATGCTATGGTCAAACATTACAATATTGTTATGTATGTTTTTACTATAGTCTTAGTACTATCATGCTTATTCTTGGTCTTAGAAAATGTAGTTAAGTTCAATATTCATAATTGTTATTGTACATAAATGGTTGTATATTTCATGTAGACATCAAAATAAGAAAAGAAAATAGTATTTTAAAGTATGGGTTTCATGCTCAAATCATTTGGTCATCTAGGTCAAGCACTTTCTTAATACTTCTAGGGTTTATTGAGTTAAAAGAATATTTTTCATAAGTCAAAATATTGTTGTAGAGTCAAGTCCCTTTTCGACTTTGAAGAGAAAATGGAAAAATAAATTTATTTGAGTCAAAAATATATATTTTTTTTCTCTACAACACCAAGTCGACCTTGCCTCTTCATGTTAGCATAGAAAGGGATAATTTGACCCCCTGGATGTGTATAAATAGAGACAGCTACACTTAATTTGAAGCATCACTCAAGCAAGTTCGATCTCTAGGATAAGAAGAGCGGAATTGAAGAGAAGAGGAAGATGGGCAGTAAGAGAAAAAAATAAGGAAGAAAATCAAAGTTTTTGACCTAGAATTTTCCATAAAACTCTCACATGTGTGAAATTATAAATCTACTACAGGGACCAAAGTTTTAAATCCAAAATTATGAAGCAGGAATCATAAATTCTAAAGCTTGGGGCCAAAATTCTGAAGCTGAAATTTGTTTTGAAGTTTTTGACATGATTTGAATTTATCTTACTCAAAGAGCTCGGGAGGAGGGTTGACTTGTGTCTTGGTGAAGGTCTTGGTCTTGTTTGTTGGGTCTTGGAGTCCCGATTTGATGTAATTCAATAAGAAGAGAATAATTTTCTGGGTTTTCCCCTTAAAGGGATTTTTCCTTGGGTTGGAGCCTATATACTGTGTTCATTATCTATTTGTGATCTTCATTTTTTATGATTTTGGTAATTAGTTGGTGAAGAAAATATAATAAAGTAATAATAAGTGAACATAAATCCATAAGAAATTATCAAGTAAAGAGAAATCACCCTAACTATTACCCTTAGCAATTTCTCAACATGGTATTAGAGCTAAATTGATGGAGAATGCAACTTGAAGATCACACTTGTTGGCATAAGAAGAAGACTTGCATTAGGAAGGACATCATTTGCAAGAAAGACATAAGGATAGATACTAGGAAGGATTTTAGGAGGGACATTAAAGAAGGATTCAATGAACACTAAAAGAAGAGGACTCAAAAGGATAATCTTGAAGGAAGGCTACTACTCCTCCATTAAAGGTTTTCTTTTATCTCGAAGAAGAACATTAATCTCTCTCTATTGGAAGGTTCTTTGGAAAACAAGGAATCTTTACACAAGGAGACATGAAGAATACTTGGAAAATCATCTACACTCATTGGAACACCTTGAAGACACTATTTTTGGAGACATCCTAGAAGTCATCACTCTAAGTCATCTTCTGAAAGTATTGGGAACGTCAAGGTATTTGAAGATATCTATGCCTTGGAAGTACCAAATTATTCTCTATGCCTCAATATTCAAATTAAATCACTTCCTTTTTGTAAGGAAGGAAATAAACTTGATGGTTCAACACACTTTCACGCATGGAAGAAGAAATTAGATTTGATACGTTTAGAAAATGAACTCATGGACCATGTTTAAGGAAAAGTTGGGGAACCATAGAAAGATAAGTCTCAATAATGGGCCAAGTATATGAAAGGAAAAGTGAGATCTAAAATAATTCTCATTGAATCCATTAACAATCATCCCATTCCTTTTAGGAGATATTTGAGCACATCTAAAGCAATGTATGACAAGTTGGTAAAATTGTATTCGTTAAGCATTACAGGTTAGAAGATATCACTAAAGAAAAAATTTTACAAGACAATGTTATCAAATTTTGAAGACTTGACCTCATATATCTTAAGAAATTAATAATTAAGGGATCAGTTACAATGACTCGGAGAAATTGTGATTGATTTTGAACTAATTTTCATTCTCAATGTGTTACTTCCTGAATGGTGTAGTTTTGGGACAAGCATTTACTTAAGGAAGGAAACTCCAAAATTTGATAAGATGTGGTCATTTTGTATGACAAAAGAAACAAGAATAAAGGGAAAACATGACACTGAACCAAATGAAAGGTCCCTCTATTTTGCTGCTAAAATAAAGAAAAAGAAATCAATGTTTGGAAATTTTGAACCTTGTGAAAGGAACTTCAATAAACCGAAAGAAATACTAGATATATCCTAAGTGCAATTATTTAGATGACAGTAATTAATATGGAAATTATAAGAGATATTGTCCCAAATATCCACAAAACAAGAATAATATTAAGAGGAATGAAATAAGTGGAGCTCATACAATTGATGAAAATAAGGAACCTGAGAAGAAGTCAAAGAATGAAGACACCAAGGATCTATATTATTGGAGGACTGCTCGACTATTAGGTCTGCTTACAATATGTTTTATTTTTCATTAGAATATGGTACTTAAAGTATCATGGATAGTTACATTTGGTGAATAAGGTTGTTTTTTAGGCATGGCATAATAGAAGAAGCATAAATAATTGTAAGGATTAAATTCTATATTATATGTTGCATCTCATTGGTAGCACTTATCAAGCAAATATAGAAGAAGATAGAATATTTTGGACCTTCCAAAACTCCACCATTCATGTAGTCACTATTTGAAATTCACATAACCATAGAAGTAGTCTACTAACAAGAAAGGATCATAAGGATCCTTAATAGTGATTATGGAAATTCCTCAATATGTGAAAAGCTATTTATAACATGAAAAAGGCATACCTATACTAATTTTAAAAGCTAACATCAAAGAAGCTCACAAAAATGAAGATAATAAAGTTGAATCATGAAGAGATAATTGATCACTTCTCATCTTAGAGAATGATTCTCATAATGAACACCAGTCTACTCATCATCCTCGAGATGACATTTGAAGTTCATTTATAGGAGAATAATACATGATGGCAAGAATAAAGGAAGAGGTATGTATTTTTAGGAGCTTCTCATTAGGAAATATAATTTATGTCTTAAATATTGTAGGAAGAGATTGTTAAAGAGAAATTCTTGGGAACACAACCATGGTAAAAGAATAGATTGGACATAAGTCTTCTATTCTATAGCTAGACACAAAGGAACATGATGAATAAGAGAGAACTCTTACATATACATAGAGGCATGATACATAAGCATGATATATTTTGGAAAATATTTAATATTATTATTCAGTGTATATAAGAATGAAAGATGGGAAAAAATCATGAAGGAGTCAAACAACATTTGATATGGTTTGTTGAAGCAAGATATTGATCAACATCTGATTTGGTCTCTCAAAGCATGAAATATCTACAACTTCAGAGGGAGATACATAAGCTCTACTAAAAATGATGCTGAAGCTTGATTAGTTCAATTCATAAACACATTGATTAATACTTGAAGGAAAGAAAGTACGAAGAATTATCCTAGTTTGAAGATAGACCTACAAAAGGGATGTTGATCTCAAAAGGAGGTAGTAGTAGGACATGACATCTAAAAGGCTATCATAACAAGATAACTCTGTTTTAATAATTTGATATCGATGATTCATTTAAGATATGACTTGGCTTATTTAAAGGACAATTTGCAGAAATATGTATTGAAAAGATAATAACTGAGACTATATATCTACAACTATTTGGTTTAAGCTTAATTCTAATCACATATATTGAGTGGAAAACATTGTTTTTGCCATAAAAATACTACTGGTACAAATTTTCACACCATGAAGGAAAGGTAGCAAGTCACAAGATAGCCTATTAACAAACTTAATTTTGATGATATTCACTTTCCCAATGGACAGAGGGATGTCTACATGAAAGATAATATTGATGATGATGATATGTTGAATAATGATCAATGGAAAGTGATGTAAACGGCTAACATTAGAGGAGATTTTAGACTAAAAGTGCCCATGAAATTTTCACGTAAATACCAGGTCATAATCTGTAAGCCAATAAAAATAATTTAGATTTAAAAATAAATACATGTAAATATGTTGGAGAGAAAAGAAGAAAACTACTTTTTTTATTGTATTTTTGGCTTATGCCCTTGTAGGTTTACTCAAATTTAAAGTGTAGATACTCATTGGATGCCGAAGTAAATTATACATCTAATGAGTACCCATTATGCATACTTTTGAGAAGACCCACTTTGACAGAAATTGCAGATACATTAAAAAAACATATTTAACACGTTTTTTTAATGTATATGTATTTTTTTATGAATGAGGGTTTTCTCAAAAGTATGCATAATGGGTACTCATTCGATGCATAATTTAATTCTTCATCAAAAAACTGTCTACACTTGAAATTTGAGTAAGTCTATAAGGATACAAGCCAAAAATACAATTAAAAGAGTAGTTTTATTTTTGTCCCTCCAAAATTCATAACCCTTATTTTTTTGTGTAAGCTTGGTAGATCATTTTTCTATTAATATTTTCTAAAAAAAGTATATCTTTAACAAAAATTTCAGGTGTCCTCAACCTTCCCACAGGAAACCAGGTCTGTTAGCGACCTGTCTGCATCGAATGTTGTCCAAAATTTTAAAGAGAATTGTCATGACCATCCTGGTTACATTGGAAATTTTATCTACTATAAAACTCATATTAAAATAGTAAATGATAGTTGACATATAAACAAAATTCTACTTGAAGACCTACTTCATTCATCTGATGAGTCCACTAGGGTTGGGGCTTTTGTGCTGGATCCAAGAACATCACTTCTCTTCATATCCTATATGCTCTATTCAATCCTCTTTACCGTGAGGTTTTTTCGATACAATTGCATCTGGACAAATTGAATCTCCATGTACAGATCCTTCATACTAGACTTAGTTGGTTTGACATCCTCTGGTTCATCTCTTTCCTTATATGTTGTCATTGCTTGGGCCAAGATATTCTTCATGACGTAGTACTATTGAATTGTTTGCCGGAACAAGATTTGATGTCCTCTGGTATTCTCAGGGTCTTTAACCATGGTTTCCCATTCCTCTGCCTCGATCTGTTGATTTTATGTACTAGCATTTAGCTCCCTTTCCCACTCAGATATTATTTCTTTCACCTCTAGCAGTGTTCCTACCATGTATGCATTTATCAGGTTCTACATATTCTCTTTTCCAATATTCCTTCCTCTTTTATCGTTCCTCTGCTGGAGGTTTCTTCCAACCCTTTTGACTTTTTTCTTGCCTTACCCATTCCTCTATTTCCTCTCTTTCTCACTTCTTTACCTTCCTTTTCCATCCCGTTCTACTCCCAGGTTAATTACTCCTTTACTAGGCAGCTCACCTGATCCTGGGCTAGAGCACTATATAAGTTTCGAGACTCTAGAATTCGATGCACCCTAGTTGTTATATTACGATGTCTTGCCGATGAAACCCGGTTGTAGCTTGACATCCTCCGGCCCACATCCACCATCTTCCGTAGCACGTCGTGCCATCTCACTCTGCATGAAAATTCCTTCTCTCCTAAATGTCTTACCTTTTTTTCCCTATCCAACTGCCCCGCCTGCCATTTGAAGGACTCTCCACGTGCCTCTTTCCTCCATCTGCCACCTATTCCCTCGTTCAGCTTACTCGAGATGGTGTTTCCCTGACACTGCCATAATTTCCCTTCATAACTCCGCTCTTACTGTCAGCTGATCCTGTGGTGGGCTTCCTCCGTCCACCTTTCCACTTGCCAACATCTCTTCCCTGTGGGCTACCACACTTGACACCTAGTCACTTTCTCTCACCTCTACACTTGTCCAAATCTGCCTCTGCCCTATACAACCTGCTGCCTCACTGCTTTGTACTGCCTGTTGCCCCACCTATGCTCATGGCCTCACACCACCCACTTCCTCCTCTGTCCTTCAAGCCAGGTGGGTGGTTTCTCTCACCTCGGCCCCACATGTCCTATGACCCACCTCACCTTCCTTCACCTCTTCATACCTACCACACCCCGATCGGGGGATAACTCTTATTTTATTATTTTAACTATTATTTTATAATTTTTCCTTATGAGGCCACTTTTAGGCTGAAATTTACTCTAATGTGGCATGAACCCTATCACGAAGGAAGATCAGAGAAGGATTTTCTCTCTAGAACATGTAGGAAGGTCAAATTTTAGATATGATATGATTATGAAAGAGAGGACCCTTTGTAGCTACTTTTATGATCTCCATGGAAGAAAAAGTAGCTGATGAAAGAAACAAAAAATGAAGCATATTGTTATGACAAGGTATTCTTGATTGAGAGGGAGAAAGAAATATCCTTTATATTTGATAAGGAGTAAGGACTTCCTCCTTGATTTAAAAGGAGTGATGGTAGACACTATATTCTCCAAAGGTATCATGCATTATGCTAGGACTAATTTTTGTACATCTAGTGTATCAAACTAGAAGGGAGAATGGATGATTTGTTAATCATATGGGAACTGCTACTCCTTGGGGATTGGAAATCCAAGAAAGGAAGTTGTTCCATGGACTAAGACTCTTTGATGATCTATGAGAGTATCTCAGACAAGAGTGGTCAAAGATGACATATATTCTTTTGGGTATTGAGAATCCAAGTTAATAATAAATCTTATAATAACATACCTTGGTGAGAATTATAATGGGGTATGTGGCTTCAGATGATGAGGTGTCCATCTATTTGTGCCTCCCAACATTGTGCTTTAAACTTGTGCAAAGTTAGAGCTTATTAGTCAACATGCCTCATTATGTCTGTATTTTACAATGTTCTTCATTTTGTTTATGCTTACAATATGACTTACCAATCCAACTCTTCTTATGCAAATATTTCATTTTTAGTATATCCTTGTACCTATTGGATCATGAATACCTCCCTAGTTAAGATGGAGTGTTATAAAATGTGACTAGGTTTAGTCTTGATAATTGTTATTGTACTTATATTATTTTATACTTCATGTAAACATCAAAATAGCAAAAGGAAATATTATTTTTCAACCATGGGTTTCATGCTCAAATTATTTGTTCATTTAGGCAAAAGCATGATCTTCATGATTCTAGGGTTTATTGAGTGAAAATAATATTTGTCAGAAGCCAAAATAGTGTCCTAGAGTGAATTCCTATTTGGACTTTGAAGAGAAAATAGGAAAGTAAATTTATTTGAGTAAAAAATATGATTTGTGTGTCTACAATACTAGGCCGACCTTGTCTCTTCGAGTCCACCCAGAAAGGGTAATTTAGCCTCCTAGATGTGTATAAATAGAGAGATCTCAACCTCATTTGAGGTAGCACTCAAGAAAAATCAATTTCTAAGACAAGAATAATGAAATTCAAGAGAAGAAGTAGTTGGGAAGAAAGAGAAAGAAGGAAGGAAGAAAATTGATGTTTTTTCCCTAGAATCTACCCAAAAGCTCTCACACATGAAAAAATATAAAGTTTCTATAGGGGCCAAGGTTATAAGCCTATAATTCTGGAGATGTAATCCAAAATTCTAAAGTTAGGGGCTGAAATTGTGATGCTAGAAGCTATTTCGAATGTTTTGACTTGATTTTAATTCATCTTGCTGAAAGATCTTTAGAGAAGGGATAAATTGGGTCTTGGTGTTTTTTTTTGGGTCTTGGATTCCTCATTTTATCTAATTCTATAACAAGAGATTTTTTTTTGGGTTTTCCCATTATAGGGGTTTTCCCTAGCTTGAAGCCTATATCTCATGTTCATCATTTATTTGTGATGTTGATTATTTATGGTTTTTGTAATTGTTTAATGAACATAAGATAATAAAGTAATAAAAATCCAACATAACTTCAAAAATAATTATCAAGTGAAGATAAATAACCCTAAGTGTTGTCCCTATCAATTTCTCAACACCTCGTGTCCTTTTGTTTTGTGCTAATATTATAGATATAACATATTGGTTAGTGATGTGATACGCATATGGCTTAAAAAAACATGGTTTATCCCAAAAATAACACTTCACTTGGCCATGTGATTAGTCAAAAAGTGAAAAAACAAGCTTTAGATCAAAAATATAACATGGACACTACTTTTCTTGGGTAGTTAGGGTAACCACCATAAACTATGTCCTCTGACCTTGTCATTACCTACGTCCATAACATAGTTACCGATCAAATGGGAAGTATTACCTCAAAATGGGTACTCTAGCCCCAAAACCCCCAAAAACCATGAAAAAACAACCCAAAAATGAAAATTGTGTATTCTAGAACAATGTTTCTTGTTTAGGGTAAATTTTCAACATTTTTTAAAATGGAAGTAAAAATCAATTTTTGCAAAATGGATGAAAAAAACACTCAAAAAAAAAGTTTTGATGGTGTAGCAAAAATAAAACAAAACCGGGTTACAATTTTCACACCATTTAGCAATGGAATTAAAGATAAAATATTAGTACTTTGAAAAAATATAAAATTCCAACAATTCTCAGACATGATCTTAAATATAAAATATCATGTCTCAAATCCTGATAATTCCAATAATTTCCATCCGTGTTGTTAAAGATAAAATATACTAACTCTAAAAATCCCTGAAATTGTCATTGTTTTCAACAATAGCATTTTAGACAAAATATCATAACTCAAAAAAACATTAAGATTTTGACAAACTTTCAACCATGGAATTAAAAACCTTGAGTTTTTAATATATTTAAACCATGAAATTATGGACAAATTATGTGACTAAAACAATTTTTAAAAATGAACAAGTATATGAAATATTCATTATTCCAAGAGTAATTTTTATTTTAAAGGCTAAAACTATAGCTCTTTTCAAATCTTAGCCTAAGAAAATTTATCCTATTGCAACAAAAACCTAAAAATCAACCATCAAAATTAAGTGTCCCTTTTAATAAGGCATTAAAATGTCAACATTTTTAAAACTATCTTATACCAAATGATAAAAATTAATAATATCATGGCGATATTGCTGTATAATTTTAAAAATTAACATTAATTTCTAATATTTCTTTACTTTTAATAAAAATATCAACTTTGGTAGATTTAAAATCACATACATTATTTTTGTAATTCATTGTTGCATTCACTAGGGATTCACTTAGTGAAACTATAACATATCATGTGCGTTTGTTGCATGTTAAATAATACCCTTAATTTGACTAAATATTGGAAATTCCCTCTAAAAATCACATTATTTAGCCCTCTACCAATATGAACCAAATACAACTTCCTAATTTAAGAAACCCCTACTTTCACTAGATATTTTAGGTATCCATTTTTTCATTAACATTTTTTATACCCCTTTATATTTTCTCATTAACTTTAAGCTCCAATTTTATATTTTCAAATGTGAAAACTCTTTACCACATATATATCCCCCAATATATTATATCATTTTCTCTTCAATATATGTCCCCCAATATGAAGTCGCGTGGTATGATATTACTCCCCCAGTGGAGCTCCACTGGGGGAGTAATACCATATAAAGGACCCATAACTTCATGTAAGATCACATGGAATTCAAAATATTTATTTCAAGTTATCACGCAAACATCTCTAAAAATATGAATTCTTCATAATTAAAGCATATAATCCAAAAAACATAGAAATGACTCATAACTTCATGTAACATCATATGGAAGTCAAAATATTTATTTCAAGCTACCATGTAAACATCTATAAAGATAAGAATTATTCATAATTAAAACATATAATCCAAAAAAGATAGAAATGACTCATAACTTCTTGTAAGATCATATGGAAGTCAAAATATTTATTTCAAGTTAACCAGTCATTATGTCGGGAGAGGACCGCTATCGAGAGGGAGAGGGAGAAGATGTTGTTAGCCTTCGAAGCAAAGAAAAGCATTACTATGCTAGACAAACATCAAAGCAAGCTAGATCGCATTGCTAACCAGTCATTGAAGTAGGTGGTCCAATCCTCCCATTTTCCTAGTGTTCCGGTATAAAGATAGAGTAAGGGGTAGCCCCAGAGTTTCGGGTTCCCTTGGTATCTACACTCACATTGCTGATCCTCCACCCTGGCTACTGACTAAGATGCTTGGAATTCACAAATTGGTAAGGTAAATGTAGTTCTAGTTCTGGGTCTGCTACTTGTGCTACTGGTTATCCACTACACCAGTGTGGAGGCCAGAATTTGGGTTATCCCAGAAGTAGGCAACTGCGTACCACTGAACTAATTAGCTATTGGGATGGAAATTACATTCTATCACAAAACAATGAATAATACCATCTGAACCCTTCACACACTCCCTCACCTGGTAGTTCAAGGAAGAATGCAAACTGAGATAGATCAATGATGGAAAGGTATAACCTTGCTTGCCTTCTTACTTGCCTTTGGGTAAGTAGCCATCAAGTTAGGACACCTCATCCTCCTATCAGGGTATGGTTTTGGATGGCTCAGTCATGTACAACTCTTTCCTGGTCATGTAGAGCTGGCTTTGGCCATCAAAATATTTATTTCAAGTTACCATGCAAACATCATTTACCTAAAATGTCTTAGACATTTATTCAAAATCAGCCATCAGTTCTGGCATGACATCAGAAGCTACATATTCAGATGAATCACTGGATGCAGATGAAGATGACCCATATTCTTCTCTTTCATCAACTAGAGCCTCATCTGAGTCAACATGCATGCCCACCATTTTAGGTTTCAAAATTCTTCTATATATACGACTAGATTCAATAGACTCACATCTCAACATTGTTTCATATGGTAAAAAATTCTTCACTATATCTTTTGCCTTAAAGTTAAGAATTCCTCCCCTTGTTAAATTGAATTCATAGAAAAGTATGTCAACATCCTCCAATTTTAAGAGGTATGTCTGTCGATGATTTATATTTGTACCTTTTCTCTCTCTTTTTGCCAATTTGTTTATCAACTACCATCTCTCACTTGTACAAACCATTGAATCAATGGGTATTTATGGCATACCAATGTACTTCAACAGTTTTAATATCTTCATTTTCTTTGATGACCTTTATAATCTCGGTAACCCAGAATGGATAGCCAAGTGGATCTCAATATACTAATATGAATATCATGCAACCCTCCTTAACATCCCACATAAAACCCTTGTAAAGATCTTCCATGGCTTCACGTTGTGCATGTGATGTTCTAGAACCAATATAGATATCTCTTTCATCTTCCTGTTAAGAATTGATAATTCCTTGAGATTGTTGTTGTTCAACAATGTGTCGTTTCTCCTGTTCATTTGGCAAATTTTGTGGCCAAATAAATTCCGTTTTAAAAAGTGTATCTTCATTTCCCGATCTTGAAATGATATCACTTTGATTATTGAAAAAATACTCCCACAAAACTAAATTAGCAAAATCAAAGTACTCATATGTATCTCTAATACATCTTTTTATTTCTTGCAGGCATTTAGAATAATTTATCCCTCTCTTTGATCTGAAAATGGGGCACTTAGGCTTCTTGTCTAATTTTCAAGAACCTCTTCCAATTCCAGAGCTTTAAATATTCCCAAGTCTTTATGATTAACTAATGCGGAATTAAATATGTGCTTGAAATAAGGTGTATGCTTATGTTTATTGTTGACTGTTTATGTGTTTTTAAGTCTATTTGCTTGAACTAATATAACAACAACTAAAATAGTAGATATAATGCAACAATAAAACAACACACATAAGACAACAATTTAATTAGTATTTCACCCAAAACTCTTGGGTTACATCTCCATGAGTGCTAGCCAACTCAACTAAACTCTCTGGGATTATGGAAAAGTCCATTTACAAGCTCTTTGTTCAACTCCACTGTTTTACATAGAAAAAATGGGTTTAGACACCATTTTATCCTTGGCTCTTGAAACTCTCGGCTCTTCTGGTTCTAGGCTCTAGCTCTGGCTCCTGGCTCTAGCTCTTGGCTCTGACTCTTGGCTTTGGCTCTCTTTGGATCTGCTTCCTTCTTTGGCTCAGCTTTCTGCGCTCTTGTCTCAACACTCCCTCTCTGTCTCTGTCATTTTGTGGCCATATATATATGCGACTTGCGATAAAGCCAAACCTGATGGGTCTTATGGGTAAAAATACATATATTTTGAGTTCCTTAAAAAGGAGTTTTTCAATGTAAAATCTCATTTTGTTAAATAAAAGAAATACCAAAGGAATGGAGGCAATGCAATGACGCTGGACTTGAAAGGGTTTGTAAATGCAGTTGTATGGTATTTGAAGTCCGCCACAAAGCCATTTGTCGGGATTTTACCGTGTTTTTATATATTTTTCCAATACAAAGGAAACCATGGCACAGGGGCACTGTGACTTGCGATAGCGATTACGGGTAGACCAGATAGAATTATAGGGCAGATTTAATGATATTTCAAGTCCGATAAACAACAGATTGGTGGATTTTACCATGTTTTAGAGTATTTCTCTGTGTAAATAGACAGTGACTATTCTGAGGATTTCAAAGGCGTCGATGGTCCTTCTGTTATAGAACAAGTGGCCACCATCCCTGAAGGCATTTATCAATGATTGCTAACGCTCAGAGGGGGATTTGAGCAAACAGAGACCGGGAGCCAGAGAACCCAAAAGAGGAAATGAACAGACATCATCGATTAGCTTAAAAGCCACAAAATGACAGAGACAGAGAGGGAGTGTTGAGACAAGAGCGCAGAAAGCTGAGCCAAAGAAGGAAGCAGATCCAAAGATAGCCAAAGCCAAGAATCAGAGCTAGGAGCCAGAGCCAGAGCCTAGAACCAGAAGAGCCGAGAGTTTCAAGAGCCAAGGATAAAATGGTGTCTAAACGCATTTTTTCTATGTAAAACAGTGGAGTTGAACAAAGAGCTTGTAAATGGACTTTTCCATAATCCCAGAGAGCTTAGTTGAGTTTGCTAGCACTCATGGAGACGTAACCCAAGAGTTTTGGGTGAAATACTAATTAAATTGTTGTCTTATGTGTGTTGTTTTATTGTTGCATTATATCTACTATTTTAGTTGCTGTTATATTAGTTCAAGCAAATAGACTTAAAAACAAATAAACAGTCAACAATAAACATAAGCATACACCTTATTTCAAGCATATATTTAATTCCGCATTAGTTAATCATAAAGCATGGTAAAATTTCCACATAAGCATGGGAAAAGAATTACATGTTCCTTTTGTCGCTTGGATAACCATCATGTTTCTATATGTTGGAAGAGAATGGCCACATACAAGAAACTTTTGAAGGAAAAGAAGCAAAGAGCCAAAGGTCCATAGGACAAGGAAAATCATGTTGTCAAGAGGATGCACATTTGCTGTGCTTACTGCCATAACAAAGGGCATATTATTGAAAGGTGTTGGACTCTGAATCCAACAATTCTTCTACAAAAGTTGAAGAAAGTGGAAAGAGAAGATGGAAGAAATGGAAAGGAAGTTTCCATGAATGATGTGTCTCAAGATGATTCGCATTGGAAGAGGGCCTTTTCGCTTAAGTCCGCCTTTGGCCCTCTTCCAATGCGATTTCCCTTTATAAGGGTTTTTTTTTGCCCATTTTAGAGGATTTTTCCTCTTTTTCTAAAGAACATAGGGCATCTTCTTTCTGCGATAACTTCTGCATTCTAAGTCCATTTTTTCCCATTCAAATTGCAGTAGATTCAAAAGGACAAGATCTCTACAATGGGGCTATCTCTAGGAACCTCCTTGGACATTCATTTTCCTCTGTGAGGAACACTTAGACTTAGGAGAATATTCAAAATCCATTTTGGATCATGCCTTCCCACTTAAAAAAACTTTTGGTCTCCAAAATACTAATATACTGATCTGAACAGTACCTGAGAATAATAGTACCCTATTTTTTTCAGCCTCCACACACATGCCTTGCATAGTGCCTCTGAAACAAAGCCTTTGACCACTCTCTGTTACACTAAAATATCGTCACCATGATTATTTGTAGTCAGTATGGGTCTATCATCACTTGTACTGTCCTCCTAAGCAAGTCTAAGACCTCAGCTCTTCAAATCAAGCTTTGAAAATGGGAGAAAGATATTAAAAATCAATGTAACTCTGGTTCCACACTTTCTCTCATGGTCACCTGCGGTCCCGCACCTTCTCTGTACAAAAGCTGCGTACCTACCCGCTCTGTCTCTAACGGTGTAGGTGCGGACCCCTGTGAAAGTCAAAAGGCGCAAGTTTTATCTTAAAAAACTCACTTTGAATTAATTCTAGAGTTTTCTAGAAGGAATTTTGACGTGGATTGTTCGCTCTGAGGTGGTTCATGCATCCCAAAAGAGAAGGAGCTAATCCCTTGACTAAAGGAGCTATCCCTTTGAAGGAGGGCTTTATCCCTTTGAAGGAGGACCTAGTAACTTCCTTCCATTGCACTATAAATACAGGCATTGGGGTGAGGACTAGGGAGGATAGAAGCTGAACATTTTGAGGGTAAATGCTGGTGAAATTAAGACTCTTTGGTTGAGCTTGAGAGGAGAGATCACATACCTCTTGGTTCCATTGGAGAGTGAGTGAAACTTGTCAAAGTAGAGGAGACATCTTGTTGGACCCTGGGAGGAGCTTGTACAACGTCAAGGCAAAGGTTGTAAAGTTCTTCTTCTTTTGATTAATACAATCAAACTCATTTTTCTCAACAAGTGTCTTATGTTATTTGTTTCATGGACTCCTTGACTTTCATGTTAAATATGTTTTATGCAATTGGTTTTTCAGGTGCTATTTAATTTGTTTGCCTTGTTTGTGTTTGCAAATTCGCGAAGAGGAGCTCATTTGGATCAAAAGAGCGAGGGCATGCACAAGCTTGTGTTGGACCAAAGGTAGGCCCTAAAAACCCTTGTTTTATATTGCTTATTGAAGCATATTTAGAGAAAGATAGTGTCTAGTTGGTTTGCTTGTCGTTAGGTCTTATTTAGATTCTAGGAAGGTCTATCTTGTCCGCAAGATCGACACATTCCGTGCGACAAAATGGTGACTCCGCTAGGGACTTGATTGTTTTCTTTGTCTATACTTTGACATGAGAAACTGTATTTTATGTTTCTGTTTTTGACTTGATGATTGTGGGATTGGGTGAATTTAGTTAATTTTGAGTTAGTTTTCATTTTTCATAGTTTTGGGAGAGGTACGCACCCTTTGAGTTAAGCACAGTGCATACTTGTACGCACTTTTGCTTTGTGCACAGAGCGTGGACGCACCTGTGTAAACAGGTTGCCTGCGTACCCTGTAAAAAATTTGAAAAATTTTAAATTTTTCTCTTTTTTATCAGTTTAGAATTTGTTTATAGGTTTTAGCCATTGCCCAGACCTGCTTGTTCCCTATCAAAAACTTTCCTTGGTTTAATTTCATTAGCATTAGGGTTTTAGGTGGAATTCCTAGGAATTTTGCTTGTTGGGTTTGTTTTTCGTTTTTGGTTGTGTAGTGGCTCTAAGCTTAGAAGCCGTAGGGACCTCAGATTACCTTGGTGTCTACTAGTCTTCTTATGAGTCTGAACATTGATGAAATCTCCCCTTGTTGAGGAATTCGCTTTGAGTTTTCTCATTTCAAAATTTCAAAAAGCTTGTAGTTGAAAGTTTGGAATTTTCATTTTTTAAAAAAGAAAACGAAAGATTGGTTGTTTTTTGACTAATTGTGATTCTGCATAAATTAGTCCTTAGCTCACGTTTAGCTAAGTAAAACATCCTCAAAAAGACTTTTAGTAGGCTTTGAATTCAAGTAGTTTTTACAGTTTGTAGCTCTCAAAGTTAGTCATTTTCATTAGTTTTGAGTGTTTTATTTACAAAATATAAAAAACAAAATCTCTTTTGGAAAAGTTTGTCTTTTGTAGTGATTGAGCGCTTTCAAAAGAAAAGGGAAAATTGTGTGAAATAGCCAGTTGTCTCGTCATTGAGTGCTTTGGAAAGGAAAAGCTCTTCTTTTAATTTGTTTAATTGAGAAAGATTTGTGTTTACAAAGTATTTGTATTGTCAAACTATTTCTTAGTTTAGAAGTTCATCGAAGAGAAAAGATTGTTTAAATCATCTTAGGTGCATCTTTTTAGTGATTTTGAGTTGAGTCTTTACACCACGAGTTTCATCTCCGCCACCTCTCTACTTAAACAACAACCACTAAAATTAACGCTTAAAGTAAAATTCACCTAGTAACATTTTATTTCTAGGGCTCTGATACACCAACTTAGCTTAGGCTAGTGTCTTGGAGTAGGAGAGTAATTAACTCTCCAAGATAGTAAAAACAAATAAGTAGCTATATCTTGTGGTAGGAAGAAATCCAATTGTTGCATTTATGCTCTGGGAAAGCTCCTCTTAAAGGAGAAGCACGAGATCGTGTCTGAACCAGTGTGGGAATCAATCCTTCCTCATTGGGAACGATGCTAGATATTCACGTATTAAAAATGGCAAACCTCGAATTAACCATTGTCGAGGAGTCTGGGGTAACTTGTTGGTAAACCTTGGATTATGTCAAGTAGCCTTCAAGGGGATTGAGCTTGCTACTCTACCCTTGCGTGCATATCGGATCGTAGACTGTTCCCCCAGGTGTATTTGTCTCAGTTGGTAACCTTAGTGGCCATATTCTTTAGGATTCTTCCAAAGGTGACAGTGGTTGGAAGATCCCACTGTACCTAGAGCAGACGTCGGCTAGACTCACTTGGATTTTCTGGGGGTTCACTTCACTCGAGACGGTTAAGTGGAGGAACTTGGTCCAGTCTATTCATTAAGCAGGTTGCTGAGGTAACTGTTCCAACCGCCATTTCTGTACTGAATTCTGCGACGTTGGATTTCATCACCAACTAGTGTTTTCGGTCTGGAAAGTTACTGTTTGTGTGTGTTTGATCTCTAGATTCTTTAGGTGTGTGATTCCAATTTGTTTGGTTCTTTAGAGGCTTTAGTTGTTTTTCATTGAGATTTTACTTTGTTTGCGTGTGAAGTAGTTAAAAGTTTTTAACTATGGCTGAATTACCAAGACAGTCTCGTAGACTTCGGGTCCAGTCTCCTGAGTTTGTAACCGTGGCTGATTTATTGAGGAAGTCCTGCAGACTTCGGGGCCAACCTCCTAAAGAAGTCCCGAGCCATCTTGAAGGCTTCAAATTCCTCGTAACTCCTAGTGGCAGTAAAGTTGGGTCACCTGAAGAAGGAGAGTCTTCGTTGGTTGTACATCCTGATTACCAAACTCTAGTAACAGGTTATAATCCTGAATCTATTTCGGTTTCCGAACTTGCTGGTAGCTTTTCATCTACTAGTGATATAGGTGAAGAACCTGAGATATCTGAACCTGTTACTCCAACATCGGGGTTTGTCTCTCCAACTTCTAGTGGTCCTAATTCACCTAGGGTAGAAAGAGTAATCACCGAAAATCTTCCTTCTGGTTTGATAGCTATTGAAGAACTTGCTCCGAAAGAAGAAGTAGGCATCCCTATCCCTGAAAATCAACCTGTTATTGATCTAAGGGAGCGTGAATCAATTTTTTACAGTCCACCTAGAAGTACTACTTGGTATCTTTCTTTGACTAATTATTTGGAAAACCCAGTGTTAAGTTTTTCACCACCTCGTGCTCCTTATCACCCTAGAGGTTTTTATACTCCCGTAAATATGTCAGGTCAGTCATCCATGTTTACTCAATCACCTGAATCTTTTTTGTACTGCGGTCCTTCTGTTCCCTTTGGGTATTAGTCACTTTCTAGTACTTTTTCGGGAGCATCTCCTCAACCTATTAAACAAGGGTTATTCACTGGAAGCAATGGTGCAAAGCCGTTGAGAGTAGAAGAAATTCTTATGATGTCAGGTTCTATTCCCATTTCTCAACCTCAAGGTGGCCAGTTACCGCCTGGGGGGCAGCCTCAATGAATGCCTGGGGGGAAACCTCAAGGTACACAATTTGCATCTGGGGGGCAACCTCAAGGACAGTACGTGCCTATGGTACAATACGTTCCTCAAGGTCAACCCCAGACTCAATATGTACCCCAAGGTCAACCCCAGTATCAATTTATACCTCAAGGTCAACCCCAGTATCAGTACGTGCCTTAGGGGTATCTACCCCAAGGTCAGTACTCGAACCAAGGTTTCCAACCACCCCAAGGTCAATCTTATGTTCAAGGAACGGGAAATATACCTTTCAATTATCAATCCTACCCTCAACCTGGTTATAGTCCTCAATATTCTCAACTTGTTATGGGTCGGTACCCCGGAATGAACATAGTGTGGGATCCATCACAAACTCAACAGGTGTTGCAGCCAAGTGTACAGTTGTCATCTCAAACTGGACAACCCTTAGTTTCTGGTTCACTCCAGCAACCAGTTCAGTCTAACATTCAAACTTCTGTACCTTCGGTAGTTTCATAGTCTGGGCCTACTGCGCCTCGTACTCCATCTCAAACGACTGCTGCAACTACCGCAACGTCTGTTCAATCTACCCCACCTACTTCTGGAGTATCGACAGCCCCAGTTTCTACTGTTCCTGTATCTACTCCTCAGACATCTTTACCACCATCTGGATCCACGATTCAAACTACGGTTCAGATGCCTGTAGGACAACCTGGTTTAAGTACGGTTGTCACAAGTCAACCTCAATTCGCCTATCAACCATACCAGGGACAGTACCAATTCGGTCCTGCTGTCCAGCAGCCAGTTTATCAGTATCAACCGTGTCCTGGGTACACTTATCAACAACCTCAACAACCCCAGTACGGTCCGGTTAATCCTGGTTTTCCAGGAGGATACAATATCCCGAACGCGATTCCTATTCCTAGTTATCCCGAATATCCTCCTCCTAGGGCTGGTCTCATGACCCAGAGTTTTAGGGATCCTATTCGGTAGTTACCATTTATCTCAACTTTGGACATACCTGATTTGTCGCGCCTAACGAATGATCCGATTAATTATCTTCCGTTTTTGCCACTAATACCGAATAAGTTGCCCAGTGACATTCCCAAGTTCGAAGGTAAATCTAGAGAGGACCCGTCAAACCATGTGATGACTTACCACCTATGGTGTGCGTCTAACTCCATCACAGATGATTCGATTTGTCCTAGACTTTTCCAGCGCACTCTAATTGGTCTCACGGCCAAGTGGTACATTGAGTTACCGCGAGGAACTTTTTATAATTTTAGTCAGTTAGCTACCTTGTTTTTAACTCATTTTCAGTTGCCAGTCAGATATGACAATGGCACGGAATTGTTAACTTCGCTAAAACAATCGACATCCACGTACATTTCAGATCATATTCATGAGTGGAGACGTCGACGACGTTTAGTGAAGGTATTTATTCCGGATCAAATCTTGGCTGAGTGGTTTGTAATTTTTTTTTTGCCAAGGATCACTGAAGATGTTGCTAAAGCCGGATTTGTTACTGAGGAGCAAGTGATTGCTCAAGCACAGTACCTTGACTTGGTCTATACTCAGTCAGGTACGTTACACGAAAAGATCCCCCATCTTCCCAAGTCAAATCAAATCACTGCAGTTCCTTCGGGATCTCATGCCGCTGACGGTATGATTGGTACGGTTAACACTAAAAGTAAGAAGAAGTCTTCCAAGAATTCTTCTCCCATCATAACCTTGCCTGATTCCTCGACAGGAGATTCTTCCGCAGAGGTTTCCGCCGATATGCACGTTGTAGAGTCATCTACGGCTAAATCAAAATCCAGTGGGAAGAAGAAATGAAAGAAGAAGAATAAAACGGACAAAAGTTCAAAAGAGAAATCTGAAAAGGCGGAATCCAATGATGAAAAGTGCAAACCTCGTTATCCATGTCTCATTTGTGACGAAGAACATCTGACAAGAGACTGCCCTCATCGAGCAGAGGTTGCAAAGATCGTCAAAGGTTCCCAAACTCCTGCTGTTTTGAAGGATCCATTTCCGAGTCAAGATAGCAAGATGATAGGTTCTTCCTCGAGTGACAATGAAGAACCCATATTGATGATGTCCCATGTAAGGATCTCCACTCGATCGCAAGATTATGGTAGTAAAAGTCCTGTTGATGGTAAAGAAGTAGAATCTTCTCATTCTAATCCATCAACCTTAGCTCCCGATTCCGATCCACTATAGATCGAGAAACCTAATCCAGACTTAGTAATCAAACCGCCCGCCAAGGGTATACTTCGAAAGTCAGCTTTCAATCCACATGCGAGAGCGGCTCAGAATTATAACATTGTTGAGGATTTAGTTGTTTCACCCTCAGCAATGTCGGCTTTGGAAGTGCTGCAATCATGCCCAGCACAGCGTAAATTACTTTTGTCGGCTATAGGAGCTGTTGATATTCAGGACCCGAACCTAATAATCTTTGATCTAGAAAATAGTACACCGCGTTTGCCTCATCAAATGGCTTTCCAGATTCCAGTGATAGTAAAAAACAGGCCTATTCATCGGACTGTAATTGATGAAGGAGCTTCAACGTGTATTATGTTGATACAGTGTTGGAGATCGCTTGGTTCTCCTTCACTAAATCAATCCCCGACAATTCTTAAGGCCTTTGATGGCCGTGGGTTTCATCCTTTTAGCATTCTACAGGATTTGCCTATAGGGGTTGAAGGAAAAACCGTTAGTCTAGATGTGGAGGTGGTTGATGCCCCTCTAGACTACAACCTTCTCTTGGGTCGCAGTTGGTCTTACGCTATGACAGCGGTCGTTTCATCGGTCTTTAGAGTCATAAAGTTTCCACATAGTGGAAAGATCGTAACAATAGACCAGCTGGCTTACTTTTCATCCAACCCAACCCCTTCGGAGAGTATTCAGCATGTCGGTAAAACGACTATCCCATATAAGGATGTTGGAGTAGGATTAGTTAAAGATGTCGGTTTACTGGGAACTTTTCCTTTTCCTCCAATCAATGCGTCGTCTTCATTTGTAACTATTCATATGATTACATCAGACACTATTTTTTATGATGATCCTTGGATCGTTCCTTCTGAATCTGAAATAGACTCATTTGGTAATTCCATGCCTTTGAGTCCATATGAAATTGCCTATAAAGCCGTGCACTCTTTTGCCGACTCGTGTTCAACCGTAAATGACTTAATGAATGTGGTCCATGAGGAATCACTTTTCACATCAACCTCGGATTTAACTGCATTTTCTGAACTTGTTCACTCTGATGAGAAAATTCATGAAATCCTATGTGTAGATGATTTACCATGGGAAGATCTCCATCACAGATCTTTGTTTTTACCTGAGGATGATCATTTTGAAAATGATTTCTCATCAATCTTTACGACTGAATATGTCAAGGAACCTCAGAATCCAATGAAACATCCCGATTCAGAGTTAAATTTGGGAAACATCTCTCGAACTATTCCCATTGACATTTCGGTTAAGTCCGGAATTGTTGAGAACATTCATATAGGTGCCTTGTGTACAGATGACGAAATTTAATTATATAAGACCCTATTTCAAGAATTCCACGACGTGTTTGCCTGGTCCTATGAGGAAATGCCAGGAATTGATCCCGCCATTGTTGTTCATGAGATCAAGACTTACCCGGACGTTAAACCCGTCCGGCAATGTTTGCATCAGATTCACCCATGAAAAGCTGCTGCAATTAAAGCAGAAGTTGAAAAATGGTTGAAAGCAGGTTTCATTTATCCGATCCCGCTAACGGATTGGGTATCAAATATTGTTCCGGTTAACAAAAAACAGGGAACAATAAGAATATGCATCGACTATAGGGACATTAATCGAGCCTGTCCGAAGGACAACTACCCAACTCCCTATATCGATCAAATCATTGATGATTGTGCCGGCAGCGAAATATTTTCCTTGATGGACGGTTTTTCTGGATACAATCAAATCAACATTCTACCTGCCGATCAACCAAAAACAGCTTTCATTTGTCCATGGGGGACATTTTCTTATTGCAAATTACCTTTTGGGCTTAAGAATGTCGGAGCAACTTTTCAGAGGGCGATGTCTTACGCGTTTCATGACATCAAGCACATTGTGCAACCTTATCTCGATGACTTGCCTGCTCATTCACTACATCGAGCTGATCACCTCGTCCATTTACGAGCAATCTTTATGAGGTGTAGGCATTATCGTATTTGGTTGAACCCACACAAATGTGTCTTCTGTATAGAAACGGGTCGATTGCTAGGATTTGTAGTTTCGAAAGCCGACATTCGCGTTGATCCCTCGAAGGTCGAAGCTATCATCAATTTGCCTCCTCCTTCGAGTCTTCGCCAACTCCAAAGTTTGCAGGGGAAAGCAAACTTTTTACGACGATTCATTCCTAACTACGCCGAGGTTACAAAGGGTTTTACACGGTTGTTGAAACAGAACACTCAATTTTCTTGGGATGAGATAGCTTAGAAATCTTTTGATGCACTCAAAAACGTGTTGACCCATGCACCGTTGTTGCATCCTACCAACTACAACCAGGATTACTTCTTGTATCTCGTCGCCTCCCATTCCACCATTGGAATGGTCTTAGTTCAGGAAGATGAATTCGGAACGGAACATGTGATATATTACCTTAGTCAGACGTTAAATCCAACTGAGCTAAAATACTCACATGTGGAGAAATTGGCATTGGCAGCCGTTCAAGCTGTCCAACGTTTTCGTCACTACATTTTACTACGTAAAACTACGGTAATTTCAGATTGCAACCCTATGATCTACATTTTGACCAAACAATTGCTAGGGGGCAAGTACTCTAAATGGATTGTTATCCTGCAGGAGTTTGACTTGGAGTTTGAGAAATCTAAGTCTAAGAAATCTTTAGTTTTTGTAGAGTTGATGTGTGACTTCCCACGTGCTGACACAGAAACTGTGGCAGAGGAGCCCATTGTAGACGAATCTTTGTTTCTAATCAGCACTTTAGATCCGTGGTATGGGGATATCATCACCTATCTCCAGACCCAATCCTTTCGGCTAGAAATTTCAAGATCGGAACGTCGGAAAATTCGATTCCAGTCCCAACAATTCAAAATTATTAGAGATACTCTTTATCGCCGTGGGGCGGACTCTATTTTTCGACGTTGCTTAACTCACGAAGAGGCTGAGAGGGTTCTAAATGACTGTCACTCTGGAGCATGTGGCGGTCATATGTCTGGGTATGCCACAGCCCAAAAGATATTGCGCGCTGGCTATTTCTGGCCGTCCTTGTTTAAAGATTGTATTACGACGGTCTGAAAATGCCACAACTGCCAGATTTTTGATCATAAGATGCGCGCTCCGCCTGCTCCTCTCCACCCTATAATTGCCGTTGGTCCTTTTGCCAAATGGGGTATCGATTTTATAACATGTAACCCTCACTCGGCCGGGGGGCATGCGTATATCATCCTTGCGGTAGATTATTTTACTAAGTGGGCCGAGGCTATGCCTACATTCTAGGCAGACGGCAAGACAACTGCAATTTTCGTGTTCAATCATATAATTGCTAGGTTTGGTGTCCCACAAGTGATAATCACTGATCATGGGCGTCATTTTCGAAACATTATGATGACCGAACTTATAGGCCAGCTTGGTTTACGTCACGATAGTTCAACTCCTTATTATCCACAAGCAAATGGTCTGGTTGAATCCATCAACAAATTTTTAGTTATCATGATCCGACGAATCATTGGGATTCATCGGTCAAATTGGCACAACATGCTATTTTCAGGACTTTGGGCATACCCAACTTCAGTAAAAACATCAACAGGGTTCACGCCTTTCCAACTAGTCTATGGTTTGGAAGCTGTGTTACCCATTGAGTGTGAAATCCCATCACTGCAGATGGTCATCAAGTTACTTCCAGCTACTTCTGAAGAGGAAAATCGTTTGTTATACTTAGCTCAATTAGATGAGAATCGACGTGATGCTGCATTGGCGATTGAGACTCACGCAAAACGTATGAAAGCTCAGTATGATCAGAATGTGACCCCTCGAAATTTTTCGGAAGGAGACCTAGTGTTATTGTACGATCAAGCTAATGATAAATTAGGCACTAGGAAATTCGTTCCTATGTGGCATGGTCCCTATATTGTTAAGCGAAAGCTAGCAAAAGGGGCTTATGAATTGGTGGACTTTGATGGGGACTCTTTGGGTAAACCCAGAAATGGCCTTTACTTGAAGAGGTACTATGCTTGAAAGAATGGGGTATGGAGATTTTTAGTTAGGATAGTTTTTTCTTTCTAGCTGGTGTGTTTTAGTTTAAAAACAAAAGTGTGCTTAGCTTAGAGAGTGTTTTTCCATCATTTTTCCTTCTTATCTTGGTTTTACTCTTGATATTGCAGATGTCGATGCCTCTCCAAACATACATTGGGTTTGCTGATGGTGCTTGTCGTAATACACGGAACATCTCTTCTGTGGCTTGGCTTATCTATTCGCCCTCTGACGAGTTAGTTTCTATGCATGGGGTAAGCCTCGGTCAAACAACAAACAACATTGCAGAGTATAGTGCAGTGATTGAGTTATTGTCTGAATCTATTTCATTTGGGATTCAGAGTTTGATAGTGAGGTTAGATTCTGAACTCGTTGTGTTACAGCTTAATAGAGTGTATGCCATTAGAAATCCAGTGTTATTAAGATTATTTTTGAGAGTGCGTCTCTTGGAACATGAGTTTGATTATATTGAATATCAGCATATTCCAAGGTCTTTAAATACATTAGTAGATGCAATTGCTTCTCGAATGTTAAATAGACATTTGCAATAATCATACATGTAAATTTAAAACCATTCCATAACATGATTTACAAGATAAGCCGGTAATAGTGATATATATATATATATATATATATAGGAGTGTGTCAAAAAATACATCTTCTACGATCATAGGTTGAAAAACACCTTATGATCGGCAAAAATGATAAGTACAAAAACAAAAATGTCACATGTTCCCACAAAAGGCGATCATCCTATCATTGGTGATGATCTCTATAAGAAACTACTGCCCGGGCCACCTTACAAAGGAACCTCCTAAAAGGTCCCGGGACTTCAATCACATAGCGTTGAATTCGACGAGGAATGTCATCTATAGTGGTCTCAGGAATATCCCCTGTCAAGTGCTCAAGATGACTCTCCAATTTGGCCAAAACCTTCGCTGATTCGTCCTGTGGAGCTGGCGCGGGTGCAACTAGTTGCCTCCTCTTGAAAGGCCGGAGAGTGGCTAGTCGCTGTGGACCCACATCTGCATTCGAAATTTTTACTATTAGTTTTGAGACGATGGGAAAAAAAAAATAAAAAAAAAATAGGAAAAGTTGAAAAGGATTTTACCTGACTCATCCCACTGCTCTCCTCGTGGAAGAGCCATGTCTGGGTCACCACGAAAATCCATCCCAGCATAAGGGAAGTCCTGAATGGAAGAAACCTGACTTTCCAACCATTGGAAATACTCAGGTTTGAACCGAGCAACTTCTGTCCTCTCGTCCGGGTGACGGGCCATGACTGCGACCCATCGCATCAGTTTGGGCTCTCGAGGAAGCCCAACTCCAATAGTAAGGTCCTATGGGATTAGCATAGGAACCCTCTCTAGGCCAAAACTCATGACCAAAGCCCCATAACCAAAGGTCTTTAGTCGTCCGCTCTTGGCCCTGGTCAGTTGGCCTTTCACATTGGCTAGCACAGCATTGCACCAGTTGAAGATGGTGTCTTGAAAGCAATCAACTGCCATACGCATCTGGGATCCGGTGGCAATATGTAATGCAGCAACTCCACAAAGTCTGGTGACATTAAACGCACTCACCATGAGCTCAGGACGGGATATGGTCTTTATGTCTATCCCTTTGTCTTTAGCCTGGCTATTGCAGTACTTTAGCCAGAGGCTATCGACAGACTGGCCACCTGGCCTAGTCCCGAATAGAGTCAAGTCCTCGTCTCTCTTAGGCAAACCAGTCAAGAAATAAATGTCCTCTGGCTCGATTTCGAGCCGGTGCCTGCCAATGAAAAAGCACTGTCCTGTATGCTCCATCTGTCAACCAGCCATTGCAAGAAATCTACCTGAGCCCTCATGCCAGGAATGGTCCAGAATTTGTACAGTCCGCATGCCCTCAAAGCATCAAGCGAAGGCTGATGATTCCATGCGGCAGTATCCATGTCCTCATGCTCCCGTTCACGCCAATCTAGCATGATATACTCTCTTCATCAAATATAAAGATTAATTAGATTGCTAGAAAACATTTTGATTGGTCCATTTTTGAGAAATTTTGGGTTCAAAACCCTTACTGCGGGGTACGCACCCTCCATGTTAGACACAGTGCGTGGGTCCGCACTTTGTCTACACGGAAGGTGCGGACCCCGAGCTTTTTCCCAATGGAGAAAAAGTCAGGGTCCGCGGGTCCGCAATGGTAAACCTGCGGACCCCCGCGCACGGGTTTTGCGCCTAAAAACCCTCCCAAAAAATGAAATGAGGGACTAAATAAAAAAACTAAACAGTTGAAAATGAAGAGTAGGATGATGTGGATTACCTGGAGAAGACGGCGCTCGATTCCGACGGTTGGATTTTCCACAATCTTCACGGGAAGTTTTCTAAGCAAAAGCACTATTTTCTCACCCAAGCTCGAACGGTAAAAATGAATTGACAAAGGCCCTTTTTATAAGTTTTTTGAGTAAATAAATCGAAAATTTGTTTATGTTTCACTTTGAGAAGGTATTTTGCAACGCTTTTATCCATTTCAAACAGGTATGAGTAATGTTTGTGTTTTTGTGCAGAATAAAGGATTATTCAGGCGAAATCTATCATTTTCAACGAAAAAACAAGTAGAGTCATCTTTAAGCCCTTTCTGACTCCTAAAACATGAAAAGATTTCCGAGCATTTCTTTTACACTCGTTAAAATGGAATTAAAATACGGTCCACTTACAGCTCTTTTCTGACTGTAAAAACATGAAAAGATTGCCGGATTTTTGTCGTTTCAAATTCGATATTGGTTATAAAACGACGTGTCGTTGATCGCTTTTTAATTTTTCGGATCAGTGACACTAATAACGAAAAGTAATCCTTGGTCGTAAAAGATCAAGCGGTTCTCTCAAGTATTATTTTATACTTTTTCGAGCTTGGGAGACACAAATTTACGAAAAAGGTCAACTCTAGAGTCTTCTTAAGTTTTTCAGACTCTCTAAAATTGAAAAACGTTGAGTTTGTCCTATACTGGACTCATTAAAATTCTACAGTAAAGGACCTGTTCAATTACAAACAGGAACGAACCACTCCTTCTTAGGGTTTGAATTTAAACTAAGTTGGACTCATCTGAAGGATGAGCTTATAATCAAGCAAATGTTATCCTCCTCAAGCTTGTCAAAAATAAAGAGGTACTTGCTAGAAATGGTGGGGGAAAAGAGAGGAAAATGAGCCTGTTTGTCATACTTTGCAACCACTCTTGAACACGACACTTTTATTCACCTGGGTTGGGAAATCCTTTGCCTAACAGTTGATCAAACCACATTGAAAGTCTTCAGCCGGTTTCTGGGTATTAACTTTGGGTCTATTGTCACCAAGCCATATGTCGTGTCGTTATGTGTTCAAGAGGTCACTGCCAGTAAACCATTCATATGTAAAAATATTTGTCATCCATCTTGACCATCCCTGAGTCAGTCCTTGCAACTAAATTTCTTCAAACTTGATCTATGATTTCGTGTGGTGGGCTTGCCTATGACGGATCGCTTTCTATCGACATGAGCTCATTATCTAGAAAGGTGATCTAGAAATATTCAGTACCTTGAGATCTGCATGCCTCAATGGCAGGTTTCTCACCTTCGACGACAGTTTACATCATTGACTTTCGATCGAAGGATTCCATGATATGTTCGACATCAACACATTTACTCACATCTCATGGATTGTACTGGGTACTTTGAGAGCCATTGACATCACTGGTGGTTTCTCTCACACTTGTTAACAGTTTACATCATTGACTGGAAATCAAGTGGTTTCTACCATGTTCGACCTCAACACATTTATTCGCATGGATAGAATCGTACCTTTTCGGGAAGTAGAAATGAAGACCTTGGATCTAGTTCCTACCATCCAGGCTGCGGGGTATTTTGTATTCATTGTATTGTGGACTATTTATAAACAGATGGCTGCGTCCATACTGTGTTCACATGAGTCCATACTTGTGATGTTTTACAAGATCATTCCTATATCAGAGCAGTAGATAGTTTTCTAGTTAGTTTTGATCTGAGTATGGGAATGCCTACCTGAGTGATGATATGATCTCATATATATATATATATATATATCTTGCATTGAATGTTTTTACAGGTTCCGACCAGGCTCTCCACAAAACGATCCTCGAAATGATAAAGTACTTCACTCTTCCTATATGATAAATGAAATCCTCATCTACTATAGACTTCACACTTTAGGGGGCAATCTGTTACACTAAAATATCGTCACCATGATTATTTGCATTCAGTATGGGTCTATCATCACTTGTACTGTCCTCCTAAGCAAGTCTAAGACCTCAGCTCTTCAAATCAAGCTTTGAAAATGGGAGAAAGCTATTAAAAATCAATGTAACGCTGGTTCCGCACTTTCTCTCATGGTCACCTGCGGTCCCGCACCTTCTCTTACAAAAGCTGCGTACCTACCCGCTCTGTCTCTAACGGTGTAGGTGCGGACCGCTGTGAAAGTCAAAAGGCGCAAGTTTTATCTTAAAAAACTCACTTTGAATTAATTCTAGAGTTTTCTAGAAGGAATTTTGACGTGGATTGTTCGCTATGAGGTGGTTCATGCATCCCAAAAGAGAAGGAGCTAATCCCTTGACTAAAGGAGTTATCCCTTTGAAGGAGGGCTTTATCCCTTTGAAGGAGGACCTAGTAACTTCCCTCCATTGCACTATAAATACAGGCATTGGGGTGAGGACTAGGGAGGTTAGAAGCTGAACATTTTGAGGGTAAATGCTGGTGAAATTAAGACTCTTTGGTTGAGCTTGAGAGGAGAGATCACATACCTCTTGGTTCCATTGGAGAGTGAGTGAAACTTGTCAAAGTAGAGGAGACATCTTGTTGGACCCTGGGAGGAGCTTATACAGTGTCAAGGCAAAGGTTGTAAAGTTCTTCTTCTTTTGAATTAATACAATCAAACTCATTTTTCTCAACAAGTATCTTATGTTATTTGTTTCATGGACTCCTTGACTTTCATGTTAAATATGTTTTATGCAATTGGTTTTTCAGGTGCTATTTAATTTGTTTGCCTTGTTTGTGTTTGCAGATTCGTGAAGAGGAGCTCATTTGGATCAAAAGAACGAGGGCATCCACAAGCTTGCATTGGACCAAAGGTAGGCCCTAAAAACCCTTGTTTTCTATTGCTTATTGAAGCATATTTAGAGAAAGATAGTGTCTGGTTGGTTTGCTTGTCGTTAGGTCTTCTTTAGATTCTAGGAAGGTCTATCTTGTCTGCAAGATCGACACATTCCGTGCGACACTCTCCTTCCTGGATGTGCTTGTCCTCTTGGGGAGAACTGCCTTCCTTCTTGCTTTCCTACAAAACTCCTACTTAGATGGTCATAGAAGGTAGTTTGAATTGTTCTGCCTTGATCATTGATCCAAGGTGGCTCAAACAAATGTGAAGTACACCTGCTCCACAAAATTTCATTTATACTTGTTTGAAACGATGTCAACAATCAACTATTAACAAAAATAGAAACACAGATAACAACAGGATGGCCTAAACTCTTGCTTCAACAAAAGAAACAGATTTCACATCTTGTGAACACCTCCATGTCCTACATCTGCATACAAATGATGGACTAGACAACAAGCCTACAAAACATGCCTTTAAAACAAATGACCCTTCATGTCAAGCATGTAGAAAAGGAACATTAGGACTCTTTTGAAAAGATGAAATATTTCATCACTATCTCCATCTTGGAGACCAAGTCAACTTTCCTTAAGTCAACATTACATGCATGTTTACATAAAAGCAATCAACCCTTCAAGTTAATTACACGTACATGTGAAAATACAAGGAAAACATCAACATGCCTGTGTTCATGCACATCATGCTTATGCATGCATTTCATCCTTCAACTTTCACTTAAGCACACTGTACTTTCAAAGATAAAATGAAATATAATGTTGCAGCAACAAAGTGAGTCTCCTACTCAACATTTTTCCATTCACCTTCTTGGTAGGAACCTGCAACTTGCATCTCATCAACAAAGAAATGCAAATAGATGCATCAATAGACATGCACCCTTAATTGGAAAAGAACTCTAACCATTTCTTACCAATCAAGTTCAAAGGTCTTTCCTTTGCCTACATATCATCATCAGCATGCGAATCATCTTGAGACACATCATTCATGGAAACTTCCTTTCCATTTCTGCCATCTTCTCTTTCCACTTTCTTCAACTTTTGTGGAAGCATTGTTGGATTCAGAGTCCAACACTTGTCAATAAGATGCCCTTTCTTATGGCAGTAAGCACAACAAATGTGCATCCTCTTGACAACATGATTTTCCTTGTCCTATGGACCTTTGGCTCTTTGCTTCTTTTCCTTCAAAAGTTTCTTGTATGTGGCCATTCTCTTCCAACATCTAGAAACATGATGGTTATCCAAGCCACAAAAGGAACATGTAATTCTTTTCCCATGCTTATGTGGAAATTTACCATGCTTTGCAAAATCAAAAGGAATATGATTAGAACCAGATTTACGCTTGCCTCTTTCACCTTTACTTCCTTCATGAGGAGGTGAAGCAAATGAAGAAGTGGCTCCCTTTGGAACACTATAAATCTCTTCAAGGCTGTCAAAGTTTCCACAACTCCCTGGTTCAAGTGTGTGCTTCTGAACACTTGCATCCTGCAAATAATGTTTCAAGCCATTGCATTCCTCCTGGATACAATCTCCACACTTCTGATGTAGAGGACATGAAATGAAACTCCTTCTTGGGATTGTTTCAATGGCCTTAATGGCAGCTTTGGAACTCTCTCCATAAGACCGTCCATAGCCAAGGCCCAAATACTTAGGCCTTTCCTCAACCACTATTGGTTCAAAAATACCTTGTGCATGCTTCCCAAAGCCCTTTCCCTCATATCCCATCTTGGACATTAGCTTGGAACCTATGCCTCTAGTATGTTTTTCAAAAGAACCAATATAAGTATTCTTAGAGGAATTTTAATACAACCTGGAACGGTTTACCACTTCTTTAAGCTGATACTTGACCAAGGCTTCTTTGGAAACAAAGAGCTGTGACTCCAACTCATGCATCCTTTTTAGGTTCATATTTTCATTATAAAGTTGCCTCTCCACTTCCTGCAGTCTGTCAGAAAGCAACTGCTTCTCTTCCTTCATGGAATTCAATTGCTCTCTAGGTGTGCTACTCTTTCTTCCATCCTCATACATTTCTCTCACCTTGTCTATCATGATGAATAAGTCTTACTTCATGTCTCCATTAAAGATTCTTGTGATAGAGGAGGAATTTGAGGGTACACTTGTAAAAGTTGTCATTATGCCAATGAACAAAAGAACTTCAAACAAGATTAATAAAGAGCTTATTTAAGCAACCTTTTACAACAAACCTCTTGTGCTTCAAGGATTGCTTTAAGGTCCTTTCGGATAGAAGAATGCATTTATCCCTTCTTCCTTCTGGTCCTTCCTAGACTGAGATATCAATAGCTTTCCCTTCACCTCTCCAAAACTCAAACAATAGTTAGTCTGCAAACAAGCATACAATCAACCTTTGACTATTTAAACACCTTTTAGACAAGCAATATTTTCTCTGTCAATCAAGCATTATAATATAACATTCTTTGAAGGTGGGGTTAATCAATCTCAGGCTCTAATACCACCTGATCTAAAAATGGGGTACTTAGGGTTCTTGTCTAATTTTCAAGAACCTCTCTCGCTTCCAAAGCTTTAAATATTCCCAAGTCTTTATGATTAACTAATGCAGAATTAAATATGTTCTTGAAATAAGGTGTATGCTTATGTTTATTGTTGATTGTTTGTGTGTTTTTAAGTCTATTTGCTTGAACTGATATAATAGCAACTAAAGCAGTAGATATAATGTAGCAATAAAACAACACACATAAGATAGCAATTTAATTAGGATTTCACCCAAAACTCTTGGGCTATGTCTCCATGAGCACTAGTCAACTCAACTAGGCTCTCTGGAAATACTCTAAAACACAGAGAAATACTCTAAAACACAGGAAATTCACCAATATACTGTTTATCGAACCTAAAATATCATTAAATCCACCCTAGACTCGAATCACGTCCGCTTGTAATCGCTATTGCAAGTTGCAGTGCCCCTATGCTATGGTTTCCTTTATATTGGAAAAATACATTAAAACACGGGAAAATCCCCACAAATGGCTTTGTGGCAGACTTCAAATCCTATACTGTGGCATTAAAACCCTTTTGGGTCTGGATTCATCGCATCGGGCACATTCCTTTTGTATTTCATTTATTTAACGAAATGCAATTTTACATTGAAAAAATCATTTTTACGGAACTCAAAATATATCCATTTTTACCCATAAGATCCATCGGGTCTGGCTTTATCACAGGTCACATATATATATGGCCCCACTCCTTTGTATTGTCGCGATACGATTTACCGATGCGACTTATCGCAATTGCATATGGCATAGTCCCGGGGTCTTTCCATATGGCATGGCCTATGTCGATGTCGATCCGCTGACGCTGATATCGGCGATCGCAATATCGCTCGGCCCAGGGTCCCACCTTAAGTCCCATGCCATCGCCAATGCCGATCTATTGATTGAAGATCACAATGTCGCATCGGCCTAGGTCTTTTTCTTATATCATGTGCACGTGCCTTCCTCTGACCCGATATGTCGAGGATCGAAAATCAGGGGTTTCTTCCCCTTCTCGCTTAAGTCTGCCTTTGGCCCTCTTTTGATGCGATTTCACTTTATAAGGGTTTTTTTGTGCCCATTTTAGAGGAATTTTCCTCTTTTTCTAAAGAACATAAGGCATCTTCTTTCTGTGATAACTTCTGCATCCTAAGTCCATTTGTTCCCATTCAAGTTGCAGTAGATTCAGAAGGAGAAGACCTCTGCAATGGGGCTATCACTAGGAACTTCCTTGGACTTTCATTTTCCTCTATGAGGAACACTTAGACTTAGGAGTCTATTCAAAATCCATTTTGGATCACTCTTCAGCCTTCGTGAATTATGGAGTTCAACAAATGATTATAATAATATTATATTTGATGCAAATATTGAATGATTTTTAATAAGCTTCAAAAATGATAAACCTGATGATGACCCCCATTCTGCAATAGTTGAATACTTCTTGCCCCAGTAAGTGTTTAGCCATCGATTTTTTTGATATGAAGTTGATGCTGGAAGCTAATGTCATTAAATTTTTCAATGCATTTCTCCTCACCATGTGATACTAGAATAAACCTTCGCGTGTTAATGGTTTCTTCCAACACATGAAAAATAGGCTTTGGAATGTATGATTTCTTAATACATTCAATTTATGATGGCAGGCTCCCAACATCCTTATCAATGTTACTCAAAACTGACTAAAAATCTGATCAATATGGTCATGAGTGTGCCCAAGAAGAAGGAAACCAACCTTTACCTTTCTAAAAATTCCCAATTCTACAAGCATGTTTAGATATCTAAAAAGAACTTGATTTCTGTTTTCATGGCTTATGTTATCTAATTGCAGATACAAAGCTTCAGGAAGAAGACCAGACCAATGAGAAAGCACATCATGGATTATATTTATGGTAATATTTGCATCATTATGAATATTTGGAGTTGTGAAGTAAACCCTTGGCAACATCTTCCCATTAAAGACCATGCAACCAACCAAGTGAAATTGAATAAAGTTTTCCTCCTGTAAATTTTTGGGTGTGTAGACAAAATGTTGAAAAGGTGTTTTCTTTTGGACCATACCATCAATTATCTAACCAAAATATTTATTTGGATTATAATAACATTTCTTTCGATGTTTACACGATTTTTGTCTTTCACTTGTTTGTTGATTGTGATTCTCTTGAAGTGCTTTGAAAATGGAATCTACACATAAAATTAAAGAAACCTATTAATAAATATATTTTCATAATTGACAGCTATCCAATTTTTAAAAATAATGTTATGAATGCATAGCTCCTTCTGCCCCTTGACGTTTATCCCTTTTTGATTTAAGAGAAGCACATGTACTACAAATCCCTGTACTTGTCTTCTTAGGAATATGAACATTGTTGAATTCATTATTCAATACACTTGTAAAATATGAATATTTAATAAAATTACCAACTCCTTCACCACCTTTTTCATATTCTTTGTATACGCTATATATTTCTCGTCTTGAGAAATTATCTGGAATATGTATTGTGTCCTTATTTGGCATACGCTCCCCATGATTTGAAAAGAAGGCTTTCAACCATGAGATTGCAGTAATGGTTTATGGTCCAACCTCTCTTTCATAACATACTTCTGAGTAATATGTAGGACATTTTTCTAGTATTTCTTTGATTCTTGATAAACAAAAATTACCAATTGAATGCAACAATTTGAAAGCCTTTTTGCAAATCAATACATTCCCAATATGATAATAGAATCCTGCTAGTGTAGATTGCATGCACCCCACTAAAAATGTATTTTTAATGCTTTTATTCATTGACAAATATCTCTTCCTTTTCTCCAAACAAAACTTGAAATCCATATGTTTCAAGAAATCCTTTCGACGACATTCATTTGAAATCATATCACCAATAAAACTTCTACTTCTAAAATATTTTGTCCTAAACCTTATATAACTACAATTCTTTGGATTGATATGAAAAGGTATACTCCTATTATTTTTTGGAAAAGTCTCCATCATTTCATTATTCTTTGTAGAATAACTTTTATCATCATTAGCGGGAATATTATACTTACTATGATCATTCTGAATATAGTTAGAAAATTCATCACCATCGTTGCTTGGAAAATATTCATTATTGTCCTCACTTGAAGGAAATTTTTCACTACCAACATTTTATCTTTTGAAATCCGTTCTTTTGAAATCCTCCCTTAGAGGATTCAATTCGTCATCACCATGAGTGCCTTTCAAACACTCACTTAGAGAAAATGCATTAGTCACATTTGTGCATCTAAAATTATCATTTGTAGGAAACTCTTCATCCTCCCCTTCATAACTAGTGCTCACATTATCCTTAGGATTATGACTAAGTGGAAAATATCTCTCTATTCATAGTAAAATTATTGTTAGCAGGAAATTATTCATCCTCCCCTTCATCGGTAGTGGTCTCATAATCCCTAGTATTAAGACTAAGTTGAAAAATTGAATTTCTATTTAATAGAAATTATTCATCTTCCAATTCATCACTTGTGCTCTCATAATCCTTAGGATTAGGATTAAAAGTTAACTTTGAATATCTATTTACTGGAAATTGTTTGTTCTCTACCTCCCCTTCCTCAGTGTTGCTCTCATAATCCTTAGGATTAGGACTATGTGGAAATTTTGACTCTAGAAATTCTTCATCGCCCCCTTCATTAGTGGTTCTCCCATAATCCTTGGGATTAGGACTATGTGGAAAATTTGACTCTCTATTTATTGGAAATCCTTCACCCTGCCCTTTGTCAATGACGGTCTCATAATCCTTATGCTTAGGACTAAGTGGAAAATTTCCTCACTATTCACAGGAAATTCATTTTGCTTCCTTTCATGAATGTTGCTCTCATAATCCTTGGGATTAAGACCAAGTTTAAAATCTCTCTCTTTACTCATAGTGAAATAATTCCTATTACATTTATCAAACTGAATAGAGTTGTTGCATGATGAAGATGTCAATGCTACACAAAAAAGCCTCACTATCAGAAGAATCATGACCTTCAAATAGAAGATGTCAAATGATACAAATGCACTCTCTCCCAATAACAATTTATAAATTGGAGATTGAAAAATCCCCTCTAAAGTTTCCTCCTGAAAATTTTTCGCCAAAAATTTTCCCTCCAAAAATTTCGTTTTGAAATATTTCCCTCCAAAATTTTCGTCTAAAATTTACTAAAAAATTTTTACTAAAATTTTGGTCTTCAAAATTTTCACCCTAGTCTATATTCAAAATATCGATAGATATTTTTGTTTAATGCATTTTTTTGAAATTAAAATATTTTTTCTATTTAACTTGTTTAACATAGACGATGTAACTAAATTAATCTTTATAATGAATATTTTTCTTATCCCAAAATGAATGAAAAGTAATGTAAACCTCTAATATTAACTATAAATTAATTTTTTTTATTTTAATTTTAATCCCATATTCGAGAAATGCTAAGGAATCCCACAATTTGTTGGGTTGTGTTATATTCTTTTCATGACTAGCCTACCTACTTAACTGGGGGGTTCAAAGGGGGGCAGAGCCACCCCTTCATTGTGCCAACTGCGTAGCGGCAGTGTCATATGGGGTTTGAGTGGGGCGGTTAGCTCCCCTCTATGGGGTTTGGGGCAGCGCCTCGGAGAAATTATTTTTGGTGCCTATATTAGGTTGGGTGGACCTACCTATGCTTTTGTGCATGGTTTTCGCACATGGTTTTGGATGTGATGGTTTTCAGTCCATAGTTTTGGACACGATGGTTTTCGGTCCATGGTATTGGATGCTTCAGCATTCATAAATATGTATTGTAATGTTGAAAGGAACATAATGAAAAATCAAGGTTGTAGTCCCAGTTTTTGGATCTAGGGGAAAATCTTTGTGTATATGTGTTTTATGTGTTATGCTCTTGAATTGTTTATTTTTTGTGTTTTAGAATTTGTAAGCAGGTAATTTCTATATGGCGTTAAAACCTAAATTTGATATCAGAGGTGTTTTGGCTTCAAGGGGACGCCTTTGTTGCTGAGGGGTTTCGCTTGGACCTGTGGTAGATCCTATTCAGTTGGAGATCTACAGGATTGATTCTGGTGGTGAAAGAACATGGCGAGAAGTAGAAAGATAGAGGTCAAGAAATTTAACAGTCAGCATTTTTAATTATGGAAACTCAAGATGGAGGATATGTTGGTGGACAAAGCTTAGTGGATCGCTGTAGATCTAGGTACTAAACAAACGGTAGTGTCCGATGAAGAATGGAAGAAGTTGGATCAGAACGCTAAGAGCACAATATGATTGTGTGTCTCAGATTCAATATTTGTGAATGTATTAGGGGAAGCTACGGCAAAGGCTTTGTGGGACAAGTTAGGGACTTTGTACCAATCTAAGTCTTCGATGAATAAACTGTTCCTATGGAAAAAGTTGTACAACCTAAGGATGAAAGATGGAGACTTGGTGACAGAACATATGAATGCATTTAATACTATGGTAAGTCAGTTATTATCTATTGATATTAAAATTTCAGATGAATATAAGTGCATCAGTTTGTTCTGTTCTCTACCAGATTCGTGGGACAATATAGTTATTACAATAGGTAGCAATGCAATTGCCTTGTAGTTTGATGAAATAGTCTCATACTTGCTGATGGAAGAGATGAGACAAAAAAATATGGAGATCCAAAATGGTGATGCCTTGTTTGTACAAGGGGGGTCCTAGAATAGAAAAAAAAAGTCATCGAGTGGGATATCTAAATCTAGAGGGAGATCTAAATCTCTACAAAAACCTATAAAGGTGGTGTGCTGGAAATGTGGAAAGGAAGGGCGCTACAAAAAGAAATGTAAATCTAAAGCTCCTGTTAAAGGAAAAGGATCTGATGATGCTCCTTCTGCAGAGGCAAAAACCACCTCTGATGAAGGTGGGGATGGGTACTTCACTTCTTCAAGTACACATGTAGATCATGAGGCATGGTTGATTGACTCAGGTTCATCCTTTCTCTTCACTCCGCATAGAGAGTGGTTCTGCGAGTATGAGAAATATGATGGTGGTGATGTCTTCTTAGGGGATTATTGGAAGGCTAGAATCATTGTTCATGGAAAGGTAAAGTTGAAGTTGCAAGGTGGAAAGGTTAGAACACTTTTGGTGTTCTGCATATTCCTGCATTGGCCAAAAATCTAATTTTTGTAAGCAAGTTGGATGATGTAGGTGTAAAAATAGTGTTCGATTAGGATACCTACAAGATGGTTCGGGGAGCACTGCTATTGATGTGGGGATTTTGGATTAGAACTATGTTCAAGTTGAAAGGTAGCACTATTGTTGATGGGTACAATAGTACTATGGTTCCTGAAAGTGCAACAAAAAATCTAGTGGTCTCTGGAGAGAAGACCATGCTGTGGCATCAAAGGCCTAGACATATTCGAGAGAAGGGCCTTCGAACACTTCATGGTAAAGGTATGGTAAAAGGTATGAGTAATAGCTCTCTCGATTTGATTTATATTTGAAAATTATGTATATGGGAAGTAGAATCGGGTTATTTTCCCCTCTTGTGGTAAGAGGGTTAAACAAATATTAGAGATTGTACACAGTGATGTGTTTGGACCTGTGAAGGTTCCATCACTGGGTAAGTCTGTGTACTATGTATCATTTATAGATAACTTCTCGAGGAATACATGGATATATTTCCTTAAGAAGAAATCTAAAGTCTTTGAGAGGTTTAAAGAATTTAAGGCTCTGGTGGAAAACCAAACAGAGAATAAAATAAAGGTGTTGAGGTGAGATAATGGTGGAGAGTTTTCCAACAAGTAATTTGAAGAATTCTGTAATAAGTGTGGTATAGCATGGCAGAAGACTACTCCATACACACATGAGAAAAATGGAGTTACAGAAAGAATGAACAAGACGTTGATGAAAAGGGCAAGAAATGTGTTTAATGGTGATGGGTTACGACAGGAATTCTGGGCAGAGGCGGTGGAGACAACTGTTACCTGGTCAACAGATCACCTTCATCAACATTGGAGGATAAGACTCCACAAGAGGTATGGACTGGTAAGAAACCCTCTCTTTCACATTTGAGGGTATATGGATGTGATACATATGTACATGTTCTAAAGGAGAAATGAACCAAGTTGGATAGTAAATCTAAAAAGTGCATCTTTATTGGGTATAAGGATGGTTTAAAGGGTTATAATATTTGGAACCCAGTAACAAGGAAGGTTGTGTACAGATGAGATGTGGTGTTCAGAGAGGTGAAAGATGTTATTAAACATGAAATCCAACTAAAGGAACTTGACGGGATAGAGTTTGAGCTTAAAGAGGAAGAATCAGACTCTACCATAGAGGAGGAATGAGAAGATGATGAACCACAAGCTCTGGGTATGAGGAGACCAGTTTGAGAAAGAAGGTAGCCGGAAAGGTATAGTCCATTTGCTTTCTGTTCAAATTTTCATTTGTCTGTTATTGATGATGATCCCAGAACTATGAAGGAAGTAGTAGATTCAAATGATGGAAAACTCTGGAAAGAGGCCATGGTTGATGGAATGGCATCTTTGCACAAAAATGAGGCTTTAGATGTGGTGGAGGTGTCGGATGGAAGGAAACCCATTGGCAGCAAATTGGTGTTCAAGAAGAAGACAAATGCAGAAGGAAAGGTGGAGAAATACAAAGATCCATTGGTAGAAAAAGGTTATTCCTACGTGCTGGGAATTGATTTTGGTGATATTTGTTCTCCTGTTGCCAAGGTAGCTTCTATTATATTACTTTTATCTGTTGCTACTGCTTTTAATTTTGAGCTAGAACAAATGGATGTGAAGACAACATTTCTTCATGACGATTTGGAAGAGGAGATATACATGAAGCAACCTGAAGGTTTTGCGATGAAGGGTAAGAAAGAACTGCTATGCAAGCTAAATAAGTCTTTTTATGGGTTAAAACAACCACCAAGGATGTGGTATTAGAAATTTGATACATTTATATGACGACTTGGCTTCACTAGAGCAAAGCAGATCACTATGTGTATTTTAAATTAACTGGTGACCATGTTATTTATCTGGTCCTGTATGTGGATGATATGTTGTTGCAAACCATATTTTTGGCATGGAAATTAAAAGAGATCGGGCAAAGAGGAAGCTCTAGTTAAACCAGAGGAAGTATGTCAAGACAATACTGTAAAGGTTTAATATTCAGGATAGTAAACTGGTGAAGGTTCCTATTCATGTTGGTGTAAACTTATCTGTTTAACAGTGTCCCAAGACACAAGAAGATGAAGAGGACATGTCCCATTTTCCATATGAAAGTGTAGTCGGTAGCTTGATGTATGCGATGGTGTGTACTAGACCATACATTGCACATGTAGTGCGAGTATTGAGCAGGTTTATGTCAAAACCAGGAAAGGAGCATTGGAAAACAGTGAATCAAGTTTTCAGGTATTTGTGTGGCACTAGTGATTATGGTTTGTGCTACCAAGGAAGACCAGGATTAGACAGAGTTTTGGATATCCGTGGCTATGTTGATGCAGACTAGGCTGGAGATCTCAATTAGAGAAGATCTACAAGTGGGTATGTGTTTAACCTATTTGGAGATGCAGTCAGTTGGATAAGTAAGAAATAATCTGTAATGACACTATCAACTACAAAGGTAGAATACATGGCAATCACTCATGCAAGCAAGGAAGCAGTTTGGTTGTAGTGATTGTGTTCAAGTATGGGGTTAGTACACGAAGCTATAAGGATAGACTGTGACAGCCAAAGTGCAATTTCCTTGGAAAATAACCCTACTTATCATTCATAGACAAAGCACATTGATGTTCAATATCACTTTGTGAGGGATATGATAGAAGACAAAAAGGTGTTGCTAGTAAAGGTGGACACTTTGAAGAGTACTACAGATGCATTGACAAAATTTTTGAGCTATGAGAAGTTCTCTTGGTGTAGAGAAAAAATGGGTGTTTTAGGGCTGGATAAATGACTAAGCTCTCCTGTGGCCCCCCGTGCAATGAAAACAACAAGTGGGAAATTTTGGGTTGTGTTATATTGTTTCCACGACTAGCTTACCTAGTTAACCGGGGGGTTAGAGGGGGGGTGGAGCCCCCCTTCGTTGCGCCGAATGTGTGGTGGATGGGTCACAGGGGCTTTGAGGTAGGCAGTTAGGCCCCCTCTACGGCGTTAGAGGCATCACCTCGGGGAAAAAAAATTTGGACACTATATTAGGTTGGGTGGACCTACTTATGGTTTTGTGCATGGCTTTAACACATGCTTTTGGATGTGATGGTTTTCGGTCCATGGTTTTGGACATGATGGTTTTCGATTGATGGTATTGGATGCTTACACATGTATAAATATGTAATGTAACAATGAAAGGAACATAATGAAAAATCAAGTTGGTTGTCCCAGTTTTGGGATCCACGGGAAAATATTTCTGTATGTGTTTTATGTGTTATGCTCTCACATTGTTTCTTTTTGTGTTTTAGAATTCGTATGTAGGTAATTTCCGTCCGAGGTTAAAACCTACACAATCATCGCTATAAAATAGCATTGATTGTTTCTATTCATCACATCACATCAAGTCTTTTGGGTCTTGTTAAAACGTTTGGAGCAATTTTGTGGAGGAGATTCATTCTGATCAAAAACATATTCAAAGAGATATTTTCACATTTTAAAGGTTACTCTTCCTTCTATTTTGACTATTTAAAGAGGAACTCGGGGAAAATTTGTTGTTTTACAAGAAAAACCACATGAAGAATGAGTGTCAATTTTTTTTCTATTTTTTTTTTATTTCATTTGGGGAGCATTTCAATTTTTGCACAAGAAAAACATATGTAAAAAATCCATTTATTTTTTTTGTTTCTTCCCAAACATACAAAGAAAAATGAATAATTTTATTTTTAAACCATTTAATACTAGTTTTAAAAAACAAATTATGTTTTTAAATTGATTTTTTTTAATTATTTTTTTAAAAGAACATATATACATATATTTTTTGGAAAGCTTTAATTTTTTTATTTTAAATTGAAATGTAGTTTTTTTTGTAAGTTTGATGGGACTGCATCTTCATAATGTCCAAAATATTACCCCGATGGAGCAAGGAATTCAACTAATGAATCCACATTAAGGAGTGCCTTAACAAAGCAGCTGATCACCATCTGTCCAAGACCGCGTGGACAAATTGAAATATATATTTTAAAATCTATATTAATATAGTTTTTTTTAAATAAATTATATATTTTTTTAAATTGGTTTTTTTATTTTTTATAATGTTTATAATAGAATTTTTTAATTTAAAATTATTTTTATTTTTGGCCCCTTTTGGATACCCAGCGAGCGTCTAATGCGCCACAGGCTGATTCTAGGCAATTGGACTGGGGCTTCAGTGGGTGAGGAGGGGAGGGGGATTTGTTTTTATTAAATTAATTTTACAAAAAAAATCAATTATTTTAATTAAAATTTTATATATAATTTTCTTTATATATATATATACACACACACACACACACACACACATATATATATAATTTAAATTTTTACATGTAACAATAATTTATAAAAATTAGGAAAAAAATTCTTTAAAAAAACTTAAATTTATATATAATAACATTTGTTTTAATAATTTTAAAATTATATATATATATATATATATATATATATATATATATATATATATATATATATATATATATATATATGTATATATATATAATTATTTTATAAATTTTATAACAATTTTTAAAAGCTATATATAATTTAAATTAATTTTATACTTATATTTTTTTAAATAAAAATTATTTTATTAATTTATTTTTTTAAGTAATATATGTGCTTTTCTAATTAACTGATATATATATATATATATATATATATATATATATATATATATATATATATATATATATATATATATATATATATATATATATATATATATATATATATATATATATATATATATATATATATAGATATATATATATATATATATATACTCATGAATATGTATGGAACAAGGACAACAACTCCGTCATCTAACATTGTAGTTGAACCCTCTATGAATGTTGCTAAACATACTCGAACTAAGAAATATCGTAAAAATCAAGCAAGTGACCTCTCAAATACATTAAATATTATTTCTAAATGGAAGAATTCACGAGATAAATAAAACAAATTTTACATGGCATGTTAAACATGTTGAAATTGTTGATAGTACACATATCTATCTATATTTTCGTATGATTAATTTTGGTGAACCATATGAGGTGATGGGCAAAGTATGAGACTTATGTTTGTTACCGAATGTAGACCCTCTTTATTTTCTTGGAAAATCGCCCAAGTCACATGAAAAGGATAGATATCATCTCTCAAAGGTCAAGTATGACACATATGAAGAATCTACACCATTGCGTGAAGAAAATGTAGCCAACATTTCAAATGACATTGTAAGTAGTCTTATTCATATTTATTTGTTATGCATTATTGTAAGGATCATTTATCTTTTCATAAATGATTGATAATTGACATATTGTATTTTATTTGATAGGATTTTGTTGAGAGTCTTTTAACGATGTTGGAGGGTATTTATTATCTAGAGCCAAATATTATGAATGTGATTAACAGTTTCCATACAGAGACAGAAGAAGAAAAGAGAAGGAAGCAAAGATCAATAATCCATGACATTGCAATAGTACATACATGGGATCATCAAAGAATCCATAAGGTGGGTCAATCTAGCAAAGGTAAAGATGTTTCTTTTGAAGGAGTGGAAGTTGAAGTTGAAGTTGAAGCTAAAAAATGTGTTACCATTAGTGAGGAGGAGGTTAGAAATATTGTTGAAAAGGAGAAAATAAATAAAAAAACAAAAAATAAAATGGCCATGAATGTCTCACTTCAAGTTGATGATGAGGAGATTGTTTATGTAGAAGAACATACGTTAACTAGTAAGAAGAAGAAATGAAGGGTTGGTCAATTTGTTAAAATCATAGGCAATAGTGAAGATCAAAGTGAAAGTTCTAATGGAAGTAAATAAATCATAACACGAGGTGCTGGTTTATAAGATGGAGCTATTAAAACAAAACAAAATTTCATTCGAGATAACATGAGGAAGAATAAATTAATTAATGGTGGCGAAACATTTGAGCTTAATGTCACCCAATTCTATAGGTTAGATTAAGGAAAATCTCAATATCAAATTAGAAGGGCACATCAACTACATTTCCATAATTTGAAAACATTGTTCAGTTACAATCCATATGCACGTGTGGTGGATTATGTGGTTCTTGTTGATCCAAATCAAGTTCCCAATAAAAAGGCATTTGATAGGACACAATGTTTTAAATACAAATATTATGTAATTGGAGGGAACATTTCAGTGGAGGCCAAACAAAAATTGATCAAGGAATACCCCAATAACTCTCTTTTTGAAATAGTGAAATGCATCATTTATGATGGTTTAACATAAACAAAGGAAAAATTATTGGCATGGGATTGTAATGCAGATAATGAGTATAGAATGTCTATAATTTTCATCTAAAGGGTTAGATTGATTCACAATGAATTTGTAGGAAAATGTGGGGGGGATAAGGCAAAAGTCAGTTTAAGCTTTCACAAAGAATGTTGTATGGAAACATGTTATCAATTTGAGGATAAAATCAATTCAAAAGGTGACAAAGTAAATTCATAATTATTAAGTGGCATGGATAAAAAATTTCAGTTGGCATTTAGAACAGGGGAGATATGGGAATTGATTTATCACAATTTTGACATGTGGGAGAATATTGCCATAAAAAATCAGAAAGTTAAAAATTCTAAACCCATAATATCTACCAAAAGTAAGACAGGTCCTGAAATGAAGCAAATTCTAGATGATGTGACTATCACACCTTGGAGAACATTGCAAGGAGTGAAGGCTTAAAAACTAGTTAAATAAATATTATGTCATGTGAAATCAGGTGAATGTCATTGGACAAAATGTGCTCAAAATTTCAAAGGTGAGTTTCTTGAATTATTTTTATTTTTTCTTGGATTATAAATTTCTTTTAAATATAACATATTTTTGTTGACAATATTTGTTATACATATCACTATATTAAAAAAAATTAATTTTTTTATTTAGTCTTAAGATTTATATGAAAATACAAGAACATATGGTTAGAATGTTGAAATATGAGAGTTAGAATGATGTTGTACGCAACTACCCAGAAACAAGTTATACAACAACACTTAATTTTTTTTATCTTGCATTCAAAAAGGTATGTTCATTTTTACATTCATTTTATTCATATATAAAATTTTATTTTATTTTATTACTTATACCTATATTTGTTTATTTTATTAAATATGTCGAAGAAGGATGCAACTGGAGTACCAAATACTTTCAAAATATTTATTGAAAAAATTATGTTGGAAAGGATAAGAAAGAAGCGTTATAGGAATGTTGAACTTGATCCTAATCTTACTCATTTCATTTGGAATGGGTTGGACACTATCCAATACCAAATAATACAAGGTGGTTGTGATGAGAATGCAAAACTCATACCTAAAATGGAATATGCCCTGGTTATTGTAGACACTCCTCATGGTTTCAAATTACCAGACATTAGATATTGTAGTAAGCCTTATACTAATCAAGATTTTAATAAAGTTGATACAGGATTTCAACAACACACAACATCACCACTTTTGAGATTTGTGACATTTGATTGAGACACACAATTTGCAATGCTATTAATAAGCTTCAAGGGAAAAGCAAAGTCAAGGATGTAGCTTACATGGTAAGACAATGAAATTGTATGTTTGATTAATGTTATTTTCTTTTATGTACAAGTTAGTTTAACCTTTAATATGTCATGTTACAGGAAAAAATCAAATCATATTTCTTCTGGAGATCAGCCAATTATAAGTGATCATGATTTCATACATGTTGAATGTTGGACAAAAGATGATATCTATAAGTTTATTCTTCTAAATCAATTAGATGGAAAGAGTCATAGCCAAGTATGGTTTCATGATGTTTTTATAAGAAAGTTAACATAAGAGGATGCATATGCAAAAGGAGAGGTTTTATCAAAAACTGCAAACATTGAATAACTATCTTAAAGCTTTATGTTCAAATGAAGGAGATTGGGTTTTCAATTTATTTTCATGTTCATGTAAGTTTTATTATATAAAATTGAATTTTAATATTTCCTTTTTTCTTTTTTATGTGTTTATACTAATTTACTTACTTATTTTTTTTGTGTTTGATGATTAGGTACAACACTAGCATGTTTCCTACAAAAATGAAGAAATTGCATTGTGATTGAAAAAGACCCACTACAATGGAATTTTATTCAACGAAGAATTCATGCTCTTTAGTTTTTTCCAAATATAATGCAAGAAGTTGGATTGAGGAAATGAGATTTGAATGAATCACATGCAGAAAAAAAGGCAAAGGAACCTCAACCAACATTATATGGAATGATTGGAAAATGACACTTTGGGAGATTTGCATACATGAAAGACTGATTAGAATAGGAAAATCAAGAAACTCAAGAAAAAAAATATTGTGGAGGAAGAAAATTATGAAGTTGTAGAAGATGATGAACATGGATTATAAGATATTGTTGATGACATTTAAGTTATGCTTGTAAATCAAGCTCAAACTATAGAGATATTCATTAGTTTTATTGTAATGTTTTTACTTTGATATTTTATGAGAAGAATGGGCATTTGATTATTGTTGTTATATGTTCGATATTTGTTTTTTTTTTCACTTTAATTTTTATGTGAATCATTTATTTTTTGTAAAAAAATTGTGATTAGTATTAATGTTTAACATAAAATTCATAAATAGTGCTATTTTTTTAAAGCTTTTTTGTTAAATCGTTTATTTTACATGTCATTTTTGACAAAAAGTCTCAAATTTGTATTTTTTCCTTATATCTATATTGAAAATGTGTATTTTTTATTCAAATATTTTTTCTTTTTTTTTAACGACAATTATTTGATGTGCATTGAAATATTAATTAACATTACATAAACATATAGAAAATACTAACTTTAAAACATTGACCATTTTTTTATTGTTTTAACTATGGCAAAAAATTAAAATTTTCTTACAAAAAAAATGAAAAGAAAAATATAAACATACTAATTCATAAATACACCTAAAAATAAATATATTAGGGAAGAGGATGACATTAGAAAATTTAAAGTGTCAAAATAAACCCTCTAAAAAATAGGGGTTGATGTTGCATAAATACTTTTCGGAATCAACCTGAAAATCACTAAAATTTAAAAAAAAATGTTCATACTTGATACATAAGAAAATTCAAATTGTCAAAAATATGCTGCAAAAAAAGGTGTATTCTGTCACCACTTTTCAGAATCAGGTGATTTTCTTCTACCTCAAAAAAACGGGTACTAGGTGATTTTCTCATTTGATTGGAAACTATGTTCCATGCGCTTTCAAACTATTCATCTGCAAGTAGGTTGGTGATGAGGGTTTTTTTTCTTTTCTTTGATACTTAATAGTTTGGTTTTGTGAGAAAATTGTAATAGTACTACATTTTACTACTGAATGTAGACCCTCTTTATGTACTTGGAAGATCACCCAAGTCCCATGAAAAGGTTAGATATCGTCTCTCAAAGGTCAAGTATGACACATATGAAGAGTCTACACCATTGTGTGAAGAAAACGTAGCCACCATTTCAAATAACATTGTAAGCATTCTTATTTATATTTATCTGTTATGCATTATTGTAAGGATCATTTATTTTTCATAAATCATTGATCATTATCATATTGTATTTTATTTGATAGGATTTTGTTGAGTCTTTTAACAATGTTGGAGGGTGTTTATTATCTAGAGCCAAATATTATGAATGTGATCAACAGTTTCCATACAGAGACAGAAGAAGAAAGGAGAAGGAAGCAAACGTCAAGAATCCATGACATTGCAATAGTACTTACATGCGATCATCAAAGAATCCATAAGGTGGGTCAATCTGGCGATGGTAAACATGTTTCTTTTGAAGACATGGAAGTTGAAGATGAAGCTAAAGCTAAAAAGTATGTTACCATTAGTGGCGAGGAGGTTAGAACTATTCTTGAAGACGTGAAAATATAAAAATAAATAAATGGCCACTAATGTCTCTCTTAGAGTTGATTATGAGGAGATTGTTTATGCTGAAGAACATAGGTTAACCAGTAAGAAGAAGAAATGAAAGGTTGTTCAATTTCTTAAAATCATAGGCAACAGTGAAGATCAAAGTGAAAGTTCTAATGACAACAAATAAATCATAACATGAGGTTCTGGTTTATATGATGGAACTATTAAAACAAAACAAAAATTTGTTCGAGATAACATGAGGAAGAATAAATTAATTAATGGTGGAAAAACATTTGAGCTTAATGTCACCCAATTCTCTAGGTTAGATGAAGGAAAATCTCAATATCAAATTAGAAAGGCACATCACCTACATGTCCATAATTTGAAAACATTGTTCAGTTACGATCCATATGCACATGTGGTGGATTATGTCGTTCTTGTTGATCCAAATCAAGTTCCCAACAAAGAGGCATTTGATAGGATACAATGTTTTGAATACAAATATTATGTAATTGGAGGGAACCATTCACCAAAGGCCAAAGAACAATTGATCAAGGAATACCCCAATAACTCTCTTTTTGAAATAGTGAAATGCATCATTTATGATGGTTTAACATAAACAAAGGAAAATTTATTGGCATGGATCGTAATGTAGGTAATGAGGATAGAATTTCTATGACTTTCATCTAAAGGGTTAGATTGATTCATAATGAATTTGTAGAAAAATGTGGGGGGGATAAGACAAAAGTCAGTTTAAGCTTTCAGAAGGAAATTTGTATGGAAACATGTTATCAAGTTGAGGATAAAATCAATTCAAAAGGTGACAAAGTAAATTCAGAATTATTAAGAGGTATGGATAAAAACTTTCGGTTTGCATTTAGAACAGGGGAGATATGCGAATTTATTTATGACATTTTTGACATGTGGGAGAATATTTCCATTAAAAATCAGAAGGTTAAAAGGTTTAAACCCATAATATCTACAAACAGTAAGATAGTTTCTAAAATGAAGCAACTTCAAGATGATGTGACTATCACATCTTGGAGAACATTGCAAGGAGTGAAGGCTGAAAAACTAGTTAAATAAATATTATGTCACATGAAGTCAGGTGAATGTAATTGGATAAAATGTGCTCAAAATTTCAAAGGTGAGTTTCTTGAATTATTTTTACTTTTCTTGGATTAAAATTTTCTTTTAAATATAACATATTTTTGTTGGCAGTATTTTTATACATATCACTATATTAACAATTTTTACTTTATTTATTCAGTCTTACAATTTATATGAAAATACAAGAACATATGGTTAGAATGTTGAAATAAGAGAGTTAGAATGATGTTGTATGCAACTACCCAGAATCAAGTTCTATAACAACACTTAAAGCTTATTATATTGCATTAAAAAATGTATGTTTAGTTTTACATTCATTTTATTCATATGTAAAATTTTATTTTATTTTATTAGTTATACTTATATTTGTTTATTTCATTAAATATGTCGAAGAAGGATGTGAGTGGAGTACCAAATACTTTCAAAATATTTATTGAAAAAATAAGTTGGAAAGGTTGGGAAAGCAACGTTGTAGGAATGTTGAACTTGATCCTACTCTTACTCATTTCATTTGGAATGGGTTGGACACTATCCAATACCAAATAATACAAGGTGGTTGTGAAGAGACTGCAACACTCATACCTAAAAGGGAATATAGCTTGGTTATTGAAGAACTCCTCATGGTTTCAAATTACCAGGCATTAGATATGATAGTGAGCCTTATACTTATCAAGATTTTAGTAAAGTTGTTACAGGATTTCACAAACTCACAACATCACCACTTTCGAGATTTGTGACATTTCATTGAGACACAATTTGCAATGTTATTAACAAGCTTCAAGGGAAAATCAAAGTCAAGGAAGTAGCTTACATGGTAAGAGAATGAAATTGTATGTTTGATTAATGTTATTTTCTTTTATTTACAAGTTAACTTAACTTTTACTATGTCATGTTACAAGAAAAAATCAAATCGTATTTATTCTGGAGATCAACCAATTATAAGTGATCCTAATTTCATACATGTTGAATGTTGGACAAAAGATGATAGCTATATTTTTATTCTTCTGAATCAAGTAGATGGAAAGAGTCATAGCCATGTACGGTTTCATGATGTTTTCGTAAGAAAGTTAACATAAGAGGATACATATGCAAAAGGGGAGATAGTTAAAATTTGTAAAAACCCACAAGCATTGAATAAATATCTTATAGCTTTATGTTCAAATGAAGGAGATTTGGCTTTCAATTTATTTTCAGGTTCATGTAAGTTTTATTATATAAAATTGAATTTCAATATTTTCTTTTTTCTTTTTTATGTGTTTATACTAGTTTACTTAGTAATTTTTTGTGCTTGATGATTAGGTACAACACTAGCATGTTTCCTAGAGAAATTAAGAAATTTCATTTTGATTGAAAAAGACCCACTATAATGGAATTTTATTCAACAAAGAATTAATTCTCTTCAACTTATTCCAGATGCAATGCAAGAAGTTGGATTGAGGATATGAGATTTTAATGAATCACGTGTGGAAAAAAGGGCAAAGAAGACTCAACCACCATTATATGGAATGATTGGAAAATGACACTTTGGGAGATTTTCATACATGAAAGATTGATTAGAAGAGGAAAATCAAGAAACTCAAGCAAAAAAATATTGTGGAAGAAGAAAATTATGAAGTTTTACAAGATGATGAACATGGATTATAAGATATTGTTGATGACGTTTAAGTTATGCTTGCAAATCAAGCTCAAATTATAGAGATATTCATTAGTTTTATTGTAATATTTTTACTTTGAGATTTTATGATAAGAATGGGCATTTGATTATTGTTGTTAAATGTTCAATATTTGTATTTTTTTCACTTTAATTTTTATGTGAATCAATTTCTTTTTCTAGAAAAACTTTGATTACTATTAATTTTTAACATAAAATTCATAAACAATGCTATTTACTCTTAAGTTTTTTTTTGTTAGGATTCTCCCATAAAAATCGTTTATTTGACACGTCATTTTTGACAAAAAGTCTCAAATGTGTATTTTTTTCTTATATTTATATTGAAAATGTGTATTTTTTATTCAAATATTTAGAATTTGTCTTTTTAGAGAAAATTATTTGATGCGCATTGAAATATTAATTAACATTACATAAACATATAGAAAATACTAACTTTAAAACATTGACCATTTTTTTATTGTTTTAACTATCCGAAAAAAATTAAGATTTTATTACAAAAAAAATTGGAAAGAAAAATATAAACATACAAATTCATAAATACACTTAAAAATAAATATCTTAGGGAAGAGGATGACATTAGAAAATTTAAAATGTCAAAATAAACCCTCTAAAAAATAGGGGTTGATGTTGCATCAATACTTTTCGAAATCAGCATGAAAATCACTAACATTTACATAAAATATTGATACTTGATGCATAAGAAAATTCAAACTATCTAAAATAGGTTGTAAAAGAAGGTGTATTCTGAGTCACCACTTTTGAAAATCGAGTGATTTTCTACTACCTCAAAAAAACGGGTACTAGGTGATTTTCTCGATTGACTGGAAACTATGTTCCATTTTCTTTTACACTGTAGTTCTGCAAGAAGGTTGGTGATGAGGGTTTTTTCTTTTCTTTTATTTGATACTTAATAGTTTGGTTCTATGAGAAAATTGTAACAGTACTACATTTTAGTACTAAATGTAGACCGTCTTGATGTTCTTGGAAAATTTCCTAAGTCACATGAAAAGGTTAGATATCGTCTCTCAAAGGTCAAGTATAACACATATGAATCTACACCATTGTGTGAAGAAAACGCAGCCAAAATTTCAAATAACATTGTAAGTATTCTTATTTATATTTATTTGTTATGCATTATTGTAAGGGTCATTTATTTTTTATAAATCATTTATAATTGACATATTGTATTTACTTTGATAGGATTTTTTTGAGAGTCTTTTAATGATGTTGGAGAGTATTTATTATCTAGAGCCAAATATTATGAATGTGATCAGTAGTTTCCATACAGAGACAAAAGAATAAATGAGAAGGAAGAAAAGGTCAATAATCCATGACATTGCAATAGTACATACATGGGATCAACAAAGAATCCATAAGTTGGGTCAATCTAGCCAAGCTAAACACATTTCTTTTGAAGACGTGGAAGTTGAAGCTGAAGCTGAAGCTAAAAATTATGCTACCATTAGTGAGGAGGAGGTTAGAACTATTGTTAAAGAGGAGAAAATAAATAAAAAAAAAACAAAAAAAAATTGCCACAAATGTCTCTCTTCGAGTTGATGATGAGGAGATTGTTTATGTAGAAGGACATAGGTTAACCAGTAAGAAGAAGAAATGAATGGTTGGTCAATTTTTTAAAATCACAGGCAACAATGAAGATCAAAGTGAAAGTTCTAATGGCAACAAGGAAATCATAACATAAGGTGCTGGTTATAGAATGGAACTATTAAAACAAAACAAAATTTCATTTGAGACAACATGAGGAAGAATAAATTAATTAATGGTGGCAAAACATTTGATCTTAATGTCACCCAATTCTATAGGTGAGATGAATGAAATTCTCAATATCAACTTAGAAAATCACATCACCTACATGTCCATAAATTGAAAACATTGTTCAGTTACAATCCATATGCACATGTGGTGGATTATGTGGTTGTTTTTTATCCAAATCAAGTTCCCAACAAAGAGGCATTTGATAGGACACAATGTTTTGAATACAAATATTATATAGTTGGAGGGAACCATTCATTAGAGGCCAAAGGACAATTGATCAAGGAATACCCCAATAACTCTCTTTTTGAAATAATGAAATGCATCATTTATTATGGTTTATTGGAAACAAAGGAAAAATTATTGGCATGGGAGTGTAATGCAGATAATGAGTATAGAATTTCTATGATGTTCATTTAAAGCGTTATATTGATTCATAATGGATTTTTAGAAAAATGTTGTGGGGTTAAGACAAAATTCAGTTTAAGCTTTTAGAAGGAATGTTGTATGGAAACATGTTATCACGTAGAGGATAAAATCAATTCAAAAGGTGACAAAGTAAATTCAGAATTATTACGAGGCATGGATAAAAATTTTTAGTTTGCATTTATAACAGGGGAGATATTGGAATTGATTTATGACATTTTTGACATGTGGGAGAATATTTCCATAAAAAAACAGAAGTTTAAAAAGTCTAAACCCATAATATCTATCAACAGTAAGATAGGTCTTGAAATGAAGTAACTTCAAGATGATGTGACAATCACACCATGAAGAACATTGCAAGGAGTGAAGGCTGAAAAACTAGTGAAATAAATATTATTTCGTGTGAAGTCAAGTGAATGTCATAGGACAAAATGTGATCAAAATTTCAAAGGTGAGTTTCTTTAATTATTTTTATTTTTTCTTGGATTATAATTTTATTTTAAATATAGCATATTTGTGTTGGTAGTATTTGTTATGCATCTCGCTATATTAACAATTTTTTACATTATTTATTTAGTCTTAAGATTTATATGAAAATGCAAGAACATATCGTTAGAATGTTGAAATAAGAGACTTAGAATGATGTTGTACGCAACTACCCAGAATCAATTTCTACAACAACACTTAAAGATTTTTTTATCTTGCATTAAAAAAGGCATGTTCATGTTTACATTCATTTTATTCATATGTAAACTTTTATTTCATTTTATTACTTATACTTATATTTGTTTATTTCATTAAATATGTAGAAGAAGGATGTGAGTGGAGTACCAAATACTTTCAAAATATTTATTTAAAAAATTAAGTTGGAAAGGTTGAGAAAGCAGCGTCGTAGGAATGTTGAACTTGATCCTACTCTTACTCATTTCAATTGGAATGGGTTGGATGCTATCCAATACCAAATAATACAAGGTGGTTGTGAAGAGACTGGAAAACTCATACCTCAAAGGGAATATAGCCTTGTTATTGCAGACACTCCTCATTTTTTCATATTATCAGACATTAGATATGATAGTGAGCCTTATACTTATCAAGATTTTAATAAAGTTGTTACAGGATTTCAAGAACTCACAACATCACCACTTTGGAGATTTGTGACATTTCATTGAGACACACAATTTTCAATGTTATTAACAAGCTTCAAGGGAAAAGCAAAGTCAAGGATGTAGCTTACATGGTAAGACAATGAAATTGTATGTTTGATTAATGTTATTTTCTTTTATGTACAAGTTAATATAACTTTTACTATGTCATGTTATAGGAAAAATTCAAATCATATTTCTTCTAGAGATCAGCCAATTATAAGTGATTGTGATTTCAAACATGTTGAATGTTGGACAAAAGATGATAACTATTAGTTTATTCCTCTGAATCAAGTAGATGGAAAGAGTCATGTCCAAGTACAGTTTCATGATGTTTTCGTAAGAAAGTTAACATAAGAGGATACATATGCAAAAGGAGAGGTAGTTAAAATTTATTAAGAACCACAAATAATGAATAACTATCTTATAGCTTTATGTTCAAATGAAGGAGATTGGGTTTTCAATTTATTTTCAGGTTCATGTAAGTTTTAATATATAAAATTGAATTTTTATATTTTCTTCTTTAACTTTTATGTGTTTATACTAATTTACTTAATTTTTTTTTTTTTTGCTTGATGATTAGGTACAACACTAGCATGTTTCCTACAAAAATGATGAAATTGCATTTTGATTGACAAAGATCCACTACAATGGAATTTTATTCAACAAAGAATTAATGCTCTTCAATTTATTCCAAATGCAATGCAAGAATTTGGATTGAGGAAATGAGATTTTAATGAATCACGTGTGGAAAAAAATGCAAAGGAATCTCAACCACCATTATATGGAATAATTGGAAAATGACACTTTGGGAGATTTGCACACATGAAAGATCGATTAGAAGAGGAAACTAAAAAATCTCAAGCCAAAAAATATTGTGGAAGAAGAAAATTATGAAGTTGTAGAAGATGACGAACATGGATTATAAGATATTGTTGATGACATTTAATTTATGCTTGCAAATCAAGCTCAAATTATAGAGATATTCATTACTTATATTGTAATGTTTTTACTTTGAGATTTTATGAGAAGAATTGGCATTTGATTATTGTTGTTATATGTTTAATATTTGTATCTCCTTTTTCACTTTAATTTTTATGTGAATCATTTTTTTTTTTGTAAAAGATACTATGACTACTATTAATTTTTAACAGAAAATTCATAAAAATTGCTATTTTTCTTTTAAGTTTTTTTGTTAGGATTCTCTGATAAAAATCGTTTATTTGACAGGTCATTTTTGACAAAAAGTCTCAAATGTGTATTTTTTCCTTATATTTATATTGAAAATGTGTATTTTTTATTCAAATGTTTAATTTTTTTAATTTGATTTTTTTGTGACAATTATTTGATGTGCATTGAAATATTAATTAACATTACATAAACATATAGAAAATACCAACTTCAAAACATTGACCATTTTTTATTGTTTGAACTACGTGAAAAAATTAGGATTTTATTACAAAAAAATTTGAAAAGAAAAATATAAACAGACAAATTCATAAATACACTTAAAAAAAATATCTTAGGAAAGAGGATGACATTAAAAAATTTAAATTGTCAAAATAAACCTCTAAAAAATAGGGGTTGATGTTGCATCAATACTTTTTGGAACCTGGATGAAAATCGCTAACATATAAAGAAAATGTTCATACTTGATATATAAGAAAATTCAAACTATCAAAAATATGTTGCAAAAAAAAAGGTGTATTATAAATCACCACTTTTCAAAATTGGGTGATTTTCTGCTACCATAGAAAATGGGTACTAGGTGATTTTCTCTTTTGATTGGAAACTATGTTCCATGTGCTTTTACACAATAGATCTGTAAGCAGGTTGGTGATGAGGGATTTTTCTTTTCTTTTCTTTAATACTTGATAGTTTGGTTCTATGAGAAAATTGTAATAGTACTACATTTACTACCAAATGTAGACCCTCTATATGTTCTTGGAAAATCGCCCAAGTCACATGAAAAGGTTAGATATCATCTCTCAAAGGTCAAGTATAACACATATGAAGAATCTACATCATTGTGTGAAGAAAATATAGCCAACATTTCAAATAGCATTGTAAGTATTCTTATTTATATTTATTTGTTATGTATTATTGTAAGGATCATTTCTTTTTTATAAATCATTGATCATTGAGATATTGTATTTTCTTTGATAGGATTTTGTTGAGAGCCTTTTAACAATGTTGGAGGGTATTTATTATCTAGAGCCAAATATTATGAATGTGATCAGCAGTTTCCATACAGAAGGAAGAAAATGTCAACAATCCATGACATTGCAATATTACATACATGGGATAAGCTGGGTCAATATAGCAAAGGTAAACATGTTTCTTTTGAAGATGTGGAATTTGAAGTTGAAGATGAAGCTAAAAAATATGTTTCCATTAGTGAACTGTTGTTCAAAAGGAGAAAATAAATAAAAAAAAAAAAATGGCCATTAATGTCTCTCTTCGAGTTGATGATTAGGAGAGTGTTTATGTAGAAGAACATAGGTTAACCAGTAAGAAGAAGAAATGAAAGGTTAGTCAATTTGTTAAAATCATAGGCAACATTGAAGATGAAAGTGAAAGTTCTAATGGCATCAAAGAAATCATAACATGAGGTGTTGGTTTATAGGATGGAACTATTAAAACAAAACAAAATTTCATTCAAGATAACACGAGGAAAAATAAATTAATTAATGGTGAAAAAACATTTGAGCTTAATGTCAACCAATTCTATAGGATAGATGAAGGACAATATCAATATCTAATTAGAAAGGCACATCACATACATGTCCATAATTTGAAAACTTTGTTCAGTTACAATCCATATGCACATGTGACGGATTATGTGGTTCTTATTTATCCAGATCAAGTTCCTAACAAAGAGGCATTTGATAAGACACAATGTTTTGAATACAAATATTATGTAATTGGAGGGAACCAATCACAAGAGGCCAAAAGACATTTGATCAAGGAATACCCCAATACCTCTCTTTCGAAATAGTGAAATGCATCATTTATTATGGTTTAATAGAAACAAAGGACAAATTATTGGCATGGGATCATAATGCAGATAATCAGTATAGAATGTCTATGACTTTCATCTAAGCAGTTAGATTGATTCATAATGAATTTGTAGAAAAATGTGGGGGCGACAAGACAAAAGTTAGTTTAAGCTTTCAGAAGGAATGTTGTATGGAAATATGTTATCAAGTTGAGGGTAAAATCAATTCAAAAGGTGGCAAAGTAAATTCAAAATTATTAAGAGGCATGGATACAAATTTTCAGTTGCCATTTAGAATAGGGCAGATATTGGAATTGATTTATGACATTTTTGACATCTAGGAGAATATTGCCATAAAAAATAGAAGATTAAAAAGCCTAAACCCATAATATCTACCAACAATAAGATAGGTTTTGAAATGAAGCAACTTCTAGATGATGTGACTATCACACCTTGGAGAACATTGCAATGAGTGAAGGTTGGAAAACTACTTAAATAAATATTATGTCGTCTGAAGTCAGGTGAATGTCATTGGACAAAATGTGCTCGAAATTTCAAATGTGAGTTTCTAGAATTTTTTTTATTTTTTTTGGATTATAATTTTATTTTAAATATAACATATTTTTGTTGGCAGTATTTGTTATACATATCACTATATTAACATTTTTTACCTTATTTATTAATTTTTAATATTTATATGAAAATATAAGAACATATGATTAGAATGTTGAAATAAGAAAGTTAGAATGATGTTTTACGCAACTACCAAGAATCAAGTTCTACAGCAACACTTAAACATTTTTATCTTGCATTCAAAAAGGTATGTTCATTTTTACATTCATTCTATTCATATGTAAACTTTTATCTTATTTTATTACTTATACTTATATTTTTTTATTTCAGTAAATATGTCAAAGAATGATGAGAGTGGAGTACCAAATACTTTCAAAATATTTATTGAAAAATTTAAGTTGGAAAGGTTGAGAAAGCAACGTTGTAGGAATGTTGAACTTGATCCTATTCTTACTCATTTCATTTGTAATGGGTTGGACACTATCCAATACCAAATAGTATAAAGTGGTTGTGAAAAGGCTGTAGAACTCATACTACAGTGGAATATGCTTTGGTTATTGTAGGCAGTCATCATGGTTTCAAATTACCAGACATTATATATGATAGTGAGCCCTATACTTATCAAGATTTTAATAATGTTGTTACAGGATTTCAAGAACTCACAACATCACCACTTTGGAGATTTGTGAAATTTCATTCAGACAACAATTTGCAATGTTATTAATAAGCTTCAAGGGAAAGGCAAATTCAAGGATGTAGCTTACATGGTAAGACAATGAATTGTATGTTTGATTAATGTTATTTTCTTTTATGTACGAATTAATTTGACTTTTACTATGTTATGTTACAGGAAAAGATCAGATCGTATTTCTTCTGGAGATCAGCCAATTATAAGTGATTGTGATTTCATACATGTTGAATGTTGCACAAAAGATGATAGCTATAAGCTTATTCTTCTGAATCAAGTAGAAGGAAAGAGTCATAGCCAAGTACGGTTTCATGATGTTTTCGTAAGAAATTTAACATAAGAGGATACATATGAAAAAGGAGAGGTAGTTAAAAATTTATCAAAAACCGCAAATAATGAATAACTATCTTATAACTTTATGTTCAGATGAAGGAGATTGGGTTTTTAATTTATTTTCAGGTTCATGTAAGTTTTATTATATCTAATTTAATTTTTATATTTTCTTCTTTAATTTTTGTGTTTATACTAATTTACTTAATTTTTTTGTGCTTGATGATTAGGTACAACACTAGCATGTTTCCTACAAAAATGAAGAAATTGCGTTGTGATTGAAAAAGACCCACTGCAATGGAATTTTATTCAACAAAGAATTCATGCTCTTCAATTTATTCCAAATGCAATGCAAGAAGTTGGATTGAGGAAATGAGATTTTAATGAATCATGTGTGGAAAAAAAGGCCAAGGAACCTCAACCACCATTATATGGAATGATTGGAAAATGACACTTTGGGAGATTTGCATACATGAAAGATCAATTAGGAGAGGAAAATCAAGAAAATCAAGCAAAAAAATATTGTGGAAGAAGAAAATTATGAAGTTGTAGAAGATGATGAACATGGATTATAGGATATTGTTGATGACATTTAAGTTATGCTTGCAAATCAAGCTCAAATTATAGAGATATTCGTTAGTTTTATTGTAATGTTTTTACTTTGAGATTTTATGAGAAGAATGGGCATTTGATTATTGTTGTTATATGTTCAATATTTGTATTTATTTTCTCACTTTAATTTTTATGTGAATCATTTGTTTTCTATACGAAAAACTGTGATTACTATTAATTTTTAACATAAAATTCATAAACAATGCTATTTCTTTTTTAAATTTTTTGTTAGGATTCTCCCATAAAAATCGTTTGTTGGCACATCATTTTTGACAAAAAGTCTCAAATGTGTATTTTTTCCTTATATTTATATTGAAAATTTGTATTTTTTTTAAATATTTAAATTTTTGTTCTTTTAGTGACAATTATTTGATGTGCATAGAAATATTAATTAACATTACATAAACATATAGAAAATATTAACTTTAAAACATTGACCCTTTTTTATTGTTTTAACTACGCGAAAAAATTAAGATTTTTTTACAAAAAGTTTGAAAAGAAAAATATAAACATACAAATTCATAAATACACTTAAAAATAAATATCTTAGGGAAGAGGATGACATTAGAAAATATAAAGTGTCAAAATAAACCCTCTAAAAAATAAGGGTTGATGTTGCATCAATACGTTTTGAAATCAGCATGAAAATCACTAACATTTGAAGAAAATGTTCATACTTTATACATAGGAAAACTCAAAATTTAAAAAATATGGTGCAAAGGAAAAGGTGTATTCTGAATCACCACTTTTCAAAATCAGGTGATTTCCTACTACCTCAAAAAGTTGGGTACTAGGTGATTCTCTTGTTTGATCGGAAACTATGTTCCATGTGCTTTTACATTAGAGATCTGCAAGCAGGTTGGTGATGAGGTTTTTTATTTTCTTTTCTTTGATACTTAATAGTTTGGTTATGTGAGAAAATTGTAATAGTACTACATTTTACTACCGAATGTAGATCCTCTTTATGTTTGTGCAAAATTGCCCTAGTCACATGAAAAGGTTAGATATCATCTCTCAAAGTTCAAGTATGACACATATGAGGAATCTACACCATTGTGTGAAGAAAACATAGCGAACATTTCAAATAGAATTGTAAATATTCTTATTTATATTTATGTGTTATACATTCACATATTGTATTTTCTTTGATAGGATTTTGTTGAGAGTCTTTTAACAATGTTGGAGGGTATTTATTATCTCGATCCAAATATTATGATTGTGATCAACAGTTTCCATACAGAGACAGAAGAATAAAGGAGAAGGAAGCAAAGGTCAACAATCCAAGACATTACAATAGTACATACATGGGATCATTGAAGAATCCATAAGTTGGGTAAATCTAGCAAAAGTAAACATGTTTCTTTTGAAGATGTGGAAGTTGAAGCTAAAGGTGAAGCTAAAAAATATGTTACCATTAGTGAGGAGGAGGTTAGAAATATTGTTGAAAAGGATAAAATATATAAATAAATAAAAAATAATGGCCACGAATATCTCTCTTTGAGTTGATGATGAGGAGATTGTTTATGTAGAAGAACATAGGTTAAACAGTAAGAAGAATAAATGAAATTGGTTAATCTGTTAAAATCATAGGTAACAGTGAAGATAAAAGTGAAAGTTATAATGGCAACAAAGAAATCATAACATCAGGTGCTAGTTTATAGGATGGAACTATTAAAACTAAACAAAATTTCATTCAAGATAACATGAGGAAGAATAAATTAATTAATGGTGGAAAAATGTTTGAGCTTAATGTCACCCAATTCTATAGGTTAGATGAAGGACAATCTCAATATCAAATTAGAAAGGCACATCACATACATGTCCATAATTTGAAAACATTGTTCAGTTACAATCCATATGCACATGCGGTGGAAGATGTGGTTCTTGTTGATCCAAATCAAGTTCCCAAGAAAGAGACATTTGATAGGACACAATGTTTTGAATACAAATATTCTGTAATTGGAGGGAACCATTCAGCAGAAGCCAAAAGACAACTGATCAAGCAATAACGCAATAAATCTCTTTTCAAAATAGTGAAATGCATAATTTATGATGGTTTAATAGAAAAAAAAGTAAAAATTATTGGCAGGGATCATAATGCAGATAATGAGTATAGAATGTATGACTTTCATCTAAACGGTTAGATTGATTCATAATGAATTTCTAGAAAACTGTGGTGGGGATAAGACAAAAGTCAGTTTAAGCTTTGAGAAGGAATGTTGTATGGAAACATGTTATCAAGTTGAGGATAAAATCAATTTAAAAGGTGACAAAGTAAATTCAAAATTATTAAGAGGCATGAATAAAAATTTTCAGTTGGCATTTAGAACAAGGGAGATATGGGAATTGATTTATGACATTTTTGACATGTGGGAAAATATTTCCATAAAAAATCAGAAGGTTAAAATGCCTAAACCCATAATATCTACCAACAGTAAGATGGATCTTGAAATGAAGCAACTTCTAGATGATGTGACTATCACACCTTGGATAACATTGTGAGTGAAGGTTGGAAACCTAGTTAAATAAATATTATGTCGTGTGAAGTTAGGTGAATGTCATTGGAGAAAATGTTCTCAAAATTTAAAAAATCAATTTCTTGAATTACTTCCATTTTTTATTGGAATATAATTTTCTTTTAAATATAACATATTTTTATTCGTAGTATTAGTTATACATATCACTATATTAACAATTTTTACTTTATTTATCGAGTATTAAGATTTATATGATAATACAAGAACATATGTTTAGAATGTTGAAATAGGAGAGTTAGAATGATTTTGTAAGAAACGACCTAGAATCATGTTCTACAACAACACTTAAATATTTTTTTATTTCATTCAATATGTCGGAGAAGGATGTGAGTAGAATACCAAATACTTTCAAAATATTTATTGAAAAAAAAATTCGAAAGGTTGAGAAAGCAGTGTTGTAGGAATGTTGAACTTGATCCTACTCTTACTCATTTCATTTGCAATAGGTTGGATACTATCCAGTATCAATTAATACAAGGTGGTTTTGAAGAGACGAAAAAACTCATACCTAAAGGGGAATATGCCCTGGTTATTGCAGACATTCCTAATGGTTTCAATTTCTCAAACATTAGATATGATAGTGAGCCTTATACTTATCAAGCTTTCAATAAAGTTGTTACAGGATTTCAGGAACTCACAACATCACCACTTTGGAGATTTGTGACATTTCATTTAGACACACAATTTGCAATGTTATTAACAAGCTTCAAGGGAAAAGAAAATTCAAGGATGTAGCTTACATGGTAACACAATCAAATTGTATGTTTGATTAATGTTAGTTTCTTTCATGTACAAGTTAATTTAACTTTTACTATGTCATGTTACAGGAAAAAATCAAATCTTATTTCTTCTGGAGTTCAAACAATTATAAGTGATTGTGATTTCATACATGTTGAATGTTGGACAAAATATGATAACTATAAGTTTATTCTTCTGAATCAACTAGATGGAAATATTCATAGCCAAGTAGAGTTTCATGATGTTTTCATAAGAATGTTAACATAAGAGGATAAATATGCAAAAGGAGAGGTAGTTAAAATTTATCAAAAACAACAAATAATGAATAACTATATTATAGCTTTATGTTCAAATAAAGGAGATTGGGTTTTCAATTTATTTTCAGGTTCATGTAAGTTTTAATATATAAAATTGAATTTTTATATTTTCTTCTTTAATTTTTATGTGTTTATACTAATTTACTTACATTTTTTTTTTGTGCTTGATGATTAGGTACAACACTAGCATGTTTCCTACAAAAATTAAGAAATTTCATTGTGATTGAAAAAGACCCACTATAATGCAATTTTTTTCAACAAAGAATTAATGCTCTTCAATTTATTCCAGATGCAATTCAAGAAGTTTGATTGATGAAATGAGATTTTATTGAATCACGTGTGGCAAAAAAGGCCAAGGAACCTCAACCACCATTATATGGAATGATTAGAAAATGACACTTTGCGAGATTTGCATGCATGAAAGATAAATTAGAAGAGGAAATAAAGAAACTCAAGCAAAAAATTATTGTGGAAGAAGAAAATTATGAAGTTGTAGAAGATGATGAACATGGATTATAAGAGATTGTTGATGACATTTAAGTTATGCTTGCAAATCAAGCTAAAATTATAGAGATATTCATTAGTTATGTTGTTATGTTTTTACTTTAGGATTTTATGAGAAGAATGGGCATTTGATTATTGTTGTTATATGTTAAACATTTGTATTTTCTTTTTCACTTTAATTTTTATGTGAATCATTTCTCTTTTGTAAGAAAATTGTGATTACTATTAATTTTTAACATAAAATGCATAAACAATGCTATTCTATTTAAAGTTTTTTTTGTTAGGATTTTCCCATAAAAATAATTTATTTGCCACGTCGTTTTTGACAAAAAGTCTTAAATGTGTATTTTTTCCTTATATTTATATTTAAAATGTGTATTTTTTATTCGAATATTTAAACTTTTTTTCTTTTTACTAACTTTAAACATCGACCATTTTTTATTGTTTTAACTACGCGAAAAAAATTAAGATTTTATTACAAAAACTTTGAAAAGAAAAATATAAACATACAAATATGTAAATACACTTAAAAATAAATCTTATGGAAGAGGATGACATTAGAAAATTTAAAATGTCAAAATAAAACCTCTAAAAAAAGGGGTTGATGTTTCATCAATACTTTTCGGAATCAACATGAAAATCACTAACATTTAGAGAAAATGTTCATACTTGATACATAAGAAAATTCAAACTGTGAAAAATATGCTGCAAAAAATGGGTGTATTCTGAATCACCACTTTTCAAAATGAGGTGATCTTCTGCTACCTCAAAAAAATGGGTACTAGGTGAATTTCTTGCTTGATCGGAAACTATGTTCCATGTGCTTTTACACTATAGGTCTGCAAGCAGGTTAGTGATGAAGGCTTTTTTTCTTTTCTTTGATACATAATAGCTTAGTTATATGAGAAAATTGTAATAGTACTACATTTTACTACCGAATGTAGACCCTCTTTATGTTCTTGGAAAATTTCCCAAGTCACTTGAAAAGGTTAGATATCGTCTCTCGAAGGTCAATCATGACACATATTAAGAATCTACAACATTGTGTGAAGAAGACACAACAAATATTTCAAATAGCATTGTAAGTATTCTTATTTATATTTATTTTTTATGCATTATTCTAAGGATCATTTATTTTTTTATAAGTGATTGATTGTATTTTCTTTGATAGGATTTTGTTGAGAGTCTTTTAACAATGTCGGAGGGTATTTATTATCTAGAGCCAAATATTATGAATGTGATCAACAGTTTCCATACAGAGATAGAAGAAGAAAGGGGAAGGTAGTAAAGGTCAACAATCTATGACATTGCAATAGTACATACATGGGATCATCAAAGAATCCATAAGTTGGGGTCAATCTAGCAAAGGTAAACATATTTCTTTTGAATATGTGGAAGTTGAAGTTGAAGCTGAAGCTAAAAGATATGTTACCATTAGTGAGGAGGAGGTTAGAACTATTGTCAAAAAGGAGGAAATAAATGAAAAACAAAAAAAATGGCCACGATTGTCTCTCTTCAAGTTGATGATGAGGAGATTGTTTACGTAGAAGAACATAGGCTAACTAGTAAGAAGAATAAATGAAAAAATGGTCAATTTGTTAATATGATAGGGAATAGTGAAGATCAAAGTGAAAGTTCTAATGGCAACAAAAAAATCATAACACCAGGTTCTGGTGTATAGGATGGAACTATTAAAACAAAACAAAATTTATTTCAAGATGACACGACAAAGAATAAATTAAATAATGGGGGCAAAACATTTGATCTTAATGTCACCCAATTCTATAGGTTAAATGAAGGACAATCTCAATATCAAATTAGAAAGGCACATCACATACGTGTCCATAATTTTAAAACATTGTTCAGTTTCAATCTATATGCACATGTGGTGGATTATGTGCTTCTTGTTGATCCAAATCAAGTTTCCAACAAAGAGGCATTTGATAGGACACAATGTTTTGAAAAAAAAAATTATGTAATTGGAGGGAACCATAAAGCAGAGGCAAAAAGGAAATTGATCGAGGAATACCCCAATAACTCTCTTTTTGAAATAGTGAAATGCATCATTTATGATGGTTTAACAGAAACAAAGTAAAAATTATTGGCATGGAATCATAATGCAGATAATGAGTATAGAATGTCTATGATTTTCATGTAAAGGGTCAGATTGATTCTTAGTGAATTTGTAGAAAAGTGTGGTGGGGATAAGACAAAACTCAGTTTAAGCTTTCATAAAAAAGGTTGTATGGAAACATGTTATCAAGATCAGGATAAAATCAATTCAAAAGGTGACAAAGTAAATTCAGAATAATTAACAAGCATAGATAAAATTTTCGAGTTGGCATTTAGAACAGGGGAGATATGGGAATTGATTTATGACATTTTTGACATGTGGGAGAATATTGTCATAAAAAAATAGAAAATTAAAAAGCCTAAACCCATAACATCTACCAACAATAAGATAGGTCCTGAAATGAAGCAACTTCCGGATGATGTGACCATCACACCTTGGAGAACATTACAAGGAGTGAAGGCTGGAAAATTACTTAATAAATATTATATCATCTGAAGACAGGTGAATGTCATTGGACAAAATGTGCTCAAAATTTGAAAGGTGAGTTTCTTGAATTATTTTTATTTTTTCTTGGATTATAATTTTCTTTTAAATATAACATATTTTTGTTGGAAGTATTTGTTATACATATCACTATATTAAATTTTTTTACCTTATTTATTTAGTCTTAAGATTTATATGAAAATACAAGAACATATGGTTAGAATGTTGAAATAAGAGAGTTAGAATGATGTTTTACGTAACTACCCAGAATCAAGTTCTACAACAACACTTAAAGATTTTTATCTTGCATTCAAAAAGGTATGTTCATTTTATTCATATGTAAACTTTTATTTTATATTATTACTTATACTTATCTTTTTTTTATTTCAATAAATATGTCAAAGAAGGATGCGAATGGAGTACCAAATACTTTCGAAATATTTATGAAAATATTGAGTTGGAAAGGTTGAGAAAGCAACACCGTAGGAATGTTGACCTTGATCCTACTCTTACTCATTTCATTTGTAATGGGTTGGACACTATCCAATACCATATAATACAAGGTCTTTGTGAAGGGACTGCAAAACTCATACTAAAATGGAATATGCCCTGGTTATTGCAGATAGTCCTCATGGCTTCAAATTAGCAGACATTAGATATGATAGAGAGCCTTATACTTATCAAGATTCTAGTAAAGTTGTCACATGATTTCAAGAACTCACAACATCACCACTTTGGAGATTTGTGACATTTCATTCAAACACACAATTTATGATGTTATTAACAAGTCTTAAGAGAAAAGCAATGTCAAGGATGTAGCTTACATGGTAAGATAATGAAATTGTATATTTGATTAATGCTATTTTCTTTTATTTACGAGTTAATTTAACTTTTACTATGTCATGTTACAACAAAAAATCAAATCATATTTCTTCTGGATATCAGCCAATTATAACTGATTGTGATTTCATACATGTTGAATGTTGCAGAAAAGATGATAGCTATAATTTTATTCTTCCAAATCAAGTAGAAGGAAAGACTAATAGCCAAGTACGGTTTCATGATGTTTTCGTCAGAAAGTTAGCATAAGAGGATACATATGAAAAAGGAGAGATAGTTAAAATTTATCGAAAACCTCAAACATTGAATAAATATCTTATAGCTTTATGTTCAAATGAAGGAGATTCGGTTCTCAATTTATTTTCAGGTTCATGTAAGTTTTATTATATAAAATTGAATTTTAATAAAAAATTTTATGTGTTTATAGTAATTTACTTATTTCTTTTGTGCTTGATGATTAGGTACAACACTAGTATGTTTCCTACAAAAATGAAGAAATTGCAATGTGATTGAAAAAGACCCGCTACAATGGAAATTTATTCAACAAAGAATTAATGCTATTCAATTTATTCCAAATGGAATGCAAGAAGTTGGATTGAGGAAATGAGATTTTTATGAATCATGTGTGGAAAAAAAAGGCCAAGGAACCTCAACCACCATTATATGGAATGATTGGAAAATGACACTTTGGGATATTTGCATGCATGAAAGATCAATTAGAAGAGGTAATAAAGAAACTCAAGAAAAAAATTATCGTGGAAGAAGAAAATTATGAAGTTGTAGCAAATGATGAACATGGATTATAAGAGATTGTTGATGACATTTAAGTTATGCTTGCAAATCAAGCTGAAATTATAGAGATATTCATTAGTTTTATTGTTATGTTTTTACTTTAGGATTTTATGAGAAGAATGGGCATTTGATTATTGTTGTTATATGTTCAATATTTGTATTTTTCTTTTCACTTTAATTTTTATGTGAGTCATTTGTTTTTTGTAAAAAAACTGTGATGATTATTAATTTTTAACATAAAATTCGTAAACAATTCTATTTTCTAAAGCTTTTTTGCTAGGATTCTCCCGTAAAAATTGTTTATTTGACACATCATTTTTGACAAAAAGTGTCAAATGTGTATTTTTATTCAAATATTTAAATTTTTTGGTTTTTTAGTGACAATTATTTGATGTGCATTGAAATATTGATTAACATTACATAAACATATAGAAAATACTAGCTTTAAACATTGACCATTTATTTATTGTTTTAACTACGCCAAAAAATTAAGATTTTATTACAAAAAAATTGAAAAGAAAAATATAAACATACAAATTCATAAATACACTTAAAAATAAATATCTTAGGGAAGAGGATGACATTAGAAAATTTAATGTGTCAAAATAAACCCTCTAAAAAATAGGGTTTGATGTTGCATCAATACTTTTCAGATTTAGCATGAAAATGACTAACATTTAAAGAAAATGTTCATACTTGATACATAAGAAAATTCAAACTGTAAAAAATATGCTGCAAAAAAAATGTGTATTCTGAATCACCACTTTTCAAAATAGGGGGATTTCCTGCTACCTCAAAAAAATGGGTACTATGTGATCTTCTTGTTTGATTGGAAACTATGTTCCATGTGCTTTTACACTATAGATCTGCAAGCAAGTTGGTGATGAGGGTTTTTTTCTTTTCTTTGATACTCAATAGTTTGGTTCTGTAAGAAAATTGTATCAGTACTACATTTTACTACCGAATGTATACCCTCTTTATGTTCTTGGAAAATTTCCCAAGTCACATGAAAAGGTTAGATAACGTCTCTCAAAGGTCAACTATGACAAATATGAAGAATCTACACCATTGTGTGAAGAAAACACAGCCAACATTTCAAATAGCATTATAAGTATTCTTATTTATATTTATTTGTTATACATTATTGTAAGGATCATTTATATTTTTTATAAATCATTGATCATTGACATATTGTATTTTCTTTGATAGGATTTTGTTGAGATTCTTTTAACGATGTTGGAGGGTATTTATTATCTTGATCCAAATATTATGAATGTGATCAACAGTTTCCTTACAGAGACTAAAGAAGAAAGGAGAAGGAAGAAAACGTCAACAATCCATGACATTGCAATAGTACATACATGGGATCATCAAAGAATCCATAAGGTGGGTCAATATAGCAAAGTTAAACATGTTCCTTTTGAAGATGTGGAAGTTGAAGCTAAAGCTGAGGCTAAAAAGTATGTTACCTTTACTGAGGAGGAGGTTGATTATGAGGAGATTGTTTATGGTGAAGAACATAGGTTAACCAATAAGAAGAAGAAACGAAAGGTTTGTCAATTTGCTAAAATCATAGGCAATAGTGAAGATGAAAGTGAAAGTTCTAATGATAGCAAAGAAATCATAACACGAGGTTCTGGTTTATATAATGGAACTATTAAAACAAAGAAAAATTTCATTCAAGATAACATGAGGAAGAATAAATTAATGAATGGTGGAAAAACATTTGAGATTAATGTCACCCAATTCTATAGGTTAGATGAAGGACAATCTCAATATCAAATTAGAAAGGCACATCGCCTACATGTCCATAAGTTGAAAACATTGTTCAGTTACAATCCATATGCACATGTGGTGGACTATGTGGTTCTTGTCATTCCAAATCAAGTTCCCAACAAAGAGGCATTTGATAGGACACAATGTTTTGAATACAAATATTATGTAATTGGAGGGAACCATAAAGCAGAGGCCAAAAGCCAAATGATCAAGGAATACCCCAATAACTCTCTTTTCGAAATAGTGAAATGCATTTTTTTGTTGGAAATAATACTGAGAGGGGGGGTGAATCAGTATTATCTAATCAATATAACTTTTTCATTTCCAAATTCAGTTTCATATACGCTACTTTAGTTAACGAAAATTGTGTGTATATCCTACTGTGTGAAATGCAACAAGCGTATATCTAGTAAACTTATAATTCAGTTAGTTGCTTCTTAATGAGTGCATCAGAACATTATTAACCATATGAACAGTAAATAGGAGCAGTAAAGAAGAACTAATCACAGCACACATGAACACCAAGATGTAAGGAGGAAACCCAATGTGGGTGAAAACCACCTGCTATAATTCGTCTCTATCTTCTTTTAATTAGAAACTTCTTTTTACAATGATTTTGTACTGGTGCAGTCTTATACCAGTACGCAGGCTGCTACCTACAGAAGCCTATAACCTTCTCTTGTTCTACAGCTTCTCTTGGAAGGGAGCTACAACCCTCTTATTTCTTATACTAATAGAAGGCTACAAGCTTCTCTTTTCTTCCAGGTACCACGTTTCATAAATTTTCAAACTGGATCCACGAATAAAATCAATCAAACATCAAGTATATCTACATCAACCAATATCTTTTGCATCAAAAAAACTAAATCAAATAATCACTTCTCTAAATGCTATACCCAGAAAGTAGTATTAGCAACCAAACACCAATTCTAAACCTAGAACCCTGTAGCAATAAACAAAAGTAGCTAAAACATATTTCAAGAGATGTACGCTACTTCAATGTGTACAACTTGTGTGCATACGCTTATGAATTAAGGCCAACCAGCGTATACGGTATTTTTACTTACTGAACCAGCGTGTATACGCGCATTTGATGTGCCGAACCTGCGTACATATCTATAAAAGATAGTTCACTCTTCAAATATTCAGACATCAGTTATACCCAGATTATAAGATTTATAGATCAAGTCATGCACCAAATATAACAGATCAAAAAAACACAAAGATATTATTATTCAAGTCTTGAGTTTTGACCCATTAATAGAACTTATCCATCTTCTAGCACTCAGGTTCATCCTTGATTCAGATTCAGCTATGCACCATAAACCAATCACCAGTATTCCAGATCTTGCTCTTCATCAAATATTCAATACTTCAGTCAATCCTTTTCCAAATGATCTCCTCCTTTTTATAGTGTTAGGCCTTACTCAAACAATGGTCCAAAACCATAGAGAACCAATACTAGGGACCCAAAACCTAGGTTCAATACTTTGGATGCAATACCAAGGTCTAAAACCATAGGTCCAAATACCATGGTCCTAAAAATAAGCTTTCCCACATGTACGCACTTTTCCGTGGATGAAAGTACGTGCATACACATACGCGAGTTTTGATTGGCAATCCTGCGTGTATATGCGACTTTGTCAAAGGAAACCTACGTATACCTCTTTTTCTTTCATACTGAGAGCCTGAATAGTGATCTTCCATCTGAGTGAGTTTCCATCAAGGACAACACCTGTGCCATAGTGCCAAACCTGTGTCATAATGCCAAAAATCTCCCCCTTTGGACTTGATGGCAACCCCAAATCATTCAAAGTCATTCACCCCCTTTGACATCAAGGGAAAAGGGTTATGCTCCTCCTAAGGACATGCTAAAATCTCTGCTCTGCTATGTTTTCCATGCTCCTCCTAACTGTAGGCAAGGTCTACAAAATGATCTATAAGAAAGACCATGACTCTATACATCATAAGCGACCTTCCTATCACTAGAGACTCATACATACATACATCTCCCACCAAGTGGGGATATACCAATATTGACTCATCCACCCAACCAAGTGGGGATATACCAAAGTTTACACAAGATAAAACAAGAACATTACATCAACCATCCCAGGCATAGTGGGGAAATCAAAGAAAGTTGTTGCATGACCTTGATAAGAAAAGAAATACATGACATAGAGACAAAATATATGTAACCAGACTATGATAGATATCAACAACTATCACCAACAGCATCTGTCAATCATCATTTAGACTAGCAACCATGTTCTCCTTCTGCACTTGTTCCCCCTGAAACCAATACACTGTGATCTTGAACCAAGATCTTCCTGGATAATGCCAACAATGCATTATTAGAAGAATATATATGCTCCCCTTGAACCTGTGCCAGATGGTCTCTGTCAGACCCATATCAGACTCCTTTCATTGTGAGCCTGGCCCATTGTTTGTCTTCAAACCAACATATACGCGACTGTACCCACATAAACCAACGAATGTACGCGGATCCTTCTCATGAAACTCGTGTACACCCACTTTTCTTTAAAATAGACAAGTTTCAACAGCACGATGATGCATCGATTACTCCCAGCTTCTGTCTGAGGTATTCAAATGTTTCCCTAGGTAGTGGTTTGGTGAGTATATCAACAACGTGTTCCTTGGAGGGAACATACTCTAATTTGACCTTTTGTTCAAGAACTTGTTCTCAGAGAAAATGATATTTAATAGGTATGTGCTTGGTCTTTGAATGCATGATGGGATTCTTTGAAATACTGATTACACTTGTATTATCACAAAAAATGGAGATAGGTGGAGTACAAGTGATTTGCATGTCTTGCCATGTTTGCATCATCCAAAGGAGTTGTGTGCAACAAGATGCAGCAGCTACATATTTTGCTTCAGCTGTAGATAATGCAATTGAACTCTGTTTCTTGCTGAACCAAGATACTAATCTAGGACCCATGAAGAATGCACCACCACTAGTGCTTTTTCTATCATCCACGCTTCCTGCCCAATCTGCATCTGTATATGCATGAAGTGTAAGATCTATACTTCTAGGATACCATAAGCCATAGTTTTGAGATCCTTGAAGATACTTAAAAATTCTCTTAACTGCCTAAAGATGATTTTCCTTTGGATTTTCCTGAAATCTTCCAACTATTCCCACTGCATGCATAATGTCTGGTCGGGTACCTGTTAGATAGAGCAAACTACCAATCATGGATCTATAGGTTGGTTGATGCACTGCTGCTGATTCATCATTTTCGCTGAGGCTGCATCTTGTTACCATAGGGTTACATATTGTTTCCGAGTCCTCCATCCCATATTTCTTCAAGATATGCTTGAGATACTTGGTTTGTGATAGAAAAATATCATCTTTGTTTTGTTGGACTTGTAATCCAAGAAAATATGTGAGCTCACCAAGCAAGGACATTTCAAATTCTTTTTGCATCACCAAGGCAAAGTTTTGACTCATGTCTTCTTCATTGCTACCAAAGATGATATCATCAACATATACAACAAGTATTAGCAACTTATCATTGTCAAATTTTATATATAGATTGTTGTCTATTGATCCTTTTGTAAAACCTTGTTGATGAAGATACTTATCCAAATGATAATACCAAGCCCTTGGAGCTTGTTTAAGGCCATAGAGAGCCTTTTTGAGTCTACATACAAGTTTTGGATCATTTCCAAGGATGAACCCATCTCGTTGCTCAATATACACTTCTTCATCCAAGTCTACATTTAGAAAAGCAAACTTCACATCCATTTGAAATACTTTGAACTTCTGAAAGCTAGAAAGAGCAAGTAACATTCTTATGGCCTCAAGTCTAGCAAATGGTGCATAAGTTTCTTCAAAGTCTATGCCTTCTTGTTGAGCATACCCTTTACAAACAAGTCTTGCCTTGTTCCTAATAACATCTCCATTTTCATTCAGTTTGTTTTTGAATATCCATTTTTTGCCTATTACATTTTTATCATTTGGTCTAGGAACCAACTCCCAAGTGTTATTCTTTTCAATCTGCTCTAGTTCTTCATTCATGGCCTTGACCCAGCATTCATCTTTGCATGCTTCACTTACATTTTGTGGTTCAGTGGAGGAGAGCAATGCTAGGTAGCTTGAAGCTTCTGAAATAGTTCTTATTGTTTGTACACCTACCTCTTTCTGCCCCAAAATTTGAGTTTATGGATGATTCTTCTGAACGTACCTGGATGGAGTCTTTTCTTCTATCCTTATCTGTTCTTCTAGTGCCTCATGGGTTTCTTCTTCATCATGAGTCTGATTTTTTGTTGAAGGATAGTCCTCATCATCTTCAAAATCTTTAGATTTTACTTGCCTTGGAATGTTTCCTTCTTCATCAGCCACTACATCAATACTTTCAACAATTTTTCCAAGTCTTTTATTATAACACTTATATGCTTTACTATGAGGAGAGTAACCAGGAAGAATGCCTTCATCTACTCTTGGTTCAAACTTACCAAGGTTTTCATCAGTTTTTTTGATGTAACATTTGCTTCCAAAAAATTTGAAGTATTTTACTATGGGAATCTTACTATACCAAATTTCATGAGGAGTTTGAGTGTTGTTCACCCGGGCATTTGTCTTGTTGAGAATAGTGATGGCAGAAAATGTAGCTTCACCCAAAAAGGTTGCAGGAGTCCCAGACTCATCAAGCATTGCTCGAGCCATTTGTTGAACTGTTCTGTTCATCCTTTCTACTACTCCATTTTGTTGAGGAGTCCTAGCAGTAGAGACTTCCCTTCTTATTCCATGTTCTTCACAAAAATTGAAAAATTCATTCGAGGTAAATTCCCCACCTCTTTCAGACCTGAGGCATTTGATTCTGCAATCTTATTTGTTTTCAACCAAGGCTTTGAATGCTTTGAACTTTTTGAAAGCTTCGTCTTTACGCTTCATAAGTCCTATCGAGCACATCCTGGAAAAGTCGTCAATGAACAATATAAAGTATTCTTCTCCTTGAGGTGACCTTTTCCTAGATGGACCACATACATCAGTATGGACAAGTTCAAGTGGCCTACTAGCTGATCCTTCCTTCTCAGGGAAATTAGTTCTGGTTTGCTTCCAAAACTGACATGATTTGCATACTGTGATGTCTGGAATTTTGATGATAGGGAGATCATGAACCGCCTGATATTTACATGCTTTCCTTATCTGAGAGAAGATTAGATGCCCCAATATTCTGTGCCATAGCTAGTGTTCATCATTCTTGCTAAGATAGCATTGTTGTTGTCCTCCCTTGAGTATGTATAAATTATTTGGAGTTCTTATGCCTTTAATCACGGTTTCTCCTGTATCAAGCTCATGAACAATACATCCATTTGATCGAAATATTACCTCATTTCCTTGATCACACATCTGACTGACACTTAATAGATTATGCTTTAAGCCATCAACATACATAACATTCCCAGCTTTGACCTTTTCTTTCAAAAGAATAGAACCTTTACCTTTTATGAATGTAGGGGTGTCATTTCCAAATGAGACCTTCTTTTCCTTTTCTAAGGTACTATATGATTGAAGTTTTTCTTTATCACCTGTCATATGTTTCGAGCATCCACTGTCGATGTACCATTGATTTTCCTGTCCTTCTACATATAAGGCTATGCCACATCTTTCTGGTTGTGGTTCTTTCTTCCTCCATGTTTTGGGGCTCAATGAAGCTTGCTCCTTTTGAGTTGTTTGCCGAAACCTACTCCTGCATCATGACCAAAGTTGTTACAAATAGAACATTCTATTTCATTTTCAAGAGCAGAAAAGTTATTGTAGGTTCTTTTCATGATTCCAGTCACACTCCTTTGATTTCATGCTTCTCTGGTCATGATGGTCTTGTAGGCAACACATTGAGCTGCTTTATGTCCAAAGTTATGACAAGAGAAACATTGGCCATTGAAGAAATTCCTGCGATCATCAAACATTCCATTGTAATAGCCATTCGTTCTTGAGGTAAATTGAGAATGATTTACCTGTGGTTGGTTGTAGCTTCTATTCATCCTTGAAGTAGATTGCCCTCGATTTAATTGGTGATTTCTATTCATTCTTGAAGTAAATTGTCCCTGATTTACCTGGTGATATTCATTGTCCCTTTGCAGTCGGTTGTCAACCTGTTCACTTCTCCTTGCAACTTCAAGATAACTTTTGGAGGTAGATGGCTTCTGTGCTTGAGATGTTTCTTCAGTATACCAAAGACTTGTGTTGATTAGTGGAGAACGTTGCACTTTGATAATCTCATCTAAAGTTTCAGATCCTTTAGCAAATCTAAGATTAAGAGCTTTTGTTTTGTCAGTGTCCTTTCTAAGTCCCACAATTTCACATTCTAACTTTTCATTGTGTTTCTCCATTTCACCGAGTTGGAATGTTAGAGTATCTATAATCATATTCTTTTCTTCTAAGCAAATTTTGAGTTTAGAAATTTCTTCATAAATACCTTCTTCATCTATAGCATCCAACAAATCATCATCTTCAAAAGCCATCAAAAGTCTATAATCATTACCTTGTTCATCTTCATCACTATTTGAAAATCCATCACTGTCTTCATGTGTGTAATAGCTCTTCTTACTTACATTATGTTTTTTGTTCCATCTAACTGGTTCCTTACCTTTGTCAAGCTTATCTTTATGAGAACACTTGGAAACATAGTGGCCGACTCTTCCACAAGCAAAACATTTGAAAGGTAGCTTACCTCTGAATCTTCCAAAACTCCATTGAAGGTTTTTGACAAAATTTGATTCTTCCTCTTCTTCCAACATATGTCCTGAGTCATTGTAATGTCCTTTTCCCGAGGCTTTGAATGAGGCTTCTCTCTTGTTTGATGGTCCCCCTTTTCTCATTTTGTAAGCGATTAGGATTCCATGTAGCTGTGACATGGTAAGGCTCTGTAGATTTTGTTTTTCTTCTATGGAAGAAACTTTTGATTCAAACTTAGAAGACAAAGATCTTAGAACCTTTTCAACCAAAACAAGTTCTTTTATTTCTTCACCCAAATTTTTCATACAATTAACAATATCATCTATACGTAGGAAATAGTTAGCCACACTTTCATCATTGTTCATTCTGAGATTTTCATATTCAATTCTGAGAGTTTGTAGTTTTTCTCGTTTTACCTGATCATCTCCTTCATAGCTCAGAACGATCTTGTCCCATATTTCTTTTGTGGTTTTGAGCTACATAACCTTGACAAATTCTGATTGAGATAGACTCCCTAATAGAGTATTGACAACCTTTGCATTTGTTTCATACTCCTTCTTACCAACTGTATCTGTAGGAGTTGTTGATGGAAATGTGTATCCTATTTCCACGATATCCCAGACTTCTATACCAAGAGATTGAATAGATGCTCTGATTCTTACCTTCCAATAGACGAAGTTGCTCCCATCAAAAATTGGTGGCCTGATCGATGCTTCTTTCTTGTAATTACTAATGATGATAGATCTTCCTTCAAGCGATCAAGCTTCTTCTGAAGGACCTTCTCTGATACCAATTGTTGGAAATAATACTAAGAGGGGGGGTGAATCAATATTATCTAATCAATATAACTTTTTCATTCCCAAATTCAGTTAAGGAAAACCATGTGTATACGCTACTATGTGAAATGCAACAAGCGTATATCTAGTAAACTTATAATTCAGTTAATTGCTTCTTAATGAGTGCATCAGAACATTATTAACCATATGAACAGTAAATAGTAGTAAATCAGAACTAATCACAACACACATGAACACCAGGACGTAAGGTGGAAACCCAATGTGGGTGAAAACCACTTGCTGCAATTCGTCTCTATCTTCTTTTAGTTAGAAACTTCTTTTTACAATGATTATGTACTAGTGCAGTCTTATACCAGTATGCAGGCTACTACATGCAGAAGGCTACAACTTCTCTCATTCTCTAGCTTCTCCTGGAAGGGAGCTACAACCCCCTTAGCTCTTGTACTAGCAAATGGCTACAACCTTCTCTTTTCTTCCAGGGACCACATTTCATAAATTTTTAGATTGGATCCATGAATAACATCAATCAAACATCAAGTATATCTACATCAACCAATCTCTTTTGCACCAAAAAAACTGAATCAAATAATCATGTCTCTGAATGTTGTACCCAGAAAGCAGTAAAAGTAGCCAAACACCAATTCTGAACCCAGAACCCTGTATCAATAAACAGAAGTAGCTAAAACATATTTCAAGAGACGTACGGTACTTCAATGTGTACAACCTGCGTGCATAGTTTCTGAGTTAAGGCCAACCAGCGTATATGCTATTTTTACTTACTGAAACAGTGTGTATACTTGCATCTGATTTGCCGAACCTGTGTACAGATCTATAAAATATAGTTCACTCTTCAAATATTCAGACATCAGTTATGCCCAGATTATCAGATTTATAGATCAAGTCATACGCCAAATATAACAGATCAAAAACACACAAAGATACTATTATTCAAGTCTTGAGTTTTGACCCATCAAAAGAACTTATCCATCTTCTAGCACTTAGGTTCCTCCTTGATTCAGATTCATCTATGCACCATAAACCAATCACCAGTATTCTAGATCTTGCTCTTCATCAGATATTCAATACTTTATTCAATCCTTTTCCAAATGATCTCCTCCTTTTTATAGTCTTAGGCCTTACTCAAACCATGGTCCAAAACCATTCAAAACCAATACTAGGGACCCAAAACCTAGGTTCAATACTTCAGATGCAATACGAAGGTCCAAAACCATAGGTCCAAATACCATGGTCCTAAAAATAAGCTTTCCCACATGTACGCACTTTTCTGTGGATGAAAGTACGTGCATACACATACGCGAGTTTTGATTGGCAATCCCGCGTGTATATGCGACTTTGTCAAAGGAAACCTACGTATACCTCTTTTTCTTTCATACTGAGAGCTTGAATAGTGATCTGCCATCTGAGTGAGTTGCCATCAAGGACAACACCTGTGCCATAGTGCCAAACCTGTGTCATAATGCTAACACATTTATGATGGTTTACCAAAAACAAAGGAAAAATTATTGGCATGGGATCATAATGGAGATAATGAGTATAGAATGTCTATGACTTTCATGTAAAGGGTCAGATTGATTCATAATGAATTTGTAGAAAAATGCGGTGGGGATAAGACAAAAGTCAGTTTAATCTTTCATAAAAAATGTTGTACGGAAACATGTTATCAAGTTGAGGATAAAATCAATTCAAAAGGCGACAAAGTAAATTCAGAATTATTAACAAGCATGGAAAAAATTTTCAAGTTGTCATTTAGAACAGGGGAGATATGGGAATTGATTTGTGACATTTTTGACATGTGGGAGAATATTGTCAAAAAATATCAGAAGGTTAAAATGTCTAAACCCATAATATCTACCAACAATAATATAGGTCTTCAAATGAAACAACTTCTAGATGATGTGACTATCACACCTTGGAGAACATTGCAAGGAGTGAAGGTTGGAAAACCAGTTAAATAAATATTATCTCATGTGAAGTTAGGTGAATTTCATTGGACAAAATGTGCTCAAAATTTAAAAAAATGAGTTTCTTGAATTATTTTTATTTTTTCTTGGACTATAATTTTCTTTTAAATACAACATATTTTTATTGGCAGTATTTGTTATACATATCACTATATTAACAATTTTTACTTTATTTATTCAGTCTTAAGATTTATATGAAAATACAAGAACATATTGTTAGAAATTTGAAATAAGAGAATTAGAATGATTTTGTACACAACTACCAAAAATCAAGTTCTACAACAACACTTAAATATTTTTATCTTGCATTAAAAAAGGTATGTTCATTTTTACATTCATTTTATTCATATGTAGGATTTTTTAAATTGTATTACTTATACTTATATTTTTTATTTCCTTAAATATGTCAAAGAAGGATACGAGTAGAATACCAAATACTTTCAAAATATTTATTGAAAAAAATAAGTTGGAAAGGTTGAGAAAGCAGCGTCGTAAGAATATTGAACTTGATCATATTCTTACTCACTTCATTTGGAATGGGTTGGACACTATCCAATATCAAATAATACATAGTGGTTGTGAAGAGACTACAAAACTCATACCTAAAAGGGAATATTTCTTGGTTATTGCAGACATTCCTCATGGTTTCAGTTTCCTAGACATTAGATATGATAGTGAGCCTTATACTTGTCAAGCTTTTAATAAAGTTGTTACAGGATTTCAAGAACTCACAACATCACCACTTTGGAGATTTGTGAAATTTCATTTAGACACACAATTTGCAATGTTATTAACAAGCTTCAAGGGAAAAGAAAAGTCAAGGATATAGCTTACACGGTAAGACAATGAAATTGTATGTTTGATTAATGTTAGTTTTTTTTTTATGTACAAGTTAATTTAACTTTTACTATGTCATGTTACAGGAAAAAATTAAATCGTATTTCTTCTAAATATCACCCAATTATAAGTGATTGTGATTTCATACATGTTGAATGTTGGACAAAATATGATAGCTATAAGTTTATTCTTCCAAATCAACTAGATGGAAAGAGTGATAGCCAAGTACGGCTTCATGATGTTTTTGTAGGAATGTTAACATAAGAGGATAAATATGTAAAAGTAGAGGTAGATAAAATTTATCAAAAACTACAAACAATGAATAACTATCTTATAGCTTTATGTTCAAACGAAGGAGATTTTGTTTTCAATTTATTTTTAGGTTCATGTAAGTTTTATTATATAAAATTGAATTTTAATATTTTCTTCTTTAATTTTTATGTGTTTATACTAATTTACTTATTTTTTTGTGCTTGATGATAAGGTACAACACTAGCATGTTTCCTACAAAAATGAAGAAATTGCATTGTGATTGAAAAAGACCCACTATAATGCAATTTTATTCAACAAACAATTAATGCTCTTCATTTTATTCCAAATGCAATGAAAGAAGTTGGATTGAGGAAATGATATTTTAATGAATCACGTGTGGAAAAAACGGCCAAGGAACCTCAACCACCATTATATGGAATAATTGGAAAATGACACTTTGGGAGATTTGCATACATGAAAGATCGATTAGAAGAGGAAAATCAAGAAACTCAAGAAAAAAACTATTGTGGAAGAAGAAAAGTATGAAGTTGTAGAAGATGATGAACATAGATTATAAGATATTTTTGATGACATTTAAGTTATGCTTGCAAATCAAGCTCAAATAGAGATATTCATTAGTTTTATTCTAATTTTTTTACTTTGATATTTGATGAGAAGAATGGGCATTTGATTATTGTTGTTATATGTTCAATATTTGTATTTTCTTTTCACTTTAATTTTTATGTGAATAATTTTTTTTTGTAAAAAAACTGTGATTATGATTACTTTTTAACATAAAATTCATAAACAATGCTATTTTTTTTAAAGTGTTTCTTTTAGGACTCTCCCATAAAAATTGTTTATTTGACACATCATTTTATACAAAAAGTCTCAAGTGTGTATTTTTTCCTTATATTTATAATGAAAATGTGTATTTTTTATTCAAATATTTAAAAGTTTTGTTTTTTGAGTGACAATTATTTGATGTGCATTGAAATATTAATTAACATTACATAAACATATAAAAAATACTAACTTTAAAACATTGACCATTCTTTTATGGTTTCAACTACGCGAAAAAACTAAGTTTTTATTACAAACAAAATTGAAAAGAAAAATATAAACATACAAATACATAGATACATGTAAAACTAAATATCTTAGGGAAGACAATGACATTAGAAAATATAAAGTGTCAAAAGAAACCCTCTATAAAAAAGGGGTTGATGTTGCATCAATACTTTTCGGAATCAGCATGAAAATCACTAACATTTAGAGAAAAAGTTCATACTTGATATATAAGAAAATTCAGACTATCAAAAATATGCTAAAACAAAAGGTGTATTCTGAATCACTACTTTTCAAAATCAAGTGATTTCTTGCTACCTCAAAAAAATGGGCGCTAGGTGATTTTCTTGTTTGATCAAAAATTGTGTTCCATGTGGTTTTACACTATATATATGCAAGTAGGTTGGTGACGAGGATTTTGTCTTTTATTTTCTTTGATAATTAATAGTTTGATTTTATGAGGAACTTGCAACAGCACTACATTTTACTACCTTGCAACAAAAACTAAAAAAAATTATTGAAGGGTATTATAACGAACAACCATACCTCCTGTATGGATTTGAATGACATATAGTTTCCAATTTACCTCATGAAGGTTGTTGGAATATGTATACACATATCAACCTATCCATTGTCATGTTATTCTGAGTTTGCACCTAACAACTAATCATTTCAGCTATTTTTATATTTTTTAATTCATGTTAGTCAATGTTAGAATGTTCTACTAGTCTTCAAACATTAGAATCATTTGTGACTTATTCTGTGGACCTAATAGTTAAGTGAGGATGTGCTCTACTAAAAAATGGTAGAATATCTAAATATTTTGATGTTGTTAATAAACCCCCTAACCTAAGTTAAAATTTCTATTATTGTATTTGACCATTCTCAACCATTATTGCTTGGATCCCAACATGGTGATTTAGTGATGCCTGTCCTTCTCTTCATTGAGAAATCCTGAGAAATCCCGTTTTGCCACATCTTCCTCCATCTCATGAACTGCATGTGACCTCCTTCACAATACTTGAACACTTGGGATGTGCACTCCACCACCAAGGGTTGAGATTCATTTTCCTAACTCTAGCTATTGTTTTGGTTTCCATTTTCTCTACCACCTTATATGCATGGCCTCTTTACTTATAGGATATCTGTAACTTACAATAATCTTTGGGTTTCCATGTAGATTTTTAATTGTTTCTATGAATGCAGTAGCAACTATACTGGATTTGAAAGGATGAGATAATGCACAAAATTCTGCATACTTGATAAGTCTATCAACTACCACCATGGTGATATTATTTCCTTCATAGTTGGATGAAATTGTGATAAATCCATTGAGACCTCCTCCCAACGTTGAATTGGAATGGCTAAAGGTGGTAACATACCAAGGGTATTAATTATTTCAACTTTATTTTGTTGGCAAACCAAACATTCTCCCATAAAATTATAAATATCCTATTTAAGACCATCCCGAAAAAATTCCTTTTTCACCATGTGGTCACTTTTTAAAAATCCTAAGTTCCCTCCTAAGGGGGAGGTGTGCAATTCTAAAAGAATATTTTTTTTTATTTGGGAATTCTTACAGAAATATAATTGATCTTTATACAATAATGAATCATTTTTCTAGATAAATGTATCAGATGTACTGGGATCTTGCTGCAACCTCTGAATGAGTGTCGATACCTCTTCATAGTTACTCCATTTATCTCTACCTTATTTATTCAATTAGGTCGTATAATAGAAATGGCACAGAGAAATTCTTCCACATCCTCATCATTTCTTCATAGTACCTCTACAACAATATTTTTCTTCCCCTTTTTGTAGATTATTTCAAATTCATAACCCAACATCTTTGTGACCTATTGTTATTCTTCTGAAAACAATGTTTGTTCCAAAACGTATTTCAGACTATCATGGTCTTTTTTTACCTTGAAGTGTCTTCCCATTAGGTAAGGTAACCATTTCTTTAGTGCATGTAGTATTTCAGATATTTCCTTCTCATAAATAGGTTTTTGTAAATACTTTCCCCTAATTAGATGACTTTCAAAATCAATGGGTCTTCCTTCTTTCATTAAAACAACACCAATTTTATTTTGTAAGGCATTACACTCAACAATAAATGTTTTTTTGAAGTCTAGTGTAGCTAAGTCCAGTGTTTGGAACATTCTCTCTTTAATATTTTCGAAGGCCTTAGTTGCATCTGGAGTCCAAGAAAAAGCATCTTCCTTTAGTAGTGTTTTTAGAGGTGTTGTTATTTTCCCATAATTCTTTGCAAATTTTCGATAATACCCTTTCAACTTAATACATCCTTGATATTGCTTTAGAGTTTTGGGGATTTTCCATTCCTCAATGGATTTAATTTTGTTATGGTCTACCTTAACACCCTCATGAGATACAATAATCAGGGAAAATTTTAAGAAACCCCCCTAAATTTATAAATATAATAAATGGGCGAATCTCCATGGTATATAGGAAAAATGGAAGGCGATTTTATCAATAATATAATATGTATATATAATTTTTTGGCAAATCTCTCACCAAGCATGGCGAATATTTTACTCAATTATAAAATCTTGTAAGATCTTGACGAGTCTTTCACTAAATAATAAAACTTTGTAAATTCGTAGTGAATCTTAGCATAGGCTACATGCTGGTTTAATTCCCCCATTTAAATAGGCTACATTCCAGGTCAATACCATGGGTCAATACCATGTGCCATTTTGGTGAATACCATGTGCCATTTTGGTGAATACCATGGGTCAATACCATGTGCCATTTTGGTGAATACCATGGGTCAATACCATGTGCCATTTTTATTTTTATTAGAATATTTTACTCAATTATAAAATCTTGTAAGATCTTGGCGAGTCTTTCACTAAATAATAAAACTTTGTAAAGTCCTAGTGAACCTTAGCATAGGCTACATGCTGGTTTAATTCCCCCATTTAAATAGGCTACATTCCAGGTGAATACCATGGGTCAATACCATGTGCCATTTTGGTGAGTGTTCGTAAATATAAGGTGACTTATGGAGTAAATATAAAAAAATGTTTTATTTGTTTACCATACCTCTCGTTTATTTATATTTTTTATTAATTTACCATACCTCTTTTACAAATGTGGTATTTGGCCCATAGGATTCACTTAAATAAAACCTCTTTCTTGAGCCTTCATAAATAGAACGAGGGTTATGGACTAAATATAAAAAGAGGTTTTATTTATTTACGATACGTCTAATTTATTTATATTTTTATTTATTTACCATACCTTTTGAGTTAGTATAAAAAGACGTTTTATTTATTTACCATACCTCCACTTTACTTATATTTTTATTTGTTTACACCCTTACATGTATATAAGGTTACTTATGGATTAAATATAAAAAATGTTTTATTTATTTACCATACCTCTCATTTATTTATATTTTTATGAATTTACCATACCTCTTTTATAAATATGGTATTTGGCCCATAGGATTCACTTAAATAAAACCTATTCTTGAAAATGGGCGAATGGATTCACTTAAATAAAACCTATTCTTGAAAATGGGCGAATGGAAGGTTGTAAGTCCTAATTTCAAGGGCTAAATTTACCTTTTTTACCCTCTCCCTTAAAATAAGGTGGGCTATTTGAGGTGATTTGTAAAAATGTACTATGATACAAAATATTCGCCCACTAAAAATTTAAAACCCCTTAATTTCGCTAAAGGGCGAACATTCGCCCCTAAAATTATCCTTGACAATAATGATGCAAATATTCCACCTCGTGTACTCTAAATAAACATTTGAAGGTTTTTGCACATAATTTTTTCTCATCCAATAGTTAGAGAACCATGACAACATGTTGAACATGATCCTTCTAAGGCTTGTTGTATATTATTATATCATCAAAAAATACTAACACAAGTTTTTTGAGCAAGGGTTTGAAAATGGAATTCATCAAGTCTTTAAATGTGGAGGGTGCATTAATAAGGCCAAAAGGAGTGAAAAAATTTTCATAATGGACTTCATCAGTTTTGAATGTTAATTTTAGAATGTCTTCAGTATTCATTCTAATTTATTGATATCCTGAAGATGGATCGAGCTTAGTGAAGTAAATGTTGCCATGTAATTCATCCAACAATTCATGAATGTTAAGAGTGGGAAATTTTTCTTTAATAGTGAGATTTTTTAGCTCCCCATAGTCAAAACACATACATCATGATCCATCCTTCTTATTCACCAATACTGCTGGAGAAGAGAAAGAAATTTGACTAGGTTGAAATATACTAGCCTCTAGCATTTTTGCATTCATATGTTCAGTTTCAATCTTTACACATAGGAATATCTATTAGGCTTGATGTTTGGAGGAACCCTTAGTGGAATCAAGTGAATAGCATGATCATAATCATGAATAGGCGGGAGGCCTTTGAGAGTCTCAAATACCTTGAAATGATTGTGCAACACGCTTTGAAGATATGGAGAAATAGATGGTTTTGATAGTTGAACCTCGAGTGAGCGTAATTGTGAAATTATGCCTCATTATTCTTTCTTCAGAATATTTTTCATGCCATTAGAGCTGATTATCTTCCCTAATTTTCCTACAATACACATTAATTAAATTTCCTTTCCTAAAAAAAAAATTAAGAAAAGTTCTTGAAAAGCAAAAGATATTATCCCCAAAGATTGTAACCATTGGACTCATAGTACAACCTCAACACCACCCATTGGAAGGGAAAGCATGGGACTATTCAATACATATTTCCCCATGGTTACCTTAATATTATGGAACTTTCCAAGGAAATTTATAGTTCCTCCATTTGCAACCATTACTTGACACTCTGGTGTTGGATAGAGATATCAATTAAATCCCTTGGCTATCTAACAATGAATGAAATTATGGGTACTACCCAAATAAATCAACCCTATTACCCTTTTCTTCTTGATATATCCTTTTACCTTGAGAGTTTTAGGAGTGGTAATTCCTACCAATGCATTACAAGATATGGTCAGATTCCTTAATTCTTTCTTTCGGATTGGTTCCTAGTGTATATCCTCTTATTTTGATGTTTCTTGTTCCTTTTCTTCCTCCTCTTCAGGATCCATGTAAAATTAATTTCATCTCAACCAACTTATGACCTTTAGTGTATTTTTTATCACAATTGTAACAAATAAATTGTTCTCCTTTTTCCTCCAATTGTTATGGTGTCAACCTTGTAGGTTGTGGAATGCTAGGAACAACAACACTTCCATCTTTATAGTTGTAAGTGGTAGACTTCCTTGTTACCTTAATTTTTCTTTCAAGTTTTCTTGGCACCCTAAATTCCTTCTCCAATGAATTAGGTTACAAAATGAGAACCTCATGTTGGATGTTATCCTTTAAGTTCCATATGAACACATAAATTCTATGCTCCTCTAGAATATTAGTTACCCTGATATTCAATATTTGGAAGTCCTTAATCTGCTCCACCATTGAACCTTTTTGTTTGAGATTTATAAATTGGCTAAAGAAGCTGTTGCTCTTTGTATTCTAGCAATTTCTAATAATTTACTCCATAAACATTGACCAAGTGACTAGTGGCTTACGAGAACAAAGCCTTCGATACCATAAAAACTTATTGGGTTCTGAATATAAAGATGAAATGAAGACCTTTTGTGTGTTTCACATCATATAGATCAAAATATTGCTCCGTCAGTAGTATCCACGTTACAAGATCCTTTGGCATCAAACTTTCTCATATCGATATTTGGAATGCGGTTGGTCTTTAATCCAAATTTAGAGTCTCTAAAATCATGATTAAAATTCCATTTTCTCTCATGATGAGTTTCATGGAATACCTTTTTTCCATTAGGAAGCATTTCTTGTAGCAACTTTCTGAAACCTTCCTTGAAACCTTCCATGTCTTCTTTTAAACCATTATTCAAACCATCCAACATAGCTTCCATGTTGGATTTTAATTCATCCTTAAAACTTTCCATGTCTACTTTTAAAACATTCTTCAAAGCATCCATATTAGATTCCATTTCATTTGTTGTTACTGTTTGCGAGAGCGAAATTTGTTGCACTTGGTTTTGTAATTTTGATATATCACATGTCATAGTTGATATTTATGGTTACTTACTAGGAGTATCCATTTTTTTTTACACATATTGGAACCAAATAATGATAAATATGATTTGCTCTTCCCTTAGGATTACTTCAAATTGATTTTTCAAACAAAACTTATGGAAATTTTAAAAAATACACATGTTTTTATTCTTTCTTTTTGGAGCTTGATATTGAAATTTTTGTATCTCTAAAATTTCAAACTCCCAAGGATTAAAATTTGGTCCTATGGTAGAAATATGAGTCTTATTTTCAATTGCACAAGTCATACCAAGATTGGATTCTTCAATATAAAGTTATGTTAAATCTACCACGATGACCTGATTATGGACTAGTCTGGTAGAGAGAACTTGTATGTGATGCCACATGTCACTACTTCAACCTTCAGTGCTAAAATTGATATAAGAGAAACAACAGTATGTGAAATTTCCTTTTTCTTTTAAAAAATTCAAATCCAATTCTTTAAAATAACATTATGATGACATTCCCTAAGTAACATGTTTGAGACTGAATTCTACAGCATGCAAAGACCCTAACTTCTTCGGGCCATATCTTAGAAAATATAGAAAAATAAGATATGAAATTTCTAGACGAAGTTCAGTGACTCGACATGGTCAGAATTTTAACTTCTTAAGCTTCATATAAAAATAGTTATATCAAAACTTCGAAGATGACATGTTTGAAGCATTGAAACCCTAGAATCCAAAGCTCTCTCTCTCTCTCTCTCTCTCTCTCTCTCTCTCTCTATATATATATATATATATATATATATATATATATATATATATATATATATTAGGGTGATTTTAGGGGCGAATGTTCGCCCTTTGGCGAAATTAAGGGGTTTTAAATTTTTAGTCGGCGATTATTTTGTATCATAGTACACTTTTACAAATCACCTCAAATAGCCCACCTTCTTTTAAGGGAGAGGGTAAAAAATGTAAATTTAGCCCTTTAAATTAGGAGTTACAACCTTCCATTCGTCCATTTTCAAGAATAGGTTTTATTTAAGTGAATCCATTTGCCCATTTTCAAGAATAGGTTTTATTTAAGTGAATCCTATGGGCCAAAGGCCCAAATACCATATTTATAAAAGAGGTATGGTAAATTAATAAAAATATAAATAAATGAGAAGTATGGTAAATAAATAAAACATTTTTTATATTTACTCCATAAGTCACCTTATATACTTGCAAGGGTGTAAACAAATAAAAATATAAGTAAAGTGGAGGTATGGTAAATAAATAAAACGTTTTTTTATACTTACTCAAAAGGTATGGTAAATAAATAAAAATATAAATAAACTAGAGACATGGTAAATAAATAAAACCTCTTTTTATATTTAGTCCATAACCCTCATTCTATTTATGAAGGCTCAAGAAAGAGGTTTTATTTAAGTGAATCCTATGGGCCAAATACCATATTTGTAAAAGAGGTATGGTAAATTAATAAAAGTATAAATAAACGAAAGGTATGGTAAACAAATAAAACATTTTTTTATATTTACTCCATAAGTCACCTTATATTTATGAACACTCAAAAAATGTGTTATATTTAGGTGAAACCTATGGGCAAAATACTATGGGACAAATACCATGGACTAGATTGTTATTAATACCATGCAAAAAAACATTATTAACCCTAATATTAGTATTAATAAAAATAAAAATGGCACATGGTATTGACCCATGGTATTCACCTGGAATGTAGCCTATTTAAATGGGGGAATTAAACCAGCATAGGTCCATCTTTACTCTGGATCTACTAACCCCTGAAAGGTATCGAATATCGTCATATGCAAACTAGCATAGAGTGAAAAAATATTTGATCCGATAAAGAGTAAAAATGGATGTTGTAATTTAATGTATGTTAAACATTTTAGCTTGGTTAAAATAAAAAATAAAATAAAAATCAACTATTAATTTTATTAATTTTTATAAATTACTAATAGTAATTTTTAAGCTCCAGGTTTATGATAACCCATGGTATTGACCCATGGTAATACCATGGTATTCTTGTGAGCATAGACTATTTAAAGGGGAAATTCTATCATCTTAGATCTATCTTAATTCTGGGTCTACTAAGTGCTCAGAGGGATAAATAGATTTCATCCCCGTAAGAGTGATAGATGTGGAGTTAAGATGGATATATGTTGGTTTTTATGATAATGAAGATATTAAATAGACTTAGGAAATTATATTGTAAAAGCATCTTAAGGTGAATGGTTAAAGCATAGACATTGGACAAGTATATTTGTATACTTATGTTTTAAACTGAAACAAATCCAGAGCTAAAAGGAATGGATTGATTACACTAGTCATCCTTCTATAACTTTCCAACATATGCCGGAGTAAACAAATTGTAATTTGGGTAATTTTTCTAATTGCAAACAGGAACATACTTGTGTATTGGCAGGGTGGTTATGAGTTCCCTAGAAGTGATGAATTTGAATTTTTCTTCGTTTTATATATAGTATTAGGTTTTTTCTCATGCTTTCTGTGAATGGCACAGGTGAATTTTATCCTACACCTACTAGGTTATCGATATGTAATTTCGGTAATTTTGATTTCAAAAGATATTTTAAAGAAATGCAATGATTTCATTTGTCTATTCAATAAACACAAGATTTTATAATTGAGTAAAATATTCGCCATGCCCGGTGAGAGATTTGCCAAAAAATTATATATACATATCATATTATTGATAAAATCGCCTTCCATTTTTCCTATATACCATGGAGATTCGCCCATTTATTATACATGTAAATTTAGTGGGGCTTCTTAAAATTTTCCCTGATATATATATATATATATATATATATATATATATATATATATATATATATATATCAACGACTTGAGAATTAGACTCTTCAAGGTGGGGAACCTACTTTACATCTCATAAATGAACAATTATTGGATGATACAAATGACAAGGCCTCCTTGGTATATATAGGATTCTAAAGGATCATAATATAATCAGAGCCTACATAATAGTAATAGTGTAAAGGCACAACAATAACAATAGTGGGATTTTATGGGACAGAAAAAGAAAAATATGGGGACTACATGGGCACAATAATAACAATAGGGGGCTACACTAACAATAACAATAAGGGGGCTACACTAGTAATAACAATAAGGGGTATACAATAGTATTATAGGGACCTAACACTATAGGTGGATGGGAACAAAAATTATCATCTAAAAAAACGAAGATGCCTTGGTCTTTGTGATCCAAATATACTTATCAGAACCTCAAATTTTAAACTCTAGTGGAGCTAGATCAGGAGCCTAGAGGATTTGTGGAGAAAAATGTGGAGACGTAAGTGTGACCCCAATATCCAGGAATCTCATTTCATAAAAATGATAACAAAAATTATGGGCTTTCATATTTGGAATGCTACTTGGAGAAACAATCATATTTTCTATGAGAATATTTTTTAGGATATCAGGAATAGGAATAATACACTATTTTAGGATGACTCATTGCATAATTGGAAAAAATTATCTCGGGATGAACAAATCCTCCTAACTAGTGAGTCCCTCATCCCCAAGGGTTAAATATTAGTTGCACAATATTGGGATTAATCCCATTACAATTATGACGGTACAATTGGAGTTCATTCAAGTAATTGATTGAGCAACCCTTCTAAAATGAAAAAATAATTATCAAGCAAGAATTAGCGAATAGAAGAAATTTAGTTCAAGAAGGAAACAATATTGTTTTTTGGGGATATCATCCTTCATCAAATTTTAACATCTCTAAAGCTTTTAGTATTATCACAGGAAAAAAAATGAGGATGATTGAGGTGAATGACATAAAATATGGAATCTCAATCATTGACCCAAAATCACTCTTTTTCTGTGGCTTCTATTATGGCATAAATCTTTCACATATAATAAGCTTCAAAGTCATGGATTTGAATGCCCCTCAATTTGTTTTTTGTGTTTCTATAATTTATTAGTTTTCAATCTTCTTCTTATTAGTTGTAGCTTTTCTACCTCTATTTGGGACCACCTCCTTATGTTCTTTCAACAAACTGAAAAAATAAAAAAATAATGTCCTTTCCACTCTACAGTTTTGGCATGAATCACATTTTACTAATCCAATTTTTAATAGAGCATTTCATCTCATCTAAGAATTCATCTTATGGTATATTTAGAAGGAGCATAATAGACAAATGTTTAAGAATATCAAGGTCTCCATAGGCTTTATTTGGAAATGTTTTGTTAATAAAATAACGGAAAAAATTTATTCTTTGCCTTGGTCTACAGAAGGTTGGGAAAGTAATCAACTTGAAAAAATCATTACAATCAAAATGGGTCTCTCGCACTACTCCTTATTGAATACTCCCTATATCCCCAATATTTTCTCTTCCATCCCTTCCTTTTAGTCCCCTGCTCTAGAGGAGTTCATCAAACTTAACTTTGATGGGACCTTGAAAGGAAATGCAAGACAAGCTAGTCATGGTGGATTCTTTAATAATGCTAATGGGAAGATTCTACACATTTATGCAAGTGTCATAGCCATCAACACTAATAAGGTTTTTGAAATATGGTTACTAGAGTAAGGTCTCTTAATTGTTATCCATAAAAAATTTCACAAGCTTATTATTCAAGAAGATTCCAATACCATTATCAATATATTCTACAAAATCTCCTGTGAATCATATCCTTCCAAAGTATCTAACATTTTTCAGTTAGAATATTGAATAGGTAATACTGCAAACCTCCTTGCAAAAATCATAGCTCCCCTCCTCTCTCATGTCCACAAAAAAGAAACAAATTGGCTTAAAATATAGTCAATTTTGGTCTCAGCATAATAGCTTATCCCCTTGACTTAGATTGGACTCAGCAAATTCCATAATCCATTTGAAATTACTATTAAGATCTAGCTATGAAGGACCTTATCGCCTAAGTATGGTGCCCAAGAGCAATCATTCCCCCATGCCTTGATATGATGCCTACTCACGCAAAAGTGGGATGCATATCCCACTACACTTAGTGCCTTGCATGAACTCTTGTCATTTCACCTATCATGGCACAAAATAGCGCAAGGTTAAACTCCATTTGAATATTTTTGGCTGCATAGGGAGGTATAGGAAAAATAAGTAGGAGAATTATATTTTATTAGCAGAGGTGGAGGAAAAAATAAATAATATATACTACAAGTTGACAATTCTAACTAGGAGCCTATCAAACTTATCATTCTCATGAATCACTATAGTGACCAACCATTGTTGATTCCTAGACATTTTTCCTAATAGTTTTTATAACTCACTAGTTTTTGGCTTAGAAAAATAGTAGTCTTTTTTGTCTTCTCAGGTCAATGTATGTTAAGGTCTGGCACAAGTAGCCTATTTTTATAATTTTTTATTTACAAGATGCTCTAGTTAGACGAGGCCTTAGTAACCTAAATACTATAAAATTATGTCACTAGTTTGGTTTCCCTTCAAGCAGACTAATAGTATACAACATTTGGTCTATGTAATCCTCATTTGACATAATGTGAAAGTTCCTAACAAAAAATAAAAAAGATAATGTGAGTAATAAAGAACTGAGTAAGAGCCATGTCATTAGGATTTTTATATTTGGATCATATAAATAGAGATGTCATGTTATGCACTGATAGAGATAACAATAACTACATGGATTAAAAATTAATTAAATGCTTTCACATGTCAAAAAAGTATTTTGGTTTTGAATTTCCATATTTTGTTATGAGAAAAAAATTTATTTTATTTAAGGGGGTTCATTCTCATTACAGTAAGCTAATTTTCACATTTATTGTTAAACACACATGGGAAACATAAAATAGGAAAGATGAAATATGCAAGTACAATTTTTGTTAACAAGAGATATACATTTATAGTACATTGTTGTGACCGTTGGGTTTCACATCCCAAGGTCTCTTGGACTACTTAGTCTATTCAGCTTCCACACTAACCCATTTAGGATTAGGTGTCCAACATTCCCCCCCTTAATCCGAAGGGTTATGTATGAGTCCAAGAAGAGAGCTGTAATACAAAATGTGCAAAAAATGCATGGCAGCACTAGGCTGAATGTGCTCTATGAAATGTTGGTATAAAGGGCAGTGGTTTAAGGATGACCACCAACACTGGAACGCTTAGTGCAGTTCCTGGAACTCTTCCAAAACTGGCAAGAAGCTAAAGTATTCTGCTAGAGGAAGTGATCCTATTGTTTTAAAGAGGGAAACCTTCAACCATGAAAGGGAGGTCTCACCCCGCATAAAAGGGAGAAATTCAACCTGAAAAGGGAAGTCTCAACCTGTGATGGTTTAAGGATGACCAACAACTCTGGAATGCTTAATGCAATTCCTAGAACTCTTCCAAAACTGGCAAGAAGCTGGAGTCTTCTGCTAGAGGAAGTGTTCTCAATTGTGTTCCTGGAATTCTTCCAAAACTGGCAAGAAGCTGAAGTCTTTTGCTAGAGGAAGTATCCCAGACTGCCAACTGAAGGCATGTTCACGGGCATCTTAGTCTCTGGCTACAACTCTGAAATTGGTGTGGCAGGTTGTGGCTCAGGCTCGCTTGATGTGGCTTTGAAGCTTGTAGATGACCATCATTTCCCCCCTTGTCAGATACAGGGTGAGATGATGGAGAAAACTCAACTGCAAGACTGTTCAATACTCTGGAACAAGTCCTAACATGTGTTTGGAATATCTTCTTGGCTCTTGATGCCCATTTCCAAGAAGCGATCCATCCAAGATGAATCTTTTTCTTGCAGGACGTTTGTTTTTGAAGCATCTGTGTGAAGAATGGCTAGTTTTATGACAGTGCTTACATGGATGAAGATCAAAACAGTGATCTTTCATATGGCCAAGTCAGTCACAGTGTTGGCATTTCATGATTTGTTCTTGTTGTTGTTGCTGTGGAAGAGGGGCAGAATCTGGAACAGCTGGAGGTGAACTGTCATGAGGAGCAGGTGAACTGTCATGAATGAATCCAGCACTCTGAAACTGAATGGGCTTGGCATAGTCTGGAATATGAAAGGACAAGTCCTTCTCATATCCAAGACCAGTTTTGTGCTTGCTGTGGACAAGCTGTTCCCAAGGTCTAATGATGGGCTTAGGAAGTGCTGACTGAGTTTCTGCATCTACATGTACAACTGTTGCTTTATTTGAATGAATGATAACATTATTGACTTGCTTTTGATGGGTTGCAGTCTCAATGTTCTGAACAGAAACATGTTTAGAATGATGACTCCTCCGTTTTAATTCTTCTTGCTGAAGCTGAGATTCAAGTTGTAAAAAGTCAATCTTTTCATGTACATCTTGTAAACAACTATGAATATCAGTGAGAAAATCCTTGCTGATTTTGAATGTATTATCCATAGTAGAGAGTATTAGATTGTCCACTAACTCTAATATTGCACCGATTGGAGCCATTTCTAACCTCAAAAAATAGTAAAACAATGAGAAAAAGATGGACATCAATTGCTCTTTTATATAAACTTATGGCAACAACTTCAAATCAATCAACTTGCAATAGATTCAACATACAAAGAATGGTGATATCCGGAAAACAGACTCATTCAAAAAATGAATTTTCTTCAATTCACCTGAGAATTTAACTTCCATCAAAGCTATGAGTAATTTAGGTCTCAAAAAAAATATTTTCCTAGTTGTGCACAGGACATAATCAATAATGGGAAAGAGAGCCTTAATGCCTTTTTTTTTTTGAAATAACAAAATTTACCATGCTCCACTCTTCAGCAGGATCCAACTACATTCACAAAATGCATCATCACTAGTTCCTGCCTCTCAAGTATTTTCTTACAAGGTACAGCTGCTCAAGGACAGGCAGTCTAGCTGAATGTTTTAATTACATAATTACAAGATTCCCAACTGTACAATTACCACCGTAAATTTGAACTGAATGCTATTCTTACTTTCAAGTTCTGACAAAAATCACTCTCAAGAAATATCTATCCCTACACTACTCCCAGTGCTCACAAACGAAATCCTGTGTACAAGAATACTCTCCAGCAAGTGTATGAAAGCCTCCTCATTGGCACGTACAAAAATCGGTCGCATTTGGCGAGCTTCCCTCCACTCAAACCTAGAAAAAATACAAGTTGGTGCACTTGCCAGAACAAGCACTGCACTCAACACTCTTAGCACTGTACAAAAACAAAAGTTTTGGAGCTGCCCCTCGAAAAGGGGGCAGAGGAATCAAGCACGAGCTGACACAATGCAGTGCTTTTATGGGCTTGAACAAGAAAATCCTTCCACTCTGACCGACGGATTTGCTCCAAATGAACCTTGCCTGAGTGCTATTGTTGGTCCTCCAGATACTTTATGCCTCTTAAATTAGCAAATTCACCAGGAAAAATGTAGAATAATGGCATTAGAGTAGGAATAGTGAACGGAGACCAAATCAATGCATTTGCTTTCAATTTTTTTGCGTTGCATTGAAAACATGATTTCAAACACACGTTGTAGCATCAGTTTAATACAACACCAACAATCAACAAAGGATGCAATCAACTATTATAAACACAACAAATTATTCGTAACTCCTTCTAGTTCAATGGCATTGGCTTAGAACTCCACGCAGTTAACACAAGATCCAAATTGAGCCTCTACAAGGTGATATACAACCTTCAAACAAAGATCAAACTCATTCCAACTTCACTGTAACTCGGCCCAAAAAATGTCCAGCACTAGTCCAGACTTGGCAGTGATAGGATTCGACCCTCTTCCTCCTTGAAATCACATCATAACAGTGATAATCGACCAACTTTAATTCGGAAAAATCCTGTCATGTCTAATCTTCGTGGAATCGTTCGTCTATCTTCAGGAATGCTCGACCTCCATGGAAGGCTCCATTCTTAAATGCATTCCATGTCTTCTTCCAGGCTCATTAAAATTGTGTTGTATATTAACGAACATATAAAGAGCACAAACTAGGAGATTATTCAACACACATACCGGAACTTGACTTCAAGGCTTCATTGCAACGCACTGCCTTCAAAAACTCAATGTACACAGTGATGCTAGAGATTGTTCGAATGACCATCAACGCAATTTAATACCATTCAAAGGTAGTTCAATACCAACTTGTATGTTTTTCAATACCAAAACACAGTTCAACAGCATTCAAATCCAGTAGACGCGCATTCAAATACAGTCGATGACCTTTCAAAGCAGAGTTCAACATCATTCAAATCCAATCGATGACCATTCAAAGCACAGTTAAACATCATTCATATCCAGTCGATGAGCATTTAAAGCACAGTTCAATACCATTCAAAACTTGGATGGGCACAGCATTAATATCATATAAACGCACAGCATTCAAAACCCACAGCGTTCAAAACGCCCAGGCATATAAACCCATTTAATAACGCACAAGCATATGGAATGAACTCCTTTTTTCGGCACCGTGTTAATATTCAACAGGCATTCAACAGTTATGGACAGCATTACCACTCAACTGCGTTAACCCATTCAATAAAACAAACATTACCATGACACACATACCATTCAATAATACCACTACACAGCGTTACGCATACCATTATACAGCGTTACCATGTCAGGTGAGATTCATGGAAACGGTCTGAAATCTGAAGCACAGGATAATATGAACTCAAACACTTTAAAATTCCTTTGATAGTTTGGCTCCGAATTGAATTGAGACAGCAGTTTGTCAGGCGCAGCTACCATGTCAGAAACGTTTATGAATCAATCAGAGAGCATTCAATATCGAACCATAACGCATTCAAACGGAGCGGACCTTCATCGATGGAGGCCTATTTCTGCAGTGGCACCGTCAGGCCTCAGCGTTAAAACAGGAAATGATAGTGTTATAAGAAATTGACAGTATGGACAGATGTGCAGTGCTGGCAGAGGTAGGTTATTTCAGGTCTGAGGGGAATAAGGCAGAGGCAGAGGTCAGGTAACGCAGAACTGACATATATATAGAGACCACAAAACAAGTGGCTCAAATTGGAGCAGGACCAGCAATCGCCCGCTCTGATACCATGTTAAACACACATGGGAAACATAAAATAGGAAAGATGAAACATGCAAGTACAATTTTTATTAACAAGAGATATACATTTATAGTACATTGTTGTGACCGTTGGGTTTCACATCCCAAGGTCTCTTGGACTACTTAGTCTATTCAGCTTCCACACTAACCCATTTAGGATTAGGTGTCCAACATTTATCACCCACTAGCCCCATCCTCATATATAAGGGTGGGGTGTTATTTTCACATTATTAGGGTACGATTTTCTCATTATCACCCACCACTTCCATCCTTATACTATCGCACACCACACCCATCGTCATATATGGTTTGAACCTTATCACTCTACACCTTGTAATTTACCTCTTTTAACCCATTTTTTTTCAGTAGTTAAATGTGTGTCCTTCTTTCTTTTCTAATCATTATATCCATTAAACTATATACAATCTATATATTTATTTTTAACAAAATATTATTTAACATTATAATGCTATCATTCCACAAAACAAACTCTTTATGATTTTCTATTTGTAACCCATTAACAAATATCCTTTGAGAACCTAATATCGACACCATAACAATTTTATATATTGTTTTTATTTATTCATACTATTATCGTTAAGGTGAGGTGTCATAGTTGACTAAACCCTTGAAGGTATAAGGTATCACTTTTAAAGAGTTTGTTGGTTCTACTATTGAAAGTATCACATTTCTTTTCCGACCAGATGTCTGGTTGACATTCACATAGTTATGTGTAACATTATGTTCTTGGTTGGTTCAACTAATAAAAGTATCACATTTCCTTTCCAACAAGATGTTTGGTTTACATTCACATAGTGATTTGTAACATTATGTTCTTATACATGTATCATTGTTATATAAATAATTCACTTAGGTTTTCTATTTGTAACACATTAACTAATATCCGTTGAGAACCTAATATTGACACCAGAAGAATTTTATATATTGTTTTTATTTATTCATACTATCATCGTTAAGCTCAGGTGTCATAGTTTACTAAGCCTGTGAAGATATAAGGTATCACTTTTAAAGAGTGGGTTGGTTCTACTAACGAAAGTATCACATTTCCTTTCCAACAATATGTTTGGTTTACATTCACATAGTCATCTGTAACGTTATGTTCTTGGTTGGTTGTACTAACGAAAGTATCATATTTCCTTTCCAACAAGATGTTTGGTTTACGTTCACATAGTTATGTTGAACATTATGTTCTTGGTTGGTTATACTAATGAAAGTGTCACATTTCCTTCGAGTGAATGTAGGATTACACATTATGTTCTTATACATATATAAATAATTCATGTTCTTATACATATATAAATAATTCACTTATGTTTATATATGAACACCATTGTTATCTAATCGATATATATATATATATATATGTTTTGGTCTCTTTTCGAGATTTCATTTGACAATAATGGTGTAATCCTCACAATAGAGTTTATTCTGTAACATTATGTTCTTGGTTGGTTCTACTAATGAAAGTATCACATTTCCTTGGAGCGAATGTAACATTACACATTATGTTCTTATACATGGAACATTGTTATATAAATAATTCACTTATGTTAATATATCAGCACCATTTTTATATAATATTTTCGAGATGTCATTTGAACAATAATAATAGAGTTTATTGTCAGAGTTTATGGCGTCTTTGCTTTTTTGGTGATGAATTGTTTCAGAAGTTATCGCCACTGGCAATAAGGGTTATACTATCGTTTAATGATTGTAACATTGTGCACATAATTTTCCCTTTTGGCATTGTTGATCTTCAGATGAACCGTAGTTTCAATTCCATAATGTATACAGTTTTCTCATATAACCTTATGTTCCAGATTTCTTTTGGGATTTTCAATTACAGAGCGTTTCAAAATCTTGTTGCATGTTCCATATTCTGGAGTATGGAAGTCACCAGAGTACTGGAACTCTAACCTTCTCCGATAGCTTGGCTTCTGGGAGGTGAAACAACTGTTTTTCAATATATTCATGTTTCTACAGAGACTCTCAACACTTTGTATGTACCGACTATTGTTTGTCAGATGGTCAGTCTAATTGTTCATAGGTTTATGTATGCAGAAATTTCAACTTTGCATTAGGTGTTTTTCACAAGGTTTGTAACCTCTCAACCATAATGGTAGATGGTAACTCGGATGTTACAAAGTCTACCGGTTTTGATTTCATTTCGATGTAACATTTAAACGGCGGTTATAATTTTCTTCTCTACTATGTTATAGATTAACTTGCTCCTCCTTTGTTCATAATTTAATACATACATACACAAACATATATATATTCTTCTTTATATATTCTTCTTTATTGGTTATTGATTGTATCTCTGTAGTTACAGAATTTACAGTGTCTCACATTTAAATTCTCATAGTACAGTTAAAATAATTCATATAACTATTCTTATCAGTTTGAAGAAATAATTTTGTTATTTTTATGTCAACATCTAATTTTTTATCTCTTTTGCAAGTAGATAATATCGTAAGATTAGTTATTGTTCCAAGGTAATGTCTAAGAACCCTTTTCTTACTTTACCTTTTTAATGTTAATTCTTTATTTTCAATTTCTATCTTATTTCTCGATTTTAATTATTATTGTTATGTTTATGCTTTCAAGGTAAGGATATTATATAAAGAGAAAATGTATTTTCCTTCGATATTTCTAAATTCCGGCATGTTTCTATCTCAACTCACCAAAACATCCCACTCTTCTATAAGGTTGGATGCGCTCGTACACGGTTCCTAGTTCGTGACTTTATTGAAAGAGATTTCTCATATATAATTATAAGATTCTCCATGAATTCTATCCTTTTAGATACAATTCCTGGAAGAGTGTAATATATTCAAGCCGTCAGGCTTATATGTACTATTTCCACAAATTTAACTTTAAATTTCATTCTTATTAAGGTCAATGTTTTGACCTTAACTGATTTTCAAGAGCTCATTTCTATAGTCTTTGGAGTATAATCATATAAATGAAATACGTTTTATTTTTGTTTAATAACATGAACATAATCATGCCTTGCTTATAGCATGCTAATTTTCCTGTTATTTATATGTCGTTATTGAATTTTCATATTCTTTTTGTTTTATTTTATGAGCGGCTAATTTTTTCTAAACATTTTCTCTCTATAACTAATATTTGCCTTATAAAAGTACATATCCTTTTTTTACTATATCTCTAATTTATTTATTGATTTTATAATTATTCCCAATTAACTTTATCGTAAGTTATTTGTGTTAGAAACTAATGATTTCCCTCTGTACTCATAATAGAAAAAAATTACTATTTGCTTTTATCATTGGGAAAAAGTGTTTAACAAACGTTCTACTATTTCATTTTTATTTACTGAAAGAAATACCTTATATTCATTAGAATCTTTATAGTGAGAATGAATATATTTACAAATTATTATTTGTAACCCTTTCCCTTATTCGCACAGAAAATTACTATGTATACGATCAATATTTGGTCTAACATAAAATGAATATGATGTGTACAAAGAACCGGTAAAGGAATGAAAATCACATCAAAGAACCGGTAAAGGAATGAAAATCAATGTTATGAACACAGAAATGAAATGGAGAAACTAATTATTTTTTTCCAGATAAATTTCTGGAGAAGGAATATATATATGATAATGATGATAATGATGGTTAACGTCCGTTGAGACCAAATAATGGTCTATCGGACCTAAAGAAATAAATTATCTATTATGATTTAAGATTTTATTCCTATGCTCAAAAAGCTTGGAGAGAAGCCTCCCGAGCTCACTATAATTTTGACATTGTAAAAGGCTAGGAAGGTCAGTACTGTAACAAAGATTGTGAAACTGAGATCTAATGTGGTTATACGCGGGGCACTCTAAGAGGAAGTGGTTTTCATCCTCGATGTTCCTATTCTCACATATATGGCAGATCCTTTCCCTCCATGGCGTTTTAGGAACTGCCCAACGACCTGTTTCACTATAAAATAGAAATTTTATATATAATTGTGTAAATAATTATATATATATATATATATATATATATATATATATATATATATATACAAATTATTTTCTATATTTAATTTCCTTATTGATAATTTTATATAATTTTTATTTCCCTACAGATTATTTGTACAAATTTATAAACATAATTTATTCATTTTCATTCTCTTTTCTAATATTCAAAATTTATAACTTTATTATAACTATTTATTTTCTTCTTTGTAAAGAGTCTATGAATATAAATATAACCAATAAATTTATTGAAAATCAATAATTAAGTATTTAGCTCTTCTCAACTTTGATACTCAAACCAGTTAGAATCACTGAGAATAATAGGTTTGTGATTTCTTCTTGTGCTTTCACATTCACTTCTCTTTAGTTTGCTCTCTTTCCAGACAAAAGTAAGTAGACAAAATATTTTTATCAATTAGGCATCTTACACTATATTGGTGGTTATTAATTACCTCCACCTCACCAACAAAGGTGGTAGATACTTGTTAGCTAATTAATTAGTTTTTGTTTCACACTCTCAAAGACAACCTCCTGTTTTTTAGGGAAAAGATTAACTAGCCAAATCATAATTTCTTAATAAATCTAATAATCCAGATTAGATGCCTAAAACTTCTTGATGAGTAACAAATATTCAACAGTCATTTTGTTGTCTCGTCTCTTTTAGCCACATCTACTAAAACTAATTTTCCATATATCTTTATTTACAAAATAAAAAAAATACATAATTACACATTTATAATAAGTTATTATCATAATAAATCATTGATACTTTTCAGACGAACATTTTAAAGAGGAATATACATATGCAAAATTAATTACATAAAAACGTCAAGGCAAGGGATATCACACACCCACCCTCACATCATGTTCACATTAGAATCCTGACCTTTTATGATTTACACATTATTACCCACCAACCCCAACCTCATATATGATTTGCACATTATCACCTTGCTCCCCCACACTCATATTACTATCTACACATTATTTCCCACCACCACACCCTCATTCGAGTGGGCTCATTTGCACAATTTAACCCATATATGAAATGAGAAGATTATGGACTCTTCAGATTAATGAGTTAATAATTAGTATAAAAGATATGATTATTGCATACTTATGTATATTGTTAATTGTAGTTATGATTGAGTTGGACCATAGTTGGGTTATGTAACTATAAACTAATGATTGTGTGATGAATAAAATTCTATAAAAGATAAAATCCTTCACTAAATGTATTTGATTCACTATTCACATGCAGTGAAATTATTGAATATTAATACATAAAATGAAAAAATATTGATAATCAGTGTCATCAAAAAATTTTCAATTTGGTTTTTCTCAAGTGGATGGAATAAATATTGTTATCCTCCTCACCTAGGTTCAATTCATGCATGTAACATGTCAAGCTCATAATTATTATATCTTGTAATCACTTTGAGCCTTGTTTCTTGGGCATACCATGGAGGACCAAAACTAACCACATCTATAAATAACTAGTCAATCAGGTGTAGCTTTGATGGTTGGAAAAAATAATTGTTATCTTCTTGATGAGATGCCCCAACATGCAGTGTTTGGTATCACAACAAATGCAATCCATCTTCCTCTTCCAGTGAAAGTATTCCAAAAACATTTTTTCCCAATTACATACACTGCATGACTTTTCAAGATTCATGTTGATAGTCATGTCATTTTTCACATGTTACAGTTTTGTAAAAGATTCAAAATACAATATATTTGCTAGAGAACACTATCACATTTCATGTGCTATTATCCTTCATCAAAATAACATATTTACCAATTTCTATGAAGATTTAGCTTCTCTTGCATGTGCATACTCTTAAATGATAATATCATCAATATTTAGCTTCTCTTGCTTCACTAGTCCTAATAGCCATATCTATATGAGCTCCTAATATTCAGGCATTGTAGCCATTGCATAGCAAAGGATGTTACTTTTCTTATGATTTTAGACTTTTGACGTTGATTTTGGAATTTTAGAAACGTAAATATAGACTTAATGTATTTTTTCATACTTCTTTGTTTACACAAATGGCATCCAATTGCAGCAAACTATTCTTAGGTTCACTTTCTCTCAATGTAAAGAACTCCCTTAACGATCTGCCAACAAATGAGTACCTCTACTTCATCAATTGGCATAGATGATCCCACTAAAGGAATACTAATAATTATCTCTCAAAACAATTCACTATTATGAAATCCATATTTCTTCCTTTTATATCAATCTATCCTTTCCAAAAGATTCTTTTAATTCCTTTCCTTTTATTTTCTTAAATACTTCTTAAAATTATAACAGTAAAACCATAATTAAATCACTATATTTTTTACTATACATCTTCCAAAATGTATAAATTTAATTCACAACTTCTAAACTATACATCTTCCAAAATATATAAATTTAATTCACAACTCACACCAATCTCTAACGAGAAGATCAACATACACCAACAAACTCAAATTTTATACTCTCTAACCTACTCCAACATATAAAGAAAAACTTAAACATATACAGACAAACTTAAGTTGTATACCCTCTCTATCCTACTCCTACTTTAATTGTTTCCATTGTTTCTTATCCTACTCCTACTTAAATTGTTTCCATTGTTTCTTGATTTGGAATATCTCATAAGATATTCAAGCATAGCCAAGCTCTAATCGTATGATAGAAAAGTAAGAGATCCCCATAGACAATTTTGAATACAGAAACCATAATTTGATACTTTGCTTGAGAGCACTACATGTTTTTATATTTAGGAGTCAATTCCATCCACTTATTTTAATCATATATAACTTTATCTCCACCCACTTAGCAATATTACCGCTATTAACTTTACCACTATTAACTTTATTTTTATCCTTATAGTTTTATCTATGTTTTTCCATTATAACTACACCTGTGTTATAAATAACTTTATTTACCAATTACTTTTAATAAAAAACTTAATATGTCCTACACTTCTTCATGAATTTTGGAAATTGGATTATATTCGTAATCGGAACGACTAATGATGTTATGTCACGAATCAATAATGATGGATATGTAGTTTAAATTTTCTTAAATAGTTTCCATGTGTCAAGATATGATTTTGTGTCTTAATTCTCATACTTTGTTGGTGAGAAAACTTTCAATTTATGAAAATCATTTCTCACTATCTTAAACTATATCTTCAATTTTAGAAATTAAGTGGCCGTAGAGAACTCAGAAGTTCACGCAGTAGGAAGGAACTTCTACGTGAACTTCTAAGAAAGGAAGATGTCAACCGTGTGACTGCGTGGGCGGTGTAGTGGGAAGGAACTTCCCAGGAAAGAAAATGGCAACCCCGGGATTGCGTCGGAGGTATAGATACTAAGTGTGCAAGCACCATCAAGTGGGTGGTCATAAAGCTCGAATCCACCCTTAACCGCCTTACCCACATTACCGTCGCTGTCTCCTCTGTCTTCGGTATTATCAATTTTATTTTTATGCTTTTATGGGAATATAATTTAATTAAACAAAAAATTATAAAAATTGTAAAGACAAAAATATCATTAATTAATATATATTATTTTTATTAATGTATATAATTGTTTATAATTAAATTTATTAAAATATATTTTTAATATAATAGTAAGTTACTTTGTAACATCTTTAAAATGACTCATGGTAAAATAAATAAAAAAAAGTTACATATCAGTTATGAAAACTAATTCTAAATAAGGATGAAATCAAGAAAGGAGGAAAAACTGTTCAGTAGAACTGTGGGATGTGGAAGAAGTGGCAAAGGTATTTCAGTTGTGAACTTGTGGATGGATAACACACCGTTTCGGATTTTCGGAGGAATCTTTTAAGCTCGAGGCGGAGGGATTTTTAGTTCTTGGTTTTTTTGATGCACGTATTCCTGGTGGAGATGGATGCTGGTGAATTAATAGTGAAAGAGTAATGTGAAGGAAGGGGAAGATGGCGGGAGTGGCAAATCTCTTGACTGTCACTGCGTTTTCTGCTGGCATTTGCATTTTCTGAGGTTGCAGCTGATGAATGAGAGAGTCTACTTTCCGAAATTGCTTCTGAACCAAAGGAGTATCAACTGTGCGTAAGTTGAGAACTTGGACTACAGAGCGCACATACGGCTTCTCAGTTGGATGCGGAAGGCTCGTTTTCTCAGTTGGATGCGAGAAGCTCTCACAATGCCGAAGTCGGACATCATTGATCATGTCGGTCTTGACTTTGTTGTTTTCCATAGGATCTACATTGTGTGTTTTTAGAGATATAGCTCTGTCCGCGGTTTGGATAGCTTCTTGGTGGTCAACTAAAGAGATAAGTATATGTTATTTTGCTCATAGAAATAAATATTTCGGGTAAGGAGAAAACATATTCAAACAATAACTACTGCATTCTTGGCATATTAAAGAAAAATAGAAGTAAATATTACATTCTTGGAGAAGAGAATGCACATTAAAGAAATAGAAGTAAATAATGCATTCTTGGCATATTAAAGAAATAGAAGTAACTATTGCATTCTTGGCATATTAAAGAAATGGAAGTAAATATTGCATTCTTGGAAAAGAGAAGGCATATTAGAGAAATAGAAGTAAATATTGCATCTTTCGAAAAGAGAATGCATATTAAAGAAATAGATGTAAATATTTCATCTTCGGAAAAGAGAATGCATATTAAAGAAATGGAAGTTAATATTGCATTTATGGAAAGAAAGAATGCATATAATAGAAATGGAAGTTAAGTTGGATTTTATTGGAAAGGGAAATATGCTTTATTGCATTGGGATACTAGTTAATTTAGAAGTTTCTTGTGGAAAATTTATGCATTGCATGCATAATAGAAATTGCTAATCATTCTAACCTTCTTGAAGAAAAACATATGTTTTATATCCACAAATATAGTGTCTTTTTAGGAAAAGAGAGGATTCTTCATGCATGGAAATAATAACTTATTAAGAGACTTTTTGAAAAACAAAGATAGAGATTCTTTCCTTAAAAGACACACATGAATAGTGTTCATGCAAGAGCAAGAATCCATACTTGTTTCATGAAAAGACTATGTGCTTGAAGTAAAAATAATTGTGTTAGGAAAGAACACTTGTTGCATGCACATAAGGGTAGCTATTGTGACTTGGAAATATGAGTCTTTGTGTACTTAGAGAAGGTGATCATGTTAACTTTCTTGAAAATAATAATCTCTTGGAGAGATTGTCTTGTTAGATGAGTTGTGTTGTTTTCTTGATTTTGATGCATAAAGGGTAAGTAAACCTTGTTTTTGTATCTTGATTTTTATGCGTAAAGATGGATATCTTTAATAATTTCTTGAAAGGGAATCTTGGGAAACCCTCATATAGGAAGATAGGGAAATAAGGTTTATAATTACTTTCTTTAGGAAAGAAGTATGTGGATTGTTGCATGAAATGATGGTAGTATTCTAGTGAAGGGAATATGTGTTGCATACATTAAAGAAGGGCTAATATGATAAGCAATGGTATGAACAAGGAATAGTCATTGTGATATGGAGTTATGTTCTTTGTATGTTAGGGAGACTATGCTGAGTTCTCGAAAAATAACTATGTGAAAAGAACATGTGTGCTTAAGCATGGAAATAACAGTTTATTACATGTATGAAGATATAACGAATATGTTATACATGTTAGTAGAACTAATGAGTTAGAACTCCTAAAGGGAATTATGCATTAGTGTAAATAAGCATTGTGGAGGTCAAGCAATATTTACTTGGGTGTATGTACTAGTTAAATAGTATGTCATGCTTGCTCATGCATATGAGTAGATGTTAAAATATCTCTTTTAGAGGTTGATTATTGATTGATTAATATGATATCTAATCTTGTTGCCAAAGCTGCTTGATGATAACATTGACAAGAAGCGATGGCGGTTGGAGCCAAAGAAAAGTGAAGTTTAATGTTGTGGCAAGAAGAGGATTAATGGTCCATGCAAATGAGTACAAGTTGCGGGATTGTACATTGCTAGAACAATCATGCCACAAGGAATGTTGTATGTGGCGGTATGTAAGTAAAAGATTAGATGAGAATTGTATTAGCTTTTAGCTAGTTATTTGACAACTTAATGATAATTCATTGTAATGATTTTATAACAATGGTTAAGGGATGGAATCCCTTATAAGCCATTGAGTGAGGGGTGAAATCCCCCACGAGGGTTTAATAATAAGATTAAACGTTTGCTATTTTTCACCCTACGAGGTTTCCAGGGTAAATTGGTGTTCAAATGGTGTGATTGCCTTTTGTGTCAGTTTGATAATGATGAGTCCTTGATGTTGATGGTTCTTTATTTGATGTGACAACCATAATGTCCTAGTACATGATTATTTAATATGGTTAAGGATATCAAGAAATGGATGCAAGGATTCATGAGACAATTTATGTCATTACACTACAACAGTGGTGGTTAAAGGTTATGCAATGGTTATGCAACTTACTGTCTTGATGGAAATTTACTCGATGTACTAATGAATATTATATTTAATGGTTAATGATGAATTGTGGAGTTGTGAATTGGTTAATTACTTTTGGTAATTTGTATAAAAAAATTCTAACTCCCTACTTTTACATGCGAGGTTACCGGGGCATGTGACAAGTGGTATCAGAGCTAAAGGTTGCAGCACTGGCGCCTTTGGGAATTAGTAAGTGGAAAGGAAATTGAGGTACGCCGTCAGTAGGCACTAACTCAGGTATGAGTTTAACCATTCACGTATTTATTTACGTAGTACACTACTTTCAACATGATAAGTATGATTCGTGTTTAAACTGCTTTGAGTAGTCAGTAATAAAGTTACTGCATGACTATGTTCATGACATTGGATTCCTAATGAGAATAAAAGACAATAAAACTTTTGTCGCACTTAAGAACAATAATGAACCCTCATTACATTTATGAACAATATTGAACCCTCATTGAGGAAAGTGACAATCAACTACCAACTTTTGATTTGCAAACATGGCAATAACAATGATGCATTTATTGAACAAGATTGAAGTTACAATGAACGAAACCTAATGAGCCAATGCATGAATATAAATTATGGGGAACATCCTTGAATAGGATGACAAATTGTTTTAAAAGGACATTAGAAAAACCCCTTATATATTGAAAATATGCAATGAGTCAAGTAGTGAGACTTGATTGTCATAACTAATTTTTTTTGATTAAGTTTTGCCAAGGTTTCATTAAGATGATTGGTAGTTGAGATTGGTTAGTGTTGTATAACTAACCCATAGAACTTATATGCATTAATTGAATTGGACTTAAGATTATTACAATTCGTAAACAAGTGAAGGTTGATTGATGTCAAATGCATGGAATGTGTTTATGGAGATTTTTACTCTCTTTGTGCTATAGTTCCGGTTGTTTATGAGAAGAGTTCTTAATTTTATTCACCATGAGAACGCATGATGAATAGTATATGCTTATGTCTTAATAGATTTAATTATGTTACCCTTTAATTAATTGAAAATTCATTAGCATGGTATGTGTTTATATTAATTACTACTTGTTGTGAGATTAAAACCATTGGAGCCTCGATTTAATGATGGTTGAATTTATGTCTACTATGGGAATTATGGATTTCTTATGCATGTTGCATTCCAGTGTGAAGTTAATTGTAGAGGCATGTTCAGTGGGTAACATTTCTAGGACCCATTCATGGTATAATTACATGTGATAATTATGCATAAATAGACTACCTGTGTTAATACAGTTGTCAGTAAACTCTAACTACCTTCCCCAACTATAGATGCTTCCAAAGGAAAAGGAAGCAAGGAGAAGGAAGAATACAATGCTGTAGGGACAGACGGAGATGGGAAAAAGAAATTGCTAAGTCTGGTGATGACCAGATAGAGCAAGATTTGAGTGCCAGAATCTTGCAGAAGATGCTAAGTCTGGTGATGACTAGATAGCGCTCGGTGTGCATGTGAGTATTCCTTTGACCATGCTTAAGGAGTTGGAAAATGATAACTATAGTGTGTTGATGTTAATGATTTTCGTAATGTCTCCTTGAAGTCATTATTCTGAAATGGACAGTAGTGTTATGATAGTTGTTGCATCTAGCATCAAGTGGTAACTCTGGTGCATGTGTGACACTTAGGAGATCATGCTTCTAATTGCATAAGTAGAGCAATTGCTTCCGGTAAGGGTGGTTTAATTTGTTAGTTATGCATGTTGAACCAAGGAAAAGATAAGTAACTCTATTCTTTATAGAGAATAATCAGCTGTGTTTTATTAAACAGTTGGAAATATCATGGGGTTGATTTCTACAGTAAAGATTGATTGTTTATATGTTTTCTTGGTAGAGAAAATATGATAATGCTTGCAGTAAAAGATTGATTATTTTATATGTTTTCTTAGTAAAGAAAATAGGTAGTTCCTCCTAGAAAGACTACATGTGAGTCTTGTGTGAGAAATGTTTGTCTCTTGTCATTTTTCTTGGAATAAAATCCTTGCTAAATATAGCCAAAGTATCTTCTTGAGAAAAGAAGATGAGGCATATAAACGTCCTGAGGACATAGCATGAAAGGTGGCCAAGTTTTCTTGAATTAAAATATGTATTTTTATTTGATAAAAGTTTCTTGGAAAATATATATATGCTAATTGCATTATGATTCTAGTTAGTTTCTAAGTTCTAGCGAAATGATTATGCTTAATTATATTAATGATGCATGGCCAATGTTGGCCATAGTAAACGTAAGATAATACTCCATTAATGACGATTTGGATTAAGACAACAGACTATGGCAAAATTGGAAATGTTTAGATTATTAACTCAACTGTTGTTTACATTTATACATTGATGAATATTTGCAAATGCTTTTATATATGACAATATTGTATGCATGAAAATTCTTGGAAATTGAATACGTGATAACTGATGCATATTTATAACTAATGTTGCTGATGGGATTAAGTAGTGGTAGCTTGATGGCAACAAGAAAACTCATCACGTAAATTGCTGCAATGTGAATTGCAATCATAAATGAGAAAGAATGATGTTATATGATATGCATGAATTATGTTATTTGGGAAATTTGCATGCATACAACATGTATGATAGATATGTTTCCCATCAATCTAGATGTTGTGGACCCATGATGAGGGATAAGTGTAAATGCATGGTGTACATGCATGTTTATTTTGTTAATGATAATGTTCATATGGTTCATTGTGTAAATTACTTTGAGAAAGAGTAATAAAAGAGAAATTTAACATGCCAGACAGTTGCAGATATGCCTTGGGTTGATGGCAGATACCTGCCCGGAAGGGTTGATGGTACTTGTCTGCCCAGATTGTGAAAGGCTGGAATGCCTTGGGTTGATGACAGTTACCTGCCCGGAGGGGTTGATGGTACTTGTCTGCCCGGATTTGGGTTGATGGCAGTTACCTGCCCGGAGGGGTTGATGGTACTTGTCTGCCCGGATTTCCTCTCCTTAGAATTCTTGAGCTGGTTGGCCAGTGGAATTCTATGTTAGACCTGGTAAGGTCTCTATAAAAGAAACTATCTGGATGTGAAAATGACTCAATTTGGTTGTGGAAACCAGATCCCATGGGTTGGGAATTCTTTAGCCTATTATGGTACTCATAGCTAAAGAAATTAACGAATCATCTATATGATATGTTGAAGATGAATTCTATGTATAGTTGTGTAAAATATGTTATGCACGTTTAACAGGAAATGAATTTAGTACTCAATAAGGAGTTATTGGAAATTTTAATTTCCTTTATTGTATCATTAATCTTGTAGGAAATTTTAATTCCTTTGTTGTATTACTAATCTTGTGAAAGTCTTAGTAGGGGCTAAGACCATTTTCAAATGATGCAGCGATTGACTGTTTGATGATTAGAGAGCTAGGTGCTCTTTTGGTACTTCTAGAAGTACTTTGTGGATGTCTTTAGTGAGAGTTAATTTAGTGTGCATGTGGAGCAGTGATGAGCTCTTAAGTACTTGTAAAAGTACTGTGATTTAAAAATCATCTAACATTACACAATTGATTGATAGTTAAAATTATTTCATTTGACTCACAAAATTATGACTAATGCGATTGAATTTGTTTCTCAAACATTACAGGATTACTTACCATGGAGGGTTGATGAGTTGTCCAACCACTATTAAAATGCTTACTTAGAAGTGCTCATGATTTTCAAGACTAGATGGTAAGTAATGGTAAGTTGATATAGAGTTTGGTTTTTGAATTTGAATAAGGGCCAAGTGGTGGGAATTAGAACTTGCATAATTTTGCAGTTATGGATGCTTGTGACTATTGATCTTTCCGATGATTATATCATTACTATTTCGGTTATTGTCATTTATTGGAATGAAATCTTGGATTTTAAAGAGGAAGGATCATCTTTTTCTGTGGTTTAGATGGTTATACCATGAGTAAAATCTCAAGTTCCCAACAAGAGATGAACACCGAGGACAGTGTTCCTGTTAAGGGGGGGAGTATGTAACATCCCTAAAATGACTCATGGTAAAATAAATAAAAAAAGTTACATATCAGTTATGAAAACTAATTCTAAATAAGGATGAAATCAAGAAAGGAGGAAAAATTGTTTGGTAGAACTGCGGGATGTGGAAGAAGTGGCAAAGGTATTTCAGTTGTGAACTTGTGGATGGATAACACACCATTTCGGATTTTCGAAGGAATCTTTTAAGCTCGAGGCGGAGGGATTTTTAGTTCTTGGTTTTTTTTTATGCACGTATTCCTGGTGGAGATGGATGTCGGTGAATTAATAGTGAAAGAGTAATGTGAAGGAAGGGGAAGATGGCGGGAGTGGCAAATCTCTTGACTTCACTGCGTTTTCTGTTGGCATTTGCATTTTCTGAGGTTGCAGCTGATGAATGAGAGAGTATACTTTCCGAAATTGCTTCTGAACCAAAGGAGTATCAACTGTGCGTAAGTTGAGAAATTGGACTACAGAGCGCACATGCGGTTTCTCAGTTCGATGCGAAAGGCTTGTTTTCTCAGTTGGATGCGAGAATCTCTCACAATGCCGAAGTTGGACATCATTGATCATGCCGGTCTTAACTTTGTTGTTTTCCATAGGATCTATATTGTGTGTTTTTAGAGATATAGCTCTGTCCGCGGTTTGGATAGCTTCTTGATGGTCAACTAAGGAGATAAGTATATGTTATTTTGCTCATAGAAATAACTATTTCGGGTAAGGAGAAAACATATTCAAACAATAAATACTGCATTCTTGACATATTAAAGAAAAATAGAAGTAAATATTACATTCTTGGAGAAGAGAATGCACATTAAAGAAATAGAAGTAAATAATGCATTCTTGGCATATTAAAGAAATAGAAGTAATTATTGCATTCTTGGCATATTAAAGAAATGGAAGTAAATATTGCATTCTTGGAAAAGAGAAGGCATATTAGAGAAATAGAAGTAAATATTTCATCTTTCGAAAAGAGAATGCATATTAAAGAAATAGATGTAAATATTTCATCTTCGGAAAAGAGAATGCATATTAAAGAAATGGAAGTTAATATTGCATTTATGGAAAGAAAGAATGCATATAATAGAAATGGAAGTTAAGTTGGATTTTATTGGAAAGGGAAATATGCTTTATTGCATTGGGATACTAGTTAATTTAGAAGTTTCTTGTGGAAAATTTATGCATTGCATGCATAATAGAAATTGCTAATCATTCTAACCTTCTTGAAGAAAAACGTATGTTTTATTTCCACAAATATAGTGTCTTTTTAGGAAAAGAGAGGATTCTTCATGCATGGAAATAATAACTTATTAATAGACTTTTTGAAAAACAAAGATAGAGATTCTTTCCTTAAAAGACACACATGAATAGTGTTCATGCAAGAGCAAGAATCCATACTTGTTTCATGAAAAGACTATGTGCTTGAAGTAAAAATAATTGTGTTAGGAAAGAACACTTGTTGCATGCACATAAGGGTAGCTATTGTGACTTGGAAATATGAGTCTTTGTGTTCTTAGAGAAGGTGATCATGTTAACTTTCTTGAGAATAATAATCTCTTGGAGAGATTGTCTTGTTAGATGAGTTGTGTTGTTTTCTTGATTTTGATGCATAAAGGGTAAGTAAACCTTGTTTTTGTATCTTGATTTTTATGCGTAAAGATGGATATCTTTAATAATTTCTTGAAAGGGAATCTTGAGAAACCCTCATATAGGAAGATAGGGAAATGAGGATTATAATTACTTTCTTTAGGAAAGAAGTATGTGGATTGTTGCATGAAATGATGGTAGTATTCTAGTGAAGGGAATATGTGTTGCATACATTAAAGAAGGGCTAATATGATAAGCTATGATATGAACAAGGAATAGTCATTGTGATATGGACTTATGTTCTTTGTATTTTAGGGAGACTATGCTGAGTTCTCGAAAAATAACTATGTGAAAATAACATGCGTGCTTAAGCATGGAAATAACAGTTTATTACATGTATGAAGATATAACGAATATGTTATACATGTTAGTAGAACTAATGAGTTAGAACTCCTAAAGGGAATTATGCATTAGTGTAAATAAGCATTGTGGAGGTCAAGCAATATTTACTTGGGTGTATGTACTAGTTAAATAGTATGTCATGCTTGCTCATGCATATGAGTAGATGTTAAAATATCTCTTTTAGAGGTTGATTATTGATTGATTAGTATGATATCTAATCTTTTTGCCAAAGCTGCTTGATGATAACATTGACAGGAAGCGATGGTGGTTGGAGCCAAAGAAAAGTGATGTTTAATGTTGTGGCAAGAAGAGGATTAATGGTCCATGCAGATGAGTACAAGTTGCGGGATTGTACATTGCTAGAACAATCATGCCACAAGGAATGTTGTATGTGGCGGTATGTAAGTAAAAGATTACATGAGAATTGTATTAGCTTTTAGCTAGTTATGTGACAACTTAATGATAATTCATTGTAATGATTTTATAACAATGGTTAAGGGATGGAATCCCTTATAAGCCATTGAGTGAGGGGTGAAATCCCTCACCAGCGTTTAATAATAAGATTAAACGTTTTCTGGTTTTCACCCTACGGGGTTTCCAGGGTAAATTGGTGTTCAAATGGTGTGATTGTCTTTTGTGTCAGTTTGATAATGATGAGTCCTTGATGTTGATGGTTCTTTATTTGATGTGACAACCATAATGTCCTAGTACATGATTATTTAATATGGTTAAGGATATCAAGAAATGGATGCAAGGATTCATGAGACAATTTATGTCATTACACTACCACAGTGGTGGTTAAAGGTTATGCAATGGTTATGCAACTTACTGTCTTGATGGAAATTTACTCGATGTACTAATGAATATTATATTTAATGGTTAATGATGAATTGTGGAGTTGTGAATTGGTTAATTACTTTTGGTAATTTGTATAAAAAAATTCTAACTCCCTACTTTTACATGCGAGGTTACCGGGGCATGTGACATACTTAAAAAAGAAAAAAAAAAGTAAATAAAAAGGAAATAAAATTAAAAACAAAAAATAGTAACTAATAGAAATGGAAGTTACTAGAAAACTTTAATTACAAATAAATAAATTAAATAATAAAAAATTAAATTCCTAATGTTAAACTATGAATAACCATCATAATTTTTTTGTCGAAAACAAACTAATACCCAATCAAAAGAAAAATTGCATACCTTATAGCATACCTACATACATATATATATTTAACATAAATACATTTTATCAACCCTAATAATAATTATAATTACTAATATTTTAAATATTAGTGATAAATAAAGACCTGCTTCTTTCGTCCAGTAAACTTTATGAATGCACAATATTTATTAATTTCCAATTTAGTTAATTAAAATTAATAATATTAAACAAAATTTATATATAATCTTTTTAGCTTATTCATTGACGCTTCCTCTTTAATGAAATTCTCACTTAATCCTTCAATTAAGATTCACTAAGTCCTTCTTTTAGAAAAAATCCTTAATAGAGAGCGCAAAAGTTGACGGATCCTTTTCATTTCTTATATGGTACTTTTAAGGAAGTACTATTCAAAGAATGAAAATCTTATTTTCTAAATCATAAGGTGTTTGTTATCTGAAAGTCATTAAATATATAATTTAATAAATTTAAAACAAAATAATTTTTTTAAATATTTAACTATTTTATTTTTAAATACTATGTTTTTTATTATATTAATAGAAGAAACAATATTTAAAAGATTGGATAATAAAAATGTTAACTAAAATATTTCAGATGCCTATAATTATTTACATATATTTTAGAAAAAGGAAAGAGACATATTTATTAGTAAACTTTCAAGCATAGAACATAAAAAATTGAGATAGTAAAAATGTTAATAAAAAAAATTTAAGATATCTATAATTATTTACATCTATTTTAGGAAAAAGAAATAGACATATTTATAAGTAAACTTTCAAACCTAGAAAATTAAAAATTGAGATAAATTAATTTTGCCATATATGTGAGAATAGGAACATCGAGGATGAAAATCACATCTTCTTAGAGTGCCCCGCCTATAACCACATTAGATCTCAGTTTCACAATTTTTGTTACAATATTGACCTTCCTAGCCTTTTACAATGTCAAAATTATAGTGAGCTTGGGAGGCTTCTCTCCAAACTTTTTGAGCATAGGAATAAAATCTTAAATCAAAATAGATAATTTGTTTCTTTAGGTCCGATAGACCATTATTTGGTGTCAGCGGACATTAACCATCATCATCATCATCAAAAATATAATTTCTTAGTAAAATTATAATATAATTGTAATAAATTCTAAAAATAATATAATATAATATTTAAAATAAAATAAAATATATCATTAAAATTATAATATACTATTTTATAAAATATATTATTTAGAATACAATTTTTTTGGGTCAAATTTATATAAATTTTAAACATTTTAATTTAAAATTATATGAAATATTAAATAAACTATAACTCAAGAATATATGATAGTTGTATTGTTAAGTCAATTTGTGATTAAAGTTTTTTGGGAAATACTCGAGCTACGTTAAGGGCTTGTTGGGTGATTTTGATGGCTTAGATGCCTCTGGTCCCGATTTTTCAAGCCACACATTAAGCCTAATGTGAACTCAAACAACTTAACAAACAAACAGAAAAGATGCATCTAATTTTAGACAATATTATTTTATACTATATAAAATCATAAACAAAATCCCCTTATTACTAAAATATATTTTCCTTATTGTTTTGTGAAGGAGTGAATGGGATAAAAGTGTGAAAATGGTTGCTAGTTGATCAAAAGTAACTTATAAATGAAATAAAAGGTTAGAAGAGATTATGGTTCTTTATTAGTTGAGGTAGTTGTAACAGGACTATATTAAATTGTTATTGTGAAGCTTAAGACCATGAGAACATTATGTCAATAGAACACTCACTAGTGTGGGTGGTGTGGTTCTTATGAAATTGAGTCATTAGTATCTAAGTAAGAAACTTCAAATACACGAATATTTGAACTCCAAGATAGTTATGAGTAATACTCACAAAAATAACGTCATGATAACTAAATCCAGAAACATCTATGATACTTTCTTTTATGACAACTATAATTTTGAATTGACATATGGGGATTTACATTTGTCATAAGCTCAATTAGAATTATATCATTGAGAAAAGGATAAATGGAGGTTGGAAATATTAATGGGCTTAAAAAAATTGTGATTTTGTTGATCTTTGCATATGGGAAAAAATAAATCTCATATTTGAGACTCTCATCACTCTCATTATTATGTGTGTGCGTGCAGTGAAGACATCATTATCACTTTGTATCTTATGTATAAGAAGAAGTTATACAACATGGAAGATGAGTTTTCTGAAAATTTCTTCAAACTCTACCCAAAACTCTCACCTTCTTCTTAAGTGAAAATGACCAAGTTCGGTTGACCCATTGGGGAATAAAGTAGGAGATCATCTTGCAGAATAAAGGTAATATTAAAATTATTATTACTTCCAAATTTAAGTAGAATTTTTGCAGGAATAAAATGTTAGAGGGAAAAATAAAACTAAAATATTATAAGGATGTGATCAAACCCAATATTAAACAACAAAATAATCTCTCTTTCTTGACTAGCCTTAAGAAGAAAATGAACATTTATAAGATGGAAACCTATTCTCTTGAGCTTTGTAGTGAAAATGGATGTCGGTCAATCACAAAAATGTCATGGGAAGTAAGAGTCTCTCACTTATACAATTTTAGTAGGGTTGAGGGTGAATTTTTTTTCTCGTAGATTGTCTATCTTATACTCACATTTGATTTATCTTCAAAATATATGTCACACTAGAAACCTTATTAACAATATATATAAGAAAAACTATGTTGATTTGAGAATTCTTTTTTCATTTCTTTTCAAACATAAAGCTAATTTGTTAAAAAATTCTAAATGTTATCTTACAATTTTATAAATCTTATAGACTTTATAGATATTAGTAGACTTTATAGATATTAATGGACATTAATCATTTTCTTCATCATTATATGCAATATTTATATATTTATTTACACACTAAGTTAAATTTGCCTACCATTATCTCTCATAATAGTAGAAGAAATAAAATATATGTAGTTTGATCTAACTATCAACTAATATTTGTACTACGTAGATCCATCCGAATGGATCACTTCATGTGAGCTCAACCATCCAACCTACTTTGAGAGTATTGAGAGAATTGAACTCATAACTACTCAATAACAAAGTTGATTTACCATAGGGACACAACCAATTGATCTAACCCTTGAGGCTAGTTGTTTTCTTCTTATTATTATTATTTTCAAATAAGATTTTTAAAATTTAAATTTAATTATTAATAATTAAAATTAAATAGTAGAGATTTAATCGTTATGAAATTCATGGATTTTTAACAGTTGACAAGTTAAAGGATTGATATTTATATAAAAGTTAGTTATGTCCATTTTCCTTTCATTTTAATTAAAAAATATTACAAAATAAAATTAATATAACATATAAAATATATTTTCACCATATATATATATATATATATATTGCATGTTATAGTGATAAGTAATGTTATTCACCATTTTAAAAATTTGATTTATAGATTAAGAAACTCTATAATAAACTGAAATGATTCTCTATAATTAAAAATCTTTAAAAAAAAATGGAATCTAGTTAATTTTTATTCTTTTACTCTCACAATAAAATGCAACATTAGAAAGCCCTATATATCATAGATTAATGTCTATTTACACTTCTTAGACATTTAATTTAATTTAAATAACTAATTTAATTTAGACCAGGAAAGAAAATGAGGCGTACTAATATACCATGTTATATGAGGGGATACTATACTCTGTATGACAGGAATGGCGAGTATTTCTCCTCGTCCTCCAGTGGGTTTTGCTTTTGTTATGGCGGGGGATGACTTCCTTTTCTCCCTAAGTTGGTGTTTGAAAGATGGTGGAGTGTCTCAATTGAAGTCTGGCTACTGTGGTCCTTATTTTCAGTGTGAATTTTCGTGTGTAACACTTGGGGAGGTGGCCATTAAGAATTTTGGTGAATCCCTCTATCTCTTTTGACATTAGTATCTGGTGAGTTTTCTGGTATCTTGCAATTCCTGCTGGTACTGGGTTTTACTTCTCTCCCTTTTAAAGAATTTGGGCTTGTATTTCTAGTATTTCAATGGGTTTATATATTCTTGTAAGCTAATGTTTGGGTTTTTGGTATCCCCTACATATTGGGTCTAGATAATTGTGTATATTTGAGTCTTTCCTTGTGCATGTTGGGAAATTGGTCCTTTGGTGTCTACAGCCTTCTGCTTTTTTGGGGGGACAATTTCTTCAGTCAATTGACAGATTCACTTCTTTGTGGATAGTAGGTTCTGGATGGGATTTATGTCAATCTAAAATTTCTCCCTCTCCAATTTTTGTGGTAGTTTTCTCATATCTCATTTAGGTATTTTTAAGGTGGGTTGGTTTCTTTTGTGGGTTATGAGTCTTCATTTTGGGGGATTGGAAACTCTTTTCGGAGTTGGTTCTCTTGTTTGATTTATAGTCGATGACATTATTGTATTTCGGTCTGGTTTGGAAGTTTTCAACTTCCATCCTTGCACAATTTCATTGAGCGTGGGTTGTTGAGTCAGTCTTCTATGTGTATTTTTGCTTCACTCCCATGCCTCCCAGAAAAAGGATAAGTAGCCATAGAGGAGGTTTCAAATCATTATGCATATAAAAGGGGGCGCCGTTTTGCTTCTGAATTTTTATCCTCTGCTTTCAATATGGTTCCCTAGAAGTTCAGTGAGATATTCTCATTATGGAGAGTACGAAAGCAAGTGACCCCCCATTTTTTAGATTCGAAATTATTGTCTGGGGATGAGAAATGACTGTGAGCTCCTCGCATATTTTTCGATGGAGGTGGAATTTTATGAGTTCCTTGGATATTAAATAACAACTCATGAGAGTGTTACATCTTGTATTTCAAGACAAAAAGGTCAATAATTACAATGTTTTTGTTTGTGTAAGATATGAAATGAATGCTTTGTAATATGCACTTTTGCTTAGACAATGTTGATGATGGTATGTGAAAGATGGAAGGGTTTTTTCTTAGTGATTATGCATCTAGTGATCCAGGTGGATATTGGTGGCCACTGGCCAAGTCCACTTGGGCCTCCACCATTGTTCCTTTTAGTTTTTCAGTTTCCTTAATTGTAGCATAGTTTACTATTTTTATTAGTTTTTTTGGTCCTAAACTTCTGAAGTCGTTTTGAGGCCCTAAATGACGTTTTATGGGAAAGCTGGGAGCAACATTGGTCCATGGGATCCATGGACCAATGTTGCTCTTCCCAAAGTTGTATTTCTCAGATAGATCTTTCTAATGACATATTGTAGGCGTCAAACGGAGATCGTATGCGAAAGTTACGACCCCATGAAGTTGATGTACCAATTTACCCAAACGGGGTCCACAGTTTGGCGTTTCATCTTCTAGGGTTAGGTTTTCGGATGTTTAGGGTTTTCCATTGTTTCTCAAAAATAAATAGGCCTTCAAGCCTCATTGGAACACAATTCAGAGGCATGTAGCCACCACATCTCTTCTCAGAGATAAGCTACCATCACCCTAGCTTTTTATTCCCATTTTCTGTTTGTAAACATATCTCAGTATTTTACATTAACGAAATGAAGTATTATTTCCGTTGCATCTTTGTGTTTATGGTTATCTTTGTAATTTGTTGCATTCCTATTTAAATTTGGATCAGTGGTATCAGAGCGGTCTACTTTTTCTCTGTTTTTATTTGCCTGTCCCCAAGGAGGTCAGGATATAAGGAGTTAGGGCTTGAACTGGTTGAACCTTTACAAGACCAGCCTCGCAAAACCTGAAGGCCTCCCATGGCGGATGAGAAGAAAGATGAGGGAGCAGGAGATCTTATCAAAATCTTGCTCGAAGAAACCCTCGAGCGACAAAGGAACGCGATGATGGACAACTTTTCCCAAATCGTTCAGTGGCTACCTAGGGGTGACACATCGGCTTCCCACAGCTACTCTGGAAATGCCACACCATTTAAGGTACAAGATAATTTTGAAATCCCCATATTCGAGGGTTAGATAGACGCAAATGTCGTTGATAAATGGTTAAATCTGCTAGAGGGTTATTTTTCTGTTCATGATTTTTCCAGTCGGGAAAAGATTATTTTCGCTCTTCTCAAAGTAACCCCCCATGTCAAGGACTGGTGGGAAACCTATTGCGAGCAAAAGGATGAAAGAACCAACTCACTATTTTCAGCTACACCCACCTGGAATTCATTCTGGGATGCCATCAAGGAGCAGTACTACCCTATCGGAAGCTATGAGGATCAATATATAAAGTGGAACACGCTGCGGCAGGGAAGGGACCAAGATGTGCTGGAGTTTACCAATATTTTCCATACCCTTCGCACAAAGTTGGGTATCAAGGATTCAGAGCAGCATTTCATACTCAAATACAGAGGTTTCCTGCACAAGTACATCTAGGAAGAAATAGAATTCCTGAACATCTCCTCGCTCGGCACAGCATACCGATATGTCGTCAAGGTCGAGCAAAAGTTTAAACAGAAGAAGCGAGACTTTGGATCTGCAAATCTGAAGCAAGGGGAAGGTGCCCTCAAACCACAGAACAAAGGACAAAGCCAAGGTGGGGTGGCCCAAGACAACCCGCCAAAGCTGCAAGCAAAGAACAGTGCCGCGAAGCCGAAAAAGGACATGGGAAAATGGTGTGAATTCCATAAGAGCTCCACTCACAACACAAGTGAGTGTTGGGCCAAGCAGTCACTGGTGGCTGAGCTAAAGGTTTTAGAATCAGATACATGTTCCAACTCTGAGTCAGAACTTGACAAGGGGAATGACAAAGGGAAGCAGATTATCGATGCAGAGCCCAACGCCACTATTGCCACTACAAAGATCTAGAAGGAGGAACCCAAGGATCCAAAGGAGGAGGAGCGTCTCTTCCACTCCTATATGTGGGTAAAGGGATCCCCGCTATAGTTCATTGTCAATAGTAGGAGCCAAAATAACCTCATTTCGGTAGAGGTCATGAAGCAGCTGGGCTTATCGACCACAACACATCCATAATCATACACCATCAGGTGGCTTCACCAAGGACGGGATCTTCGGGTGATCCAGCAGTGTCGCCTTCCATACAACATCAAGCCCTTCATGGATGAGGTACTATGTGACATTGCTCCCCTTGAGGTTTGTGATGTATTATTAGGAAAACCATACTTGTGGAAGCGACATGCTATGTATGAATCAAGGCCCGGTGCTGTTATTATTACTTTTGGAAATAAGTTGTACAGGATACGAAGGTAGCACCGCATACCACCATCTCTTTGGTTACTAAAAAACAATGTAGTAAGCTCATTTCCAAAACCGAAAAAATTGTTTTCCTGATGATACATCCTCAAGGAAAGAAGAAGACGATGGCCACGACCTCCAGATAGGGCCCCTCCACACAACAACTACAGATGGACAAGGTCGTGGAGGAGTATGAGGACATCTTCACCTCTCCCGCAAGGGTTCCTCTGGACTGTCAGGTCAAGCACTCCATCAATCTGACCCCAGGTGTGCCACTGCCTAATGGACCAATCTATCGATGGTCCGTGTTGGAGAACGATGAAATCAAGAGGCAGATTCAGGAGCTGGTACGGAAAGGTCACATCCGTCCAAGTTCATCGCCCTGTGGGAGCCCGATCATGTTGGTACAGAAGAAGGATGGGACTTGGAGACTCTGTATTGACTATCGGGTGCTGAATAAGATCATTGTCCATAATAGGTACCTAATTCCATGGATTGATGACCTCCTGGATCAACTGAAAGGGGAAAAATGTTTCAGCAAGATCGATTTGAAGTTAGGATATCACCAGGTACCGATCGAACCCTCTGATGTGTGGAAGACTACCTTCAAAGCCAAGGAGGGCCTTTTCGAATGGTTGGTTATGCCTTTCGGATTAACGAATGCTCCTTCAACATTCATAAGGCTAATGGATGACATCTTGCAACCATTCACCAACTCATTTGCAGTGGTATACTTGGATGACATCCTTATCTTCAGCCAGAGTTGGGAAGAGCACCTCCAACACATCTGATAGGTTCTCCAGACACTGCGGCAACACAAGTTATGTGCCAATTTGGAGAAATGCACTTTTGACATGACCCAGGTTCAATATCTGGGATACATTATTGATGAGCAGGGGGTGCATGTGGATCCAGCCAAGATCCAAGTCATTCGGGATTGGCCCTCTCCAACCACTGTAATGCAGCTCCACAGCTTTCTAGGTCTTGCCAACTTCTACCACAAGTTCGTGTTGGGATTTTCTCATATCACTTGGCCCTTGAGTCAAGTCACCGAGGGAGGAGCAAAAGCAAAATTCTTTTGGCCTGAATCTCAACAAAAGGCATTCACAGAGTTGAAAGACAACCTCTTCTTGGCACCAGTGCTTGCATTTCCAGACTTGCAACAACCATATAAGGTCAAGACAGATGCCTCTGACTCTGCTATTAGGGTAGTCCTTACTCAACATGGGCATCCAGTGGCATATCACTGTGAGACACTTTCAGACACAGTTCAGAAGTATCCCACTTATGAAAAAGAGATGTATTCCATTGTGCAAGCCTGCTAATAATGGAAACATTACATTTTGGGGAAGGAAATGGTCATCCACACAGACCATCGACCCCTCCAATTCATACAGACCCAAGGGAAATTACAGAATGATCGCTACCAGATGTGGTCCACATACCTGCAACAATTCCACTTGAATATCAAGTATAAGAAGGGCAGCACCAATAATGTTGCAAATTGCCTCAGTTGACCATCGATCATGTCATTAACCATCATTCTCAACTCTTGTGGGCACAAGACTTCTGATTGGCCACTTCTCTACAAAAGCAACCCAGACTTTGGCCACACATACGAAACACTCTTGGAGGGTCGACATGTTCCAGATTTTCACCTCCAAGATACCCTGTTATGCCACCTGGGTCACCTTTGTGTTCCTTCAAGTCAGCGTGCCAAGATGATTTGGGAAGCACACTATAGTCGGGCTACTGGCCATTTCGGGGTCAAGAAAATGGTGGCAGTACTACAGAAGTATTTCTACTGGCCAAATCTTCGACAGGATGTCAGGAAGTACATCATATCATGCACTGCCTGCGTCATTGCCAAACCGACAGTCAAGAAGGAAGGCCTCTATACCCAACTGCCTACCCCTAGTCGACCTAGGGAATCCATCTCCATGGATTACATGTTAGGCCTTCCTTCCACTAAGCATGGAAATGACTGTGTTTTTGTGGTCGTCGACAGGTTCTCGAAGATGTCCATTATGGCGACCTGCAAGAAGAATATCACAGTAGAAGCCACTGCTAAAATCTTCTTTGAACAAGTGTGGGTGCACTTTGGGATCCCACAGTCTATCATCTCAAATCGGGATAGCAGGTTCCTCAGTACATTTTGGTCCAGTCTCTGGTCGATGCTGGACACCAAACTCACTAAGTCCACAGCCTTCCATCCTCAAACTGATGGTTAGACAGAGGTTATCAACATGATGATTGTACACATTCTACACATGTACAACCCAAAGTATCCACGCACATGAGATGAGAGCCTCCCATATGTTTAGCACAGCTACAACCAGGCTCTCCACAGCTTGACTGGCCACAACCCTTTTCAAGTGGGCTTGGGATTCCAGTCACTATGTCCCATTGATGTGGCCATGCGATTTGCAGCTACTCACGTAGATTCAGCTAATGTCTAGTTCGAAACAGATAAGGAAAATAACTTCATTGAGCACATCCAACATATTCACCAGCAAGTCCATGACATTCTAGAGAAATCAAAAGCCAAGTACAAGCAGTGACATGATCAACGTCGGGTGCCACACAAGTTTCAGGTGGGCGACAAAGTCTGGTTGCATTTGCAAAAGGAATGCCTTCACGAAGCCTATTAGAAACCCAGACCACTCTGATATGGTCCTTACACCATTACCAAGGCTGTGAGAGACAATGCATTTGAGCTCAGCATTCCCCCATTCCTTGGCCTGCACCCAATGTTCAATGCGGACCGCCTTTGGCCATACTTTCCACCATTACTAGACACATCCAACATTGCAGAATGGCTCACACCCATAGATTTAAATCCAGATTGCATGGAACAAGTTGCAACTGATCGAATCATGGGCACACAGATCAAGTACACTTGCCAGCAAAACATCCAACTGTATCAAGTTGTTAAAGTAGGCCAACTTCTTCACTAGGGCAAGTGGCTCACCAGGGACCAATTTCAGCGGAAGTTTCTTCATCTCATTGATGAACTCAACGTAATGGGGACCATTGCTTTCTAAGGGGGGAGGAATAATCCAGGTGGATATTGGTGGCCACCCGCCAAGTCCACTTGGACCCCCACCATTGTTTCTTTCAGCTTTTCAGTTTTCTTAATTGTAGCATAGTTCATTATTTTTAGTAGTTTTCGGGTCCTAAACTTCCAGAGCCATTTTGAGGCCCTAAACGATATTTTTTGGGAAAACTGGGAGCAACATGGGTCTCGTATGCCAAAGTTACGACCCCGGGAAGTTGATGTGTCAATTTAACCGAACGGGGCCCACAGTTTGGAGTTTCATCTTCTATGGTTAGGTTTTTGGATGTTTAGCATTTTCCATTATTTCTCAAGAATAAATAGGCCTTCGAGCCTGATTGTAACATAGTCTATATGCATGTAGCCACCACATCTCTTCCTAGAGATAAGCTACTATCACCCTAGCTGTTTATTTCCATTTTCTATTTGTAACCATATCTCAGTATTGTACATTAATGAAATGAAGTATTATTTCCGTTGCATCTTTGTGTTTATGGTTATCTCTGTAATTTTTTGCATTCCTTTTTAAATCTGGATCATCTAGGGACTTGACCCTCTTGTGGATGATAGTTCTTTGTCTCCTACTATACCCTCCTCAGACCATGAGTAGTAAGACATTGTTGGTTTTTTGGTTCGTTGGTTTTGAATGTCCCTTGGGAAGCCAATCTCACTATCTTTTGATTTATTACGTTATGGACTCTTATTGTGGTTGTAATGTGGACTTCTTTGGGATGCTCTGATCTTTGGTTTAGTGGTTTGGAATTTTGAATGAATACTAGGGTTCATAAGCACGATTCCTAGTTTCTATTGTTCTGGGTACACACTAGGATGCTTCTCCATCATCGTGGACTATTGGATTGTTATTGTGCTGGAGATATGTGTGCATGTTGCAATGTGATGGAATGGTTGCAGACTGTGTTCTCTGTGGTATATTTGACACTTGTTGTTGGATGGTATAGTGTCTTTGGTTGTCGGATAGCATTATGCTATGCTTTATTGAATTGAATTACTGTGTATTTTTTTTGTTGATATCTATATTTCAAACAATGGTATCTAGGGTGTTCTTCTATCATTGACTTTGGTGTAATTTCTTTAGTTCTGGAGATGAACATTTTTGCTTATGTTTTGGATAAGAAGGGACATATCTTCTTTGGGAATATTCTGGTGTTCATGTTTACCAGGATCTCATATGGTTATTATGGCCAAATACTTATGTAAATCTCAAATTTTGGAATGAAATACAAAATACTTTTATTTACCCAAAAAACAACAATAAAAAATACTTCCTTATCGTTCTCTTTAAATAGTTCCACAGTATTAATGACACATTAAATGACATGTACTTTTAATTCTCTTACTAGACAGTGATCTATTTCTTTGAAATGCCATCAGAGTAATGCTCAATAATCTGAAGCATCCAAATAGCACCACAAAAATAATCAAAACCTTGTGGCTTGCACCAACCCAAAGGGATATGACTTAGTGGACCGGGGACCACAGATAGGCTGCGGTGCAGTTCTAAATGAATGTCAAACCAATTTCGTGATGGTTTTTCCAGTAGCCATGACTGACAGCATCCAGGCGGGACATTTTTCTATTTTACCTTCCAACGGTAGGAAGATTCATGCATCACCTAGATGAAACAACGCATTAATGTTAGGCTTTTCCACATCAAGAGGTCATTTTATTTAGTTTTAGCCTTCAAATGGATTTGCGGACTGAGATTGTTGCAATGTTGGAAGGAGCTAATTCTAACTACCCACATTATTACAGCAGCTAGAATTCAACAGATGTTTTAAATGGAGTTTCTAGAATTCATTGGCAAATGGGCAAGCTTCTTGAAGAAGCCACCACCCCATCGAACTCCAAAAAGATCTCTGTCATGTATAAATAACTATTCAATCAACAAATGAAGGAAATTTCTAAGTTCTAAGTTCTGTGTTCATGTGTTCGAGTATGTGCTCTCTGATTTGGTATCGGAGCTCGAGAGAGTTGTGCGTAGGAGTTGAGGCTGTGGAAGTATAGTTAGACTTCCTAAAGTGTATGGTATATTGGTAAGGTTGTTTTGTGTGTTTTGTTTATTGGTTGTTGGGAAATCCTTTTGTTTTGTGCTTGCAGCCAAGTGTTTGGGAAATTTATGATGCGAGCAATGATCAGATAGGCATTGTGCACCAGGAGAAGAGCTGTGTTATCTGGAGAAGGACTGTCTTATGCTTTGATGTTTGCATTATAGGTTGTGTGGATCTGAATTATGATTTTCTGCTTGATTGTCTGATCTAATTGCTAATGGGGGCACCTTATCTGCAGCCATGAGATTATTGGAGCATGTTGGTGCTGAAGTTGTAGAATGTGCATGTGTTATTGAATTACCAGAGTTGAAGGGCCGGGAGAAGTTAGGTGGGAAGCCACTCTTCATCCTAGTAGAGTCTGCTTAATTGACCTGGAGCAAGTGAACGTATTTTTTAGCAACAATCCTTGAGCCTTGTTGAGAAAGGATTAATATGTAGGAAATATTCTTTCTACTGCACAAGTTGTGGTGATTTGGATCCTTTAGGTGAGATCAACAGCCTAAGCGAAATTGATCTATCTTTTCATAAAAGTTTGTTCAGTGGAATTGCTACTTTTATGGGGATCTGCTTTGACATAAAGATCATATTATGAATGCATTATGACTATTTTTGCTTTGATGTAATGATCCTGGAAGTATAAGAATGGTCTCCTTGATGTTTGAATTACAGCTGAAAATTTTTATTTACCATCTAAAAAAAGGAAAGAGGGTTGTTATCATTAAGGAAATTAATTGTTGAAACTGTGAAGAAATTGTATCTTGGAGGAAAAGGATTTATAAGCTTATTAACAATGGATAATATATTGACAGAATCTTATTTCTCTTATTCTAACAAGTTAGATGATGAAAATTATGCAAATTGGAAGTTTAAGTTGCAGACTTTGATGGAAGGCAATAATACATGGGCAATTGTGTCTGGAGTTGAATTTAAGCCAGTGTCCCCTCAAGCCACAGATGCTGCAATTCAAGATTGGGAGCAATGGGAAAACAAAGCAAAGGTGCTTCTGCTGATGACGGTTAAGGACAACATTATTCCACACATTAGAGAGTGCAAAACATCCAAGGAGACATGGGACACTATCAAAAATTTATATGAGATGAAGACTAGAAATCGAATATTATATTTAAAGAGTAAGCCTCTTTCAATTAAGATGGAAGAAAGTGAAAGTGTTAATGATTTCATTTCTAGATTAAAGATCTAAAGGATAAACTAGGTGACATTGGTGAATCAGTATCTAGTACAGACTTGGTTACTGTGACATTAAGTGGAATGCTTGATGAATATCAAATGTTTATAACTGGTCTTTCAGCTAGAGAGAAGGCTCCTACTTTTGATGAGTTGGCAGGTATACTTATGCAGGAAGAAGAGCGGAGAAGAAGCATTAAACAAAATTCTCCTAATTCAGATTTATCATTGATGGCCAAAGGGAAGAAGTCTTTCAAAGGAAAAAAGTGGGAGAAAAATAAAGGCAAAAAGCCATAGGTAAAATCATTTCAAGGTACCCCTTTACCAAGGACAAATGCCAAATCAAGTAGAGATGATGTGTGTTATTATTGTGGAAAACCTAGTCATTTTGCTAAGAATTGCATGAAAAGGAGGTCTAATCAATTTAAACAAAGAAGACATTCAGGAAATTATGTTGATAGAGATGAGGCAATTAGTCAAGATGTTAGGAATCTTAAATTTTTTGTGTCCAATGCTGCTTTATCAGCAGAAACTAATGATGATAATGCTTGGTTTATAGATTCTGGTGCATCAATCCATATGTCATGCAAAAGATATTGGTTTGATACTTATCATGAGATTAATAAGGGTGGAAACATCTATTTAGGAGATAATAGATCACATGAAATTAAAGGATATGGTAATATAAGTGTTATGATGCCTAATGGACAAGAAAAAATAATTCAAAATGTGATGTATGTTCCTGGATTAAAGAAGAACTTAATATCAGTCTCTACTATCACGGATCAACATTTAAAAGTTGATTTTGTGAAATCACATTGTTTGGTAAAGGTTGTGTAGGACAACTACAAGGTTGTTGCAAAAGGAATGAGAGTTGGAGCCTTATACAAGTTGGATGTAATGAAGAATGGGCATCAATCTTTGGCATCAACAGGTATGTCAACTATAGAGCTTTGGCATCAAAGGTATGGGCACTTAAATCATAATGATCTAATGTTACTACAAAAGAAACTGATGGTAGAAGGTCTTCCAATTATTAAGGGTGAAAACTTTGAATTTGAAGGTTGTGCACTAGGAAAACAACATAGGGAAGAAACTCTTGTGCATGAAAATAGAAGAAAACGTGAAATAATTGAACTGGTGCATACTGATGTATGTGGTCCAATGCAAACTAACTCACTTGGTGGAGCATATTACTTCCTTATATTTATTGATGATAGCGCTAGATACACCTGGGTATACTTTATAAGAAACAACAGTGATGTGTTTGAATACTTTAAAGAATTCAAGAATATGGTTGAAAAGAAAGCAGGAAAGAACATTAAAATTCTTCGATCAGATAAAGGTGGTGAATACACTTTAGGAGATTTTATCAAATATTGCAAACAAAATGGAATTATGCAACAATTTACAGTGCCACATACACCTCAACAAAATGGAGTAGCTGAAAGAAAGAATAGAACATTAGTTGAATGTGCTAGAAGTAGGATAAAAGGTAAAGGACTGTCTAATAGTTTTTGGGTTGAAGCCATTAATACAGCTGTATATCTTAAAAATAGAAGCGCTACTAATTTTCTTGAGCACAAAACACCATTTGAAGCATTTTATGGCTTTAAACCTAAAGTTAATCATTTAGGGATATTTGGATGCAAGGCATTTTCTCATATTCCTAAAGAGGATAGGAGAAAATTAGATGCCAAAGCCATCAAATGTATTTTTATTGCATATTGCGCTGATCAAAAAGCATATAAAATGTATGATCCAAGCACTCACAAGGTCTTTGCAAGTAGAGATGTTATATGTCATGAGCATGTAGATAAACAAATAAATGAAGATGAACATAATACAAGGATGTCTTCTTATGAAAACTTTAAGGAAGAAAAAGTTGAGGAATCAACCCAAGAGCTAGAACACATGGACATTCCAAAAGACCCATCACAAATCAAATTCCACAAAGAAGTAATGAAGGCACTCCATAGAGAAGAAAAGAAGAAGGTACTCCACAAAGTATTGAACCTCTAAGAAGGTCAACACGACAGATTCAAGCCACCATCAGGTATAAAGATTATGCCTTAATGTCTCAAGTAATGACTGTTTTTGAGCCCTTAAATTATGAACAAGCTAAGAATCATAAAGAATGGATGGAAGTTATGAAAGAAGAATATGATTCTATAATGAAAAATGAAACTTGGGAATTAACAGAATTACCTGAAAATAAAATTCCCATAGGATCAAAATGGTTGTACAAGACAAAATTTAATGCAGATGGTAGTATAGACAAGTATAAGGCAAGATTGGTTGCAAAAGGTTATTCACAAAAAGAAGGTATAGATTATGAAGATACCTTTTCTCTGGTTGCAAAAATGAATCCAATCAGAATAATGATAGCATTGGCAACTAAATATGATTGGAAGCTACATCAATTAGATGTAAAGTCAACTTTTCTAAATGGTGACTTAAAGGAATAAATTTATCTTGTTCAACCAGAAGGATTTATAAAGAAGGTTCAAGAACATATTGTATGCAAGTTAAAAAAGGCCTTCTATGGACTAAAATAGGCCCCTAGATATTGGTATGAGAAAATCGACAAATTAATCTTCCAGCAAGGATTTAAAAGGAGTAAAAGCGATCCTAATTTGTATGTCGAGACAGATAGAAATGGGGATATAGTATTACTTTCTATAGATGTGGACAATCTAATAATAAGAGGGAGTGCTAATAAATTAATCACAGATATAAAAATAAAGTTATCACAGGAATTCGAGATGAAGGATCTTGGTGAAATGCACTATTATCTAGGTCTTGAAGTATGGAGAAATGATGGAAGAACCGTAATCACACAAAGAAAATATACAAATGAAGTACTAAAGAGATTTCATATGAATGAATGTAAAGCAGTGAGTACTCTATTGGAACAAAATATCAAATTAAGAAGTGAAGATGGAATAAAAGAGGTGAATGGAACAATGTATCGACAATTAGTGGGAAGTCTGTATTATCTCACTACCACTCGACCAGACATTGCTTATGTAGTAAGCATACTTAGTCAATTCATGGCTAAGCCTCATGAAAGCCATTGGATAGCTACAAAAAGGGTCCTTCAATACTTAATGGGAACTATCAATTTTGGTATTGAATATACTAATGCTTGTAATGTTGAATGGACAGGTCATTCTGATTCTGACTAGGCTGGAAATCTAGGTGACAGGAAATCCACCACTCGATACGTCTTCAACATAGGACCGGGAGCTATATCACGGAGTAGCAAGAAACAGTCAACAGTTTCCTTATCATCAACTGAAGCAGAATATAAAGCATTGTGTAGTAGCACCTGTGAAGCTATATGGTTCAGAAGAATGCTTGAAGATGTTGGCAAAGGTCAACAAGAACCTACAGTGATCAGATGTGACAATCAAAGCACCATCAAACAGGGGAACAATCATGTATATCATGCAAGGTCAAAACATATAGACACACAATATCATTTTGTAAGAGAAAAGGTCCAATCAAAAGAAATTTCTCTAATGTACTGTAATATAAATGAGAATATAGCTGACATATTCACTAAGCCTCTTGGAAAGGCAAAATTTGAGCTTTGTAGAAGAAAGTTATGTGTTGTAGAAAATCAAGATTATATTGTAAGCCTAGCTGAGACTTAGACTAGCAGGCATATCAATTAAGAGTATGTTTAACAGTGTCTTATATATTTGTTATATGGTTGGAATTAAGGTGGAGTGTTGGAAGTAACTAATTCCAACTACCCACATTATTACAGCGGCTAGAATTCAACAGATGTTTTAAATGGAGTTTCTAGAATTCATTGACAAATTGGCAAGCTTCCTGAGGAAGCCACTACCCCATCAAACTTCGAAATAGTGTCTTATATATTTGTTATATGGTTGGAATTAAGGTGGAGTGTTGGAAGTAACTAATTCCAACTACCCACATTATTACAGCGGCTAGAATTCAACAGATGTTTTAAATGGAGTTTCTAGAATTCATTGACAAATTGGCAAGCTTCCTGAAGAAGCCACTACCCCATCAAACTTCGAAAATATCTCTCTCATGTATAAATAACTATTCAATCAGCAAATGAAGGAAAGTTCTCAGTTCTAAGTTATGTGTTTATGTGTTTGAGTATATGCTCTCTGATTGCAATTGTCTTCTTGTGAAAAGCTTTGTTTTGTTTTTTCACGAAGGGAGTTTCACCGTGAAGTTTGTATTATTATAGATGGGGAATCATCTGTGGCAAGAGACATGAATTGGGTCATGTTTTCACCGCGTCCAATTTGCTGGATGTGGCTCTTGACGTGGTTTTAGCAGTATTCCACGCACAACAATATGTCGGGTTGCACAAGGAGGCATGGCGTATGTCTTCTAACAAACATTTCGTGAACCCATCATCGAGAATTTGGGATTGAAATAACGATAAATATTAAATTAGCGGAACTAAGTTGAATTAGTTTTCACATAACATGAGTGTTAACCCATACTTTTAGGTTTCACATCCCATCATGGTCACACCTTCTAACTTTTAATTTTTTGATTTATGTAGTGCATCTTAATTTACTTTTAATATGTTTTAAATTTATTTCATAATCCATATATATATATATTCTCTAAAAGTAATAAAAGTGAAAAAAAAAATAATAAAAGTGAAAAAGGGAATTTTTTTTATTTAATTGAATATTAATATATTATTTCGATTTTTTTCCAACTTAAATGAAATTTCCAACTTTATTCAATTTTTTTTAATAGAAAAACATGTTCATTTTATTTGTGTAATGCTCTTAGTAAATGTTTAAATATTTAAGTTACTTTATTTACCTGAAAGAGTATGGATCATTTTAAAAGTGTGATATTAATAAATTATTAACATGATTGTTTTTAACTCTAATTAATAAAAGAAATAAAATACTTTGCCATAAAATTTTGGGAAAAGTAATTTTGTAAGAGAGTTTCATATTCCAAAACAGTTGAAAGACAATAACAAATACAAGAAATTTTTTTATCTAAACTTGTTTTCTCTAGAGATAAACTATCTTTATTTAAGGAAAAGGAAGCTAAGAGGGTAAGAGAAGTACCGGGGGCAATCTTGAAAGGGAGAGAGACTGTAGCCCAATACCTCTAACCGAACGCTATGGAGGGAGGAATGACATTGTCAAAATGAGGAGTTTCGGAGTTGGTTGGCAAGTGGAATTCCAACTGAAGCTTGTGTGTTCAGTTTCAAAACCCTAGATTGAATCTGGTTGGGATTAAAAAAGTCTTAGGTTGGACCTATTAAGTTCTATGATCTGAAATTATTTTGGACCTGAAGCTCGCATAGGGGGGTATTTCTTTATAGCATACTAATTCTCATTGGTCGGGAGCAGTATTATGTGCCTTGTAATTTTGTGGTAGAGACGGTTATGTAACACCCCTCTGTTGTTTGTAGCACTATGTTGTTATCATGCTCGTCCTAAGCTAAGACTGAGTAGTAACAGAAAAGGTAGTTCTAAGGTGTAACAATAAAAGTAAATACTTTATTATTAAATAAATAAAGATAAATTAATCACTTGGAAAACAGGCACCAAGAGTTGAGATTCTTGCCAGTTAAAATTCCATTGGTGAGGGAGAATGGATAATTCTTTCATGATAAGACTTCTAGAAAAAATTCTAGATAAAGTTAATGGATTGAAAGATAAATATCCATTAAGTTTCTTAGTTGGAGAAAGATGTTAAGATAAACATAAAAGCCTTGTAGGAGATAAAGGCAATCTTTTATGAGAAAAGTCTCGTGGGAGAGAAAATCGAGCTTTTCCAGGAAAAACCTAGGAAAATCAATAAAAATATCAACCTAAAAGCAGGACACCACTAAAGGAAACCATATCCTGAAGGAGTGTGTTAAATACCCATTGAAGGGACCAGGAGAGAGCACTGATCCATGACAAGAGCTCTCTTCTCTGGGCTGAACTGGAGGAAGTCAGTTCTAGGTTGCGTGGCAGTGCTCGTTTTTCCAAGAGACATTATTTTAGTTAATTTGATTTGATTCAATGGCATAGATGTTCTGAATGTTGACTCCTTACTCTTTATGTTGTCAAAACTTAAGCATATTATAGTAATTTCATGTGTTATCTTAATTACGAGAGGATTGAATTAGTATGCATGTGACAACTATTGAATCTAAATTTAATCGAACTTAAATTTCATGATGGGAGCATAGTAGGTGATTGTTTAAAAGTGGGTCAAGGGTTACGTGACAAATGCTATCAGAGCTCTAATTTCAAATATTATGGCCTAAGGGTCAACCCACATGAGTAAATTGTAGGTCCTAAAATAGGTTCTAAACAAATAAGAGGTTCCACTGAAGGGTTTTGGTTATAAAATTGTTATAAGAAAAATATTCCAAAAATCCATAAATGTTACAATTAAATCTTAAAATGAGGACGTTGAAGCAATAGCATATAGAATATAATACATATGTTATGTTATAAAATTATATTGATTATTTGCGTGCAAAGGAAATTTTGAACTAAGGTTGTTGAAGTTATGGATTTTGAAATAGCTAAAAGGATATTTGAATGAAGAGTGAAGTCTTATATGTTACTTGACAATCATGTAAATAGTTGTATTTCCCATTTTTTAAAGGGATCGCTTAAAAATAGAATTAGTCCCTCGAATCATTAGATATTGAAGAAAGAAGAGTAGAATGAGTTCAAAGTTTACATGCCTATACTGAGTTTTCAAGCAATATTCTGATGAAAATTTTATTCTTATAATGGTTTTATAATGGTTTTAAAGAATGCATGGGATAAAATAGATGATGGAAGTCTTCTCTACAGTTGTAAGTAAGTATTACAACTATGCGTCAATGATTTAATTAGTTAAGTAGATTAGTACTGAAATATATTGAAATTGTGAAATCAACTTGAAGTAAGAGAAAGGATATTCATATATTGTGTGAATTATGTATGAATAAATTAACAAGTAAGAGCGAAGGTATGGGTTATATATCATCTATTTCAAATTAGAATGGCCACGGCAACATTTATATAAAAAATCAGAAAGTATTTGTGCTTTAATTCGTAGTGCATAAGATATATACCTTCGACTATAAACTACGATCAAGATATATGGCAATATTAGCTATAGTGTACACACAGTTTGGGTGACAAATTGTATTTTGAAGTTCACACAGTCAAAATCAATTTCCATCATAACTGAAATTGCTCTTAGTTCACACACATCGTAGAGTGTCGCAACCAGGTAGCTCTTGATATTTTTACCGTCAAATAATTGTTCCAAGGTATATATGTTGTGGTCATCTTTTGTTTCATGAAAAATAGGGAATGTAATATTTTATTGAATGAATTCAACCCTCAATTGCATTCCCGGAATAGGTGTAACAATTCTTGCCTTAAGGAGTGTAGAAAATGTCGATAAAGATATGAAGTAGGATCCCACTGTGGAGGATTTGACGTCGCTCATTCAACCCTAACTCTACGGCCCCATGTCCAGCCAAATCCTCTCCCTAGTTAGAACCTATTACTGGCCAAGGGTGGAAATATCCAATACTTTAAGAGCATAATGGACCCCAACATCCTCCTTCCATCATTAGATATAGGCCACAGTCATACATTTTCCTCTCATACGAGGGCAAGAGACCGATAGCCAGACAACAAATAATCGTAAATCCTTCTGAGAGTTTTGGAAAAAGGATGCCCATTAATTACCTAAATTCCAGATAGGTGAAAACTGACCGCTAAAGAAACGCCTCAACATGGCATGGATTGCCAACAAGCCAACCGCTTGGTTATGGCAGCCTTAGGAAATGAAGAAATCAACACCTTTTCAATTTGGTTGAGGATGGTTGTTTCCTTTCTATCTACAACGTCACTCATTTGCATGCTTATCTGTTGATTTGGAGGCTTATCGTGTTATTCATCAAGCAGAACTAGTAATTTATTACTGGGGAATATTTTAGGGTAGCATGTAATTGGATAACGCTGATCTCTGCATGCAAGTGGGTAATTCTTATCCTCATCCTTAATTGATGCTTATCCTTATCGATTAGTAGTTTCCGATATACATATGCATGGAATATATATGAAATAGAAAGTTCCGTAGGGCATTCAAAGATCAATGGTAGTGAAGAGGCTGGGAAAATCGATGGACCTCCATGTGAGTCTTCTATGAGCAATAGTTTTACTAATCACAGTAATGCGCATTCGAGGGAATTCAACTGATCAATTATGTGTTATTTATCTATGGATCAATTTGTTGTGTTGTGTGTTCTAGTACAGGACAATAAAGTTGAAAATAAAGCTACTCAAATGACTGAGATGATGGTGTAATCAATGGTTGAATTGTTTTTCCTGTTCTGGCATAGCCTTATGAGATTGTTTCTTTATTGTGATTTGGTAGTATGATGAAATGATCATGAATTTGGGCACATATTTGTAGTGATTTCTTTCATGTGTAGTATGATGGTGGTTGTAAACTAAGGTTGGCACTATCATAGCATGATATCTTCATTGTTCTACTCCGTTCAATCTAATTCTATTTAAATTTGATGTTATGAACCAATGAGTAAGCCAGTTACTGTTTAGATCGAAAGTTGTGAGGAGTTGACTCTAATATATCACAGAGGTAATAACATTTGTCTTGGAGGGATGGCTTGGTTTTGGAATGAAATGAAATCTTAATTAAGTCATCACTTTGAAAGGTATTTTAGTTTGGCAGACAAGATCAAAACTCCTATGGTATGGCTCTATTTTTAAATAATCACTTTGTTATGGAGCGACTAGTGATAAACCGTGATTCAAATTGTGAAGTTGTGCCAAAAGGGGTGCTAGTTTTGTTTATTGACAATGAAAATGTGTCCCTTGAATCTAAGTAAGACGATGGTGAAGTGATGTATTTCATCAGAGCCATTGATTTTTGCATTCCCATTGTTCTGCGTTATTTTATACACATTAATGTGTGGGAAACATAAAAACATGCATAACCTAATTGACATATATGCCACGATCTGTTGTAATACCTAATTGCAATTTCCTTGATTACAACAATACTATTTTGAAATTGGTCTACATAATTATTATTAAACCGTCGTTACGAAAACACATGATTAAATGACGTGTAGGGACTTTGTTTAGAAATTTGTGTTAGATGACGAATGTACAAAATACGTATAAACAAACTACACAGTTGTGTGTAGAATGTTATATGGGTTATATTTTCTTTTATGCATAAAGCATCCCATAAGAATATGAATACCTTTTCCTCAAAGTTTCGAGGTTAAATTATGAGGTTAAATTATGTGGTGAAGGTTGTAAGATCATCCTTCTTCATTTTCATATAAATAATGTTTGGGATGAATGAGGATAATGCCCCACATTCATGACGTGATTACATGCATGTGCTACATATATGTATGGTTCAGTTGTGTGGTTACAATGAGATGAAATTGTATGCTTGCATGTATGGATAGTTGAAGTTCTCACTAATTACCATGATTTAAAAAATGGTTTAATTTTAGATGGTTATAATCGACCTAGAGGAATAAACAAGATCAGAGTAAATCCTTGGATAACTATATTAGCATTGTGGGGAGAAGAAACGCTAAATGGTTATATGGGAACAAATAATTATGCAATATAACATAGAACCTTGCAGTATTGTAGTAGAGAGTAATGCAACAAAATGACAACAATTAATACATTGATTATTTCAATAAGTAGAAATGGTCAACCATAAATGGTTACTATTTTATTTTTCTACTTATTGAGTGTTAGAAATTACATGCAATGAAGAGTGATATTATGCCCATAGTATTTATGAGATATTAAATTAGATAACATGTAGTACATATGTAAGAAGAATACATATCATTGAAATTTAGGTAAGAGAGGCTCAAATACTAAATGCCTCGACATAAGAGGAGTAAGTGTATAAACCACTGTAGGAAAAATAATTGATATATTATGACAAATATAAATGGTGGTGAATAAGTGATTTTAAAGTATGGTTATTGGATTAAAATTTTGATTAGTTTTAGTGATATGGTCATATTAAAATCAAATTTTGAGTGGTATAATGGCTATGCAAGGACATAGCTTAGTAAAATAAAACTAATGTCGGTAAAGATAGTCCAGTCAAGCACATAACTTAAGGCAAGAAAGTTTATGCTTATAAATATCCTAAGAAGGGATGAATATGAAGGGAAGAAAAATCAAACCCTAAGGAGGTAATTGGTAAACAAAAATAGATAACATGACAAGTGTTTTTTTCCATAAATCATGGCCATCAAAAGGAAAAATATAAAACAAAAGTATATAGATGGAATCTATATCAATGATAGGAATAAAGTTCATGAAATTCTATCAAAATTATCTAAAATTGATGGTTAATTAATTTCTTTCCATCCTAGAACAGTTTCTGAAGGTCTTATTAAAATTGTATCTATTCAAGAAATCTAGTGAAAGACATGTGTCTATATGTGCTATGAGACTATGTATTTTTAAAATTGTCTTTCAATTTAATATTTTGTGTTAGTTGGTGCATCTACATGCAACAATTCGATTCATTTTAGGATATGGTCTTTCCAATGGATGAACTATTTAATCCACCCTTAGTGAGAAAATGCTCCAAATATAATTGGAGGGAACAAAACCTTACGAGGTTATTATTCAGATATTCAGTAGCAACATGCATAGATAATTGGACATTCATATTTTGGAACCTACAGGTTTCTGTTGAATTAAAGAAATATCTCAATAATTGTCACTAAGCCATGCAAGAGGCACAAAGTATATTCCAATCTAGACTAAAATAGGGTCAAAATTGTGAAGAGTGTGCACAACTTAATGTATACATGTGAAAGAAGGAATCATACATTAATAATTTTAAGACTTTAATAATAAGTTCAATGGAACTGACACCCAAGAGTAAATTTAGAGTAAATACATGATGGAGTGTAAAAGAAACTCCTAGTGCTTCTCAATTAATTTTAGTAAGATAATATTAAATACAAGTTCAAGGACACATTCTTAATTTCACTCAAGTTCCAAAGCATAGTAACTCAAATCATGCAACCTCAAACTTCAGAACCTTGATGTTTATATCCCTCCAGGTATAGATGGGGTTCTATTAATATCTCACAAATAGGAATCTTTCAAATCTGCAGCAAAAAGAAGATGCTTCTAGTAGAATGATTGTAGAGCTTTCAAATGAAGTTCTTGTGGGAAGTGATAAGATAAAAATGATCGGTGCGCTTATACTATATATCAACAAAGTATACACATTTTATGAAATGAAAAAAAAATAGATATGGTGGTCTTGGATGCACTTGAAGTAGGAATAGAGAAGCTCAGAGCAACTCAATGACTAACAAGAAGTATACACTAGATTCGGAACATGGCTTGTTTCAATTAATTAAAAAAAATTGTTGGTAAAAAAAAAAGGCTTCACATTAGTACAACTTATGATGATCCAAGGATATTATGCTAGTAGTAAAATAATGCATGCATCCAGGTGTGACATATAAAATTTTCTAGACAATGAGAATAGATAATAGCAAACCATGCAACAGTCATTGCTAAACTAATAATATGATTCCACCATAATGATGGCTAAGTGATATTGGTAATCGGGATTGTTATATGAAAAGATAATTGGTTTGATAAAATTATATATAGAAATATATTCAAATAAATTTGACAACCATACAATCCGAAATGCATATTTTGTACGACTATTTCCTATCAAGTAATATGCGAGAATTCCATCTGTCATATTGCATGAGTAGTGTTGTCTAGTTTGAATATGACAATATATCAATTATTACATAAGCTAATATAAGCATTATTTTAAGGAATTAACTTCCAAGAAATGAATTATATTCTACTAGGTCATGATTTAATGGGGTATGAACATGCTAACGGCCTAGGTTCACACCCTGACACACATAGTGCATAAACAATTAGTGGGTGTGAAATTGAGAACATTGTAACCTTCATGACTCATATATGGGAGGTGTATGTACTTTCATACTGATTGATTAGTTTTGGGATATTCACTGAATTATTCATGACCAACAAAGTTTTTGGAGTAAGGTTGAAAAGAGGAAATAGGAAATCAGGTGGCATAACTAGTTTATGTGTGGATTACTTTTGAGTACCAACCAATTATTTTCTTGGATAAACACCAAGTTAAGGTTATTATTATACTTCAAATATAACATTGAAATCCATACTAGAAAAACTATTATAATCAATATTATGATGTAGGATTGGGTAGAGATCATATTATGTTGTTATTAAAACCTTGTCTATGTGACAAGTTAAATCCCAAAAACTCTTATTGGTATGGTAAAGATGTATTATGCGTGATTACCTCTATGTTATAATGTTGCTGAAATTTTCCTGCAACCACAATATACATGGAAAATAATAGCTAAATAAAAGCACTTGAATACTTTGACATAAAATTATTCAGTTATGTGCTAGTTGCAGAAGTTAGGTCCATTAATTCCTTATTCTCCAATATACAAATCGAGCACAGTTTGATTGGACTTGCTTAAACATAGTTTGAATAATTGAAGAAATTTTTGGCATAATACTAACACGGTTGAAAACATGGGGATGAAGTATATGTCGTGCAGGTGATGTTATGGACATTGGTATTTTGTACATGTTGTACAAGTGGTACCATGTACAAGCCTTACATATGGTACTAGTATGGATGCATGTATTACATGATGACATATGAAATGTATAGCAAAATGTGTTTGATACACACTATGTGTATAGACACATGATTAAGGATAACTCACTAGGTGATTCCCTGGTATGGCAACCGATCTAAGGAGAAATTCAAGGACAAGTATCAGTGTTTTATTTCAGTTTCATGGGCATGTGATTGATGATTTTGATCTATGATGATTACATGTGATCTATGATTGATGGTTACATATGATTTATGGTTTTGAAGGTTATATTTTGACCTAACCTAATGTGATATTTTTATACATGTTGATTAGTCAAATTGTTAGTTTAATTTGTTGTGACTAATACAAGGAGACTGCAAGAAGCAAGTGTTCGATAGGAACACAAATGCATTGGAAAATGGGTCCCTTCTTCCTATTATTTAAGTACAATAAAAATGAGAAATCATAGCGAAATAGCGGAAACATTAACCCATAGTTACTCAAATAGTAGTAATGTTATATCAAGTATAACCTAACTGTGGTAAACAAAGTTGAATTTTGTTAACGCATCTGAAGTTTCTAATAAATTTTGATTGAAACAAATGTTATATGTAGAAATTAAATGATATTTTCTGGTAGAACTCCTTGTAAACTATATATCGGAAGATTGGATTCATGTGGCAAGGCCGTGGGACCCTGTAAATTCATAAACAACTACCTGTAAATGAGGAAATAAATTGTAAGATGCAGTAATACACTGAGGACAGTGTAAATTTAAGGAGGGGAGTATGTAACACCCCTCTGTTGTATGTAACACTATGTTTTTATCATTCTCAACCTAAGCTAAGATGAAGTAGGGATAGAAAAGATAGATCTAAGGTGTAACAATGAAAGTAAATACTTCATTATTAAATAAATAAAGATAAATTAATCGCTTGGAAAATGAGACACGAAGAGATGAAATTATTTCCTATTAAAATATCATTGGTGAAGGGGAATGGATAAGTCTTTCATGATAAGACTTCTAGATAAAATTCTAGATAACCTTAATGGAATGGGAGATAACTATCCATTAAGTTTCTCATACACATAAAATCCTTTTAGGAGGGAAAGGAAATATTTTATGGGAAAAGACTCGTGGGAGAGAAAGGTGAGATTTTCTAGGAAAGCCTAGGCAAATGGATAAAAATATCCACCTAAAAGATGGATGGTGATAAAGGAAACCATATCATAAAAGAGGGTATTAAATACCCATTGAAGGGATCAAGAGAGAGATTTGATCCATGGAAAGAGCTCTCGGCTCATGCATGAACTCGAGGAAGTCAATTCTAGGTTAGGTGGAAGTGCTCATTTTCCCAAGAGACATTCTTTCAGTTAATCAAACTTGATTGAATGGAATGGATGTTCTGTATATTGATTCATTACACTTTATGCTATAAAATTTTAAGCATATGATAGTAATTTCATGTGTTATCTTTACTTATGATAGGATTGAATTAGTATTCACGTGACAACTATTGAATCTAAATTTAATCAAAGTTAAATTTAATGATGGGATCATAGTAGGTGATTGTTTAAAAGTGGGTCAAGGGGTATGTGATAGGTTACTTGAGAAACAAATAAATGAGAAATTATTTTGAATAATTATTTTACTTATGGAAGTGTTTGAATGGTTATGATGTGTTTATCCTGTTGATGAATTATGCTATGATGCTTTGTTTTTAAATAGTAAGATTGTTGGAATAGGTTAGTTCCATGCGAGAGAAGACAATGGTTAGCTAGCCCGAAGTAGTCACATACCTTATTAATTAATCTCAAAAAGGGAAGATTTGTCCTGGAACTTAGGTCCCATCAAAACCACCATATTTATGGTGAAAGTGTTGATACCTTAAAAGAAGAAACTGGAAAAAAGTTGTTTACTATGAGTAATTCATATACAAAACATTGCTCATATAATGAAAAAAAATTGGAATGTCATGAAAAAAATAAAATTGACTACGAGAGAAAAATGGTGGTATGTACATATACATGTGAATAATTCAATACGAAGTAAACTTCTAAAATCAATTAGAAATAGAACTCATGAATAGTATTTATGCATTAAATAAAGAAATATGATTATGAATAACATCGTAAGAAAATGACTACACATGGCCTTAAATTCAAAACCATAATAATGAATCAATTCAATAATGATAACTAAGGACTTAACCCATATTTAATTTGAGCCACGATAGAGAAATAAAAGAACTCTTTATAATCAAAAATAATTTACAAACCCTACATCCTTAGTGATAATGGAAAATCATTCAATAAAGTGTTTACAATGCAAGTGATTACTTTTAAAAATATTGCAAATAAAAGACATACAACTGACAATACTTTATACCAAGGCCTAAGGCCGTAATATGATATTGACTAAATGTTAACTAATCCACACATTACACAGTACTAGACTAGAGATATGCTCAACCATAATAAAAGGGGTTCTTAATCAGTTCTTAGCCAACCATGGTTTTGAATTTCGTTGGGCCAATAACACAAAAACCGTATTGTAACTAATACAAAAATTAAATGACCTTAAATAACAAGGAAAATTGTGTCAAGGAACTATAATAAGGTCATAATACTAATGCGGTGACCTCTATCATGTAACAAAGAAGGAATTAAAAGAAGAACCTAGTACCCAATGAATTGAAAGGAAGCACACACCTTGTAAATGAACACGGTTGAAATATGAACCTATAAATGTCAAATAGGAAGCTAAGTTAGCAAAGACATCGATCAAAGGGTAACAACCTTAAAAATAAAAAGGAATTGAAAGGGTTAAGGCTGCGAGGAAGAAAACTTGTGCATCAACGAAGAGGCAGCCATAATTCTTCATATACTCTATGAACAAAATAAGAGAAACAATTGTCAACATGGGAGAAACAAACCCAAGGACAACATTTCAAAACTAAAAAGAAAGCGATGTTTACATATCAACATAACCTAGCATCAAAACATTGAATTTCACCTCTTCTCCAAACCATAACATGCCAAAGATGGTGTCTAAAGAAAATAAAACTCCATACAGTGCTCAAAACTTAGAGATCAAACCTATAATTGACATAATAATCAACTAAAGAAAGTCTTAAAGGAAAATTGCAGTAAACCCAAGATAAAAAATGTAAACCATGCTCCAAGAAATTAGTTGGTGTCACCATAACCGTTATGGCAAGGGTTTCTATTACAGAGCAATTCTCTCGCGTGTAAAATTTTGAATGAGTTGGGGGGTGCGATAGTGAAGGGAGGTTAGTTACTTTCATAACGCTTTGTCCCATATCCATCGTTGAAACCAAAACCTAGATCCTACACAGTCAGATCAAGGCCAACAAAAAATCCTAGGATAGTGCAAAAATAATGTCCATCATCTTTTACAGTTTGATATTCTCGAAGTTTCCCAATGAGCTCACATAGACCTTTGTATTATGTTCAATAAAACAATAATAAATCCAAGTTCTATAAATTCAAGTGGAGGGAAACTATGATAACCCTAGGATGTGTAATGTCCACATCAAGCAAACATGCTCAATATGTCACAAATAAATATTAATATAAGTGACTCATTCCAAAAATAGTAGATGTACAACATAACCACATACATAAACAAATATAAATTTAAATGTGCATTGTAAATGGATCCTCCAGTTACACACACACACACACACACACACACATGTATAATTCCTTTTACAAATCAGAAAAAGGGTGAGTTTTATTAGTAAGTATGGGTACCTTTTGGTGATGTGCACACTAATTACTATAAGAAGAAAATAGAATTACTATTAATGTCAAAAATTTAGTCACATCTACTAGAAAAGTTAAAAAAAAAAATGATTTAGGGTAATTTTTAGGTAGGGGAGATGTTACAATTGATATCATATCCACATTTCCACATTGTGGCCTAATTCAGAATATTAAGAGAATATAAAAAGTTTTATTTTATGCTCAGTAAAGGAATATGAGGAGGGAAAGTGGTATGATGACTACACCATTGACAAGACCACCTACATGGCCTATTTTGATATCTCTTACAAGACCTAATCTAGAAACTTGGGTGGAGTTGGGGAAGGAGTCTCATACCACAACTTATATGTTGCTGGAAACAATGCAACAACTCAAGGTAAAAATGCCAAAAATGAGAGCTAATAATGAGTGACTAATGTTAGAGAATAAATGAATAATGAATAGCCTGACTAACAGGCAAAATCACATAAATTTAGTCCCAACTCCTAATAACGGGAATAGAGGAGAGTAACACAAAATGAGAGAAAACAACATACTAGTGAAGATCCATAAAAAAGAATTAGAGAGCGATAAAGATATAAATGAGAAAGGATCTAGACATGTCTCTGAGGATAAAATACAAAAGGATGCGAAAAGACAAAGGACAAAATTACAAGGAGAATTTCAGAAAATCAAACCACCAATATTTGACGGTGACTCAAACGAAGCTACAAAACCATGGTTAGTAAAAATAAATAAAGTCTTAGTAATTTATCAATATAATAATAAGTTGAAGGCATTTGTTATTGATTTATCATCTATAAGGAAAGGAAACCTTGTGGTGGGAAGAAGTGAAGGCGATGCATGAAGTCAATAAACAAGAAATCACCTCGGAGAATTTTTAGAATATTTTAAGTGTGAGTACCTAACTGAATCATTTTACGACAATAAAGAGAACATGTTTCATGACCTCATATTGGCATGGTTATCCATTTATGAGTATGTGTCCAAATTCACCTCATCCTTTTGGTACGTTCCCTATATATGAGATTGAGAGGCTAAGATGCAATGTTTTATAAATAGTTTGTCAATGTACATGAAACACTGATTAGAATTTGATAAACCTATGACTATGGATGAAGTTTTTCATAAAGCACGGATATGTTATTAGCAAATGAAATAGAAGGATAATAATAAGATATGGGAAAGAAAGAAAGGACATAAAAATTACGAGAATGTTTAAAACATAAAATCTATAAATGCTAAAAACTTACATAAAAACCAAGGAAAATTTGGGGGAACAGGATGGAAGAGACCTCGGTGACAAAACGAGTCTAAGCCAATGGAACTGTGAAGTAGACATGAAATTTTTCAACCACAAAAGACACCATTACAATGTTGGTGTTGTGGGGAACCACATTATATCAAATTTTTCCCTTATCGAAGAAGAAATGAATAAGCAACAATTGTACATGAAGCACCTATTGTAGGTGAAGTAGTGAGAAGCTTACCCAAAATTAATATTGTAGTAGAAAATCATTAGGATGACTATCAACCTACCATGACTGAATTTGAAGGTAATATTTATAGTCATGTTGTATCTATTTTAATAGATCCTGAATCAAGTTTAAGTTATATAAGTCCTAAAGTAGTGGAGTTATTTCATCTACATGCTAGTTAATATAAGAACCCATCGCTGGTTCAATTAGTCATAGGGGCAAGAAGGAGTGTGGTATCTAAAGTAGGAAATTGTTCAGTTGAACTGACGGGTTAACCCATAAAATGAATTTAAATGTTTTACCCTCAGGTTCCTACAATGTTTTGATTGGTATGGATTAGCTAGAGGAACATTAATATCTTGTAAACTGTAAAGATAAACCCATAAGTTTCCTTAATGAAGGGGGTGTAAGACAAGAAAATCAAGGAATTAAGATACATTTTAAGTTAAGACCAATTACAGCCTCACAGTTGAGAAAATTCATTAGAAAGGGTTCTCAAATTTATGCAATTTAAGTGGGATACACTAACTCTAAGGAGAATACAAAAACATTAGAAAGTATGCTAATTGTTCAAGATTTTGTCAATGTATTTCCAGAGGAATCCCTTGATTTCCCCCTAAAGAAGATATAGATTTTCCCATTGAATTAATTTAGATATCTGCCCTGGTATCTAAGGTGCTCTACCATATGGGTACACCATAATTAAATGAACTAAAAGTTTAATTATAGGAGTTTCTTAATAAAAACATGCATATGTCCAAGTGTATTACCATAGGAAGCCCATGTAGTCTTTTTAAAAACAAAAATGGCACTTTAATACTTTGCATTGATTATTGGAACTAAATAAATTGATGATTAAAAACAAGTATCCACTACCTAGAATCGTTCAATCAAGTCAAAGGTACTATTGTATTTTATAAGATTGGCATGCATTTTGGGTACCATAAAATAAGGATTAGAGATGAGGACATATGTAAAAATACATTTATGACTCATTATGGGAAAAAACAGTTTTTGGTTCTACCTTTTGGGCTTACTAAGATCCCGACTAAATTTATGAGTCTTATGACTGGTATATTTCATCCTTATCTTGACAAATTCGTACTCATTTTTATTGATAACATTTTAATCGATTTAAATAATATAGAAGAACATAAAATACATATGTAGATAGTATTGGAAACCTTAAGGTTACACCATCTATACACTAAGTATATAAAATATGAATTTTATAAGGAGAAAATATAATATTTGGGACATGTCATCAGTGAGGGAGGAATAGAGGTAGATCTTGGAAAGAATAAAACTATCATGGAATGACCCATTCCCAAAAGTGGTGTAGACATCTGATCCTTTATAGGGATAGTAGGATATTACTGCCACTTATAGAAGGATTTTCCAAATGGGATTACCCCATAAAAAAATTTTGAAAAGTGGGAAAGTTTTTAATTGGACAACGGAATGTCAAAAAAAAAATTGATCATCTAAAACATTTTCTGACTATAACTCCTATTTTGAGGATAGCAAACCCAGAAACAATGTCTATTTTTTGTATAGACACGTGTCAAGAAGGAGTAGGAAGCATATTACTGCAAGACGCCAAGTAATAGCCTATGAATTGTAGAAATTAAAGGAGCATGAACAAACATATTCTTCTTACATTTTAGAACTAACCACAATGATCCATCCTTTAAAAGTATGGTGGCCCTACTTATTAGGAAATAATTTTATCCTAATGACTTATCATAGTAGCTTAACCACTTTCTTTAAGAAACCCAATCTTAATGCTAGGAAAGTGTGGTGGACTACTTTATTAAGTGAATTTGACTTCGATATAAAATAATTGAAGGGAAAGCAGAATCAACTCATGGACACCTTGAGTAGGAGGTTGAATTATATATGTGAAATTACATGCAATCAAATGAAATTAATTTTTTTTATCAAATTAAGGATGCAACCATGAAAGATCCTGAATATCAATTTTTATGGAATAAAATAGCCTTGAAAAGGCAATAGGATATGATATTAATAATGAAAATTTGTGACTTAGAAAAATCAAATTTATTCCCCTAACCAAAAAATTGCAACTCATTCTATATGAACATCATAAAATTCCATATGAATCTCATCTTAGTTACCAAAAATTAATTAAAACTATAAGAAAATATTATTTTTGGCCTAGTATGAAGAGCGAAGTGGAAGAATACTTGGCAAGGTGTCTAGAGTGTCAAGAGATAAAAATTGAACATCAGCATCCAATAGGTTTACTTCACCCAGTACCCACACATGAATGGAAATGGGAAATTATTATGTTGGATTTTATCACAGAGTTACCTAAATCTAAAATTAAAAACAAACTCATAATGTTTGTTTTGGATAATATAAGTAAATCAACACAATTTATTCTTGTAAAATCCACTTATAAAATTGTACAGATTGTTGATATTTGTATGAGGCAAATTTTGTGTTAACATGGAATATATCAGATGGTAATTTATGATAGGGATGTAAAGTTCACCTTTTCTTTTTGAAATTCTCCTTATTGGTTTTGGAAGTCAAGTACAGTTCAGTACTACCTACCATCCACAGACTGATGGCCAAATTGAATGAGTAAATTAAGTATTAGAAGACATGTTGAGGATGTATGCCATGTAACAACCAACCACGTGGGAAGATTAACTCCACCTAGTGGAATTTGAATACAGGACCAATTACCATGTTTCCTTAAGAATCAACCCATTTGGAGTGTAATATTGATAAATGTGTAGGACGCCTATCACCTAGAATAGTCATGAAGACAAATTAACATTGGGGCCTGACATGCTAAAAGAAAGGGAGTATACTATAAAAAAAAGTATAGATGAATTTGAAAGTTTCTCAGGATCAACAGAAAATTTGTTCAGATAAGCAAAGAACCTATAGGTAATTTTAGGTGGGAGAGCATGTTTTTGTAATTTTAAACCAAAAGGGACACATTGAAGTGGGGAGATTGTTCCAATCTGGCTCCCTGATTTTGTGGCTCTTTCCAAATACTTTCCTAAATTGGCTCAATAGCCTACCAATTGGATTTACCTATTCATATATGGGTGCATAATGTATTTCATGTCTCTTTGTTTGAGAAGTACATAAATTACCCTAGACTTATCATAGTAGCTTAACCACTTTCTTTAAGAAACCCATTCTTAACGATAGGAAAGCGTGATGGACTATTTTATGAAGTGAATTTGACTTTGATATAAAATAATTGAAGGGAAACGAGAATCGACTCATGGACACCCTGAGTAGGAGGTTGAATTATATATATGAAATTACATGCAATCAAATGAAATTAATTTCTTTAATCAAATTAAGGACGCAACCATGAAATATCCTGAATATCAATTTTTATGGTAGTAATAGAAACAATAAAATAGCCCTGAAAAGAAAATAGGATATGATATTAATAATGAAAATTTGTAACTTAGAAAAATCAAATTTATGCCCCCAACCAAAAAATGGCAACTCATTCTATATGAATATCGTAAAAGTACATATGCATCTCATCTCAGTTACCATAAATTAATTAAAACTATAAGAAAATATTATTATTGGCCTGGTATGAAGAGTGAAGTGGAAGAATACTTGGCAAGGTGTCTAGAGTGTCAAGAGATAAAAATTGAACATCAACATCCAATAGGTTTACTTCACCCACTACCCACACACAAATGGAAATGGGAAATTATTACATTGGATTTTATCACAGAGTTACCTAAATCTAAAATAAAAAACGAATCCATAATGCTTGTTTTGGATAAACTAAGTAAATCAACACAATTTATTCTTGTACAATCCACTTATAAAATTGTACAGATTGTTGATATTTTTATGAGGCAATTTTTGCGTTAACATCGAATATATAAGATGGTAATTTATTATAGGGATGTAAAGTTCACTTTTTCTTTTTGAAATTATCTCATTATCGGTTTGGGAACTCAAGTACAGTTCAGTACTACCTACAATCCAAAGAAGGGTGGCCAAACTGAATGAGTAAATTAAGTATTAGAAGACATGTTGAGGATGTATGCCATGTAACAACCAACCAAGTGAGAAGATTACCTCCACCTAGTGTAATTTTCATACAGTACCAATTACCATGTTTCCTTATGAATCAACCCATTTGGAGTGTAATATTGACAAAGGTGTAGGACACTTGTTAACTAGAATAGTCTTGAAGACAAATTAGCATTGGGGCTTGACATGCTAAAGGAAAGGGAGTATACTATAAAGAAAGTATAAATGAATTTGAAAGTTTCTCAAGATTGACAGAAAATTTGTGCAGATAAGCAAAGAACCTACAGGTAATTTTAGGTGGGAGAGAATGTTTTTGTAAGGTTAAAACAAAAAGGAACACATTGAGGTGGGGAGATTGTTCCAATTTGGTTCCCTTATTTTGTGGCTCTTTCCAAATACTTTCTTGAATTGGGTCAATAGCCTACCAATTGGATTTACCTACCATATATGCGTGCATAATGTATTTCATGTCTCTTTGTTCGAGAAGTACATACATTACCCTAGACATATTGTACATTGGCTAGATTTGTAGGTAATATAATAAAGTGAAATGAATTTTATGTAATGTGTTATTCCATGCTTATTGGAGCCTAACAGTAACATTAATGTGTGATTATAGGTTGAGTCAGACAAAGAATTCCTAGTCGAACCTCTATGTATTCTTGATAAGAGATAAATAATATTGCTATAGAGGCAAGCTACCACCTAGGTTAAAGTGCAATGGAAGAAATTTATCTCAAAAGAAGCTACTTGATAGGATGAGCCTTTCATGCGCAAGACATATCAAAATCTGTTAAGAAGGCTGGGAAACACTGAGGGTTATCTTTCGCTCAAAGGGGGTGGAGATGTAATTCCCCCAGTAAATGTGTAAATATTTAAGTTACTTTAATTACTTGACATAATATTGACCATGTTAAATGTATGATATGAATAAATTATGAACGTGATTGCTTTTAAATTTTATTAATAAATTAAATTAAATAATCAACCATAAAATTATGGGGAAAGTATTGTTGTAAGAGAATTTCATATTCCATAACAATTGAAAGAAAATTACATTCAAAGGTAGTTTCTTTCCCAAACTCCTCTCCCTAGAGATAAACTATCTCAATTTAGGGAAAAGGAAGCCAAGAGTGTAATAAATGAACCTCGGGCAACCTTGAAAGGGAGAGAAGCCGCAACCTAATACCTATTATAGGATGTGTTGGAGGGAGGTAGGATGTTGGAAAAATGAGGAGTTCTTGAGCTAGTTGGCTAGTGGAATTACAACTGAAGCCTTTGTGCTCAGTTTAAAAACCCTAGACTGACATTGGTTGGGATTAGAGAAGTAATGGGTTGGACATATTAAGGTTTCTATTCTAAAATTTTTTTGGATATGAAGTTGGCTCGAGGGGATTTTTAGTAGAGTGTACGCATTATAATTGATTGGGAGGAGTATTACGTGTCTTGTATTTTTGTGAAAGACAGAGTTACTTGAGAAATAGATAAGTGCGAAACTATTTTGAATGATTATTTTACTTTCTATAAGTGTTTGAATGGTTATCCAATGATTATTCTATTGAGGAATTATGTTTTGCTAATTTGTTTATGAAAGGTAAGATGGTTGGAATAGGTTGGTTCCAGGACAGAGAAAACAATGGTAAGTTAGCCCGGAACAATCCTATACCTTATTAATTAATCTATAAAATGGAAGATAGGTACTAGAACCTGGGCCCCATTAAAACTCCCATATTTATCGTTAAAGTAATGCTACTTAAAAGAAATAAACTGAAGAAAAAAAACACAAAAAAAAAAGCAAAAACAAAACAAACAAAAACAAGAAAATAAAGAAACAAAACAAAACAAAAACAAACAAACAAACAAACTATTTACTGTTACAAATTTATATATAAAACAATGCTCATATATTGAAAAAGAAAATTGGAATATCATGAATAGAATAAATTGTACTAGGAAAAGAGAAAGGGTGGTATCTACATATACATTCAAATAATTCAATACAAAATAAACTTGTAAAATCAATTAGAAACATAACTCATGAATATCCTTGGCACATTAAATATAGAAATATGAGTATGAATAACATCATAGGAAGATGACCATACATGGCCTCAGTCTAGAAACCATAATAATGAACTAATTGAACAATGATAACTAAGGATTTAACCCATGTTGAATCTAAGCCATGAAAAACAAATAAAATAACTCTTGATAATAAAAAATAATTTACAAACCCTACATCCTTAGGGATAATAGAAACCAGTGGACAAAGGGTTTATAGTGCTAGTGTTTAGTTTTCAAAAGAAAGCAAATAATAGGCATGCAACTATGAGTAATTTATACAAAGGTCAAAGGTGGTAATCTGATATTGATTGAATGTTAATTAAACCACACATTGCATAATACTATACTGAAGAGATGCTAAACTAGAATAAAAAGGGTTCTTAATCAGTTCTTAGCCAACCATGGTTTTGAAGGCTGTTAGGCCAATAACAAAAAAATCCTACTGTAACTAATACATAAGAGAAATGACCCCAAATAAAAAGGTAAATAATCTCGACAAAATGTAATAAGGTTTGGATGCCAGTATGATCACCTATAGTATGTAACAGAGAAGAAATTAAAAGAAGACCTAGGTATTGAACAAATTGAAAGGAATCACATGCATTGTATATGAACCCAAATGAAATGTGAACCTATAAATGTCAAATAAGAAGCTAAGTTAGCAAAGACATCAGTCGAAGGGTAAGAATCTTAAAAATAAATAGAATTGGAAGATTTAAGGTTGCGAGGAGAAATACATGTGCATCAGCTAAGTAGGCGGCCACAATTCTTCGCATACTCTATGGAGAAATTAAGAGAAACACCTATCAACATGGGAGAAACAAAACCTAAGGATTACATTGTCAAACTAAAAATCAAGTGATGTTTACATATCAACATACATATCTAGCGTTGAAACGTTCAAGTTCACCTATCCTCCTTTCCATAACTCGCTAGGGATGGTTTCTAAAGAAAATAAAATGCCATAAAGTGCTCGAACCTCAGAGATTCAACATTCGATTAACATAATAATACACCAATTAAAATCTTGAACGAAAACTATAGTAAACCCAACATTGAAAATGTAAACTATACTCGAAGAAATTACCTAGTGTCACCCTAACCCTCATGGCAATGGTTTATGTTGTAGAGCAATTCTTCGAGGAAAAAAGTTTGAATAAGGTGGGGGTATCAGAGGGAAGAGAGTTTATTTACTTTCCTAAGTCCTCATCCCATATCCACCATTGAATCCCAAATGTAGAACCTACAACTTCCTATCGAAGCCAAAACAGAATCCTAGGTACTATAAAAATTAATGTCCAACATGTTTTATAGCTAGAAATTCCAAAAGGTCCCAACGAGTTCACATATCTCTTTGTAATATTTTAAATAAAGCAATAATAAATCTAATGACTCTAAAAATTAATTGTAGTGCAAATATGATAACCCTAGGATGTGTAATGTGCACATCAAATAAGTGTACTCAATATATCACCAAGAAATATTAATATAAGTGACTCATTCCAAACTTGGTAAACGTACAACCACAACCATATACATACATGAATACAAATTTCAATGTGAATAGTAAATGGATACTCCAATTATATATACAGACTTAATGCATTTACAAATCTGAAAAAGGGTGAGTTCTATTAGTAAGTATGGGTAACTTTTGGTGATGTGCACACCAATTACCATAATAAGAAAATAAAATTAATTTCAAAACCTTAATCACTATTGGGAATGGGTTCCCCCAAGGATAGTTTTGGGGCTAAAAGCCCATGTTTTGGGACACATTTTGTAATAAAGTTGTAAAGTCTGTCATGCGGAAAGAGTCGATAGTGCGGACACAACCCACCTCCCTAGAAGCAAAGGATTTCTAGTGACAAACAAGACAAATAAACACTACCTTTCTCTAAACATGCATCGAGAATACAAGTAATCAGGGGATTTTGTCATACCTTTAGTCCAACGCTTAGTAGTAGTCCAGCCTCGCCGATCTGGATGAGCTCCTCCTTCTCTTCGAAACCTGCATTCACTAATAAGCCAAAAGATTAAATAGCACCTGATAAACTCATAAAACAATACATATCCATCATACAGACCAAGGAGTATATGAAACAAATCATGAATAACAATATGTTGAGAAAAATGAGTTCATTTGTATTAAGAGGAAACAAAAGAAACCATTACAACCTGAGCCTTGGTGTTGTGCAGGTCCCTCCTAGGGTCCAGCAAGAGTTTTCCTTTACTTTGATCAGCTCACCCACTCTCAAATAAGGCTAGTAAAGGATGGGAATCTCTCCTCTCAAGCTTTACAAGGGAGTCCTAATTCCAGCAGCATCTATCCTTAGGAATGTTCAGCTTTCAACCTCCCCTCCCTCTGGCCCAATGCCTGTATTTATAGTGCTCTAGAGGAATTTATTCAGGTCCACCATCAATGGGATAACCCCCTCTTTGGATGGGATAGCTCCCCTCTTGATGGGATAAGTTCCTCTTTGATAGGGATACATGAACCATCTGGAGGCGCTCCATACACGTCAAACAAGCTTCTAGAATGCTCTAGAAATGACTACAAGTAACGTTTTTGGAGTGAAACTTGCACCTTTTGACCTTTACAGGAGTACGCACCCATTGCTTTACAGACAGAGCGTACAAGTACGTAGGTATTGTGAACTTGGGGTGCGTACACGCAGGTAAGGCTAAGAGAAACTGCGTACCCAGAGAATATAGATTTTTAATGACTTTCTCTCTTTCTTGGATTTTGACATGGAGAGCAGAGGTATGAGGCTTGCCAAGGAGGATAGTATGACAGTTGATGGAGCCATACTAACTGCAAATAGTCATGGTGACAAATTTTAGTGTAACAGATTTCCCCCTAAAGTGCGAAGCCTGTAGTAGATTAGGATTTCATATAATCTAGGAAGGGTAAAGTACTTTATCATTTCAAGGATTATCTTGTGGAGAGCCCAGTCGGAACCTGCAAGTATTCAACACAAAATACATATATAAGATCATATCATCGATGAGGTAGGCATTCCCATACTCAGATAGAAAACTTTAACTAATTGACTATCTACTGCTCTGATACAGGAATGATTTTGCAGTACATCATAATCATAGACTTTTGTAGACACAGTATGGACACAGCCATCTGTTTATGATTAGTCTGTTGTATAATGAATACAAAACTCCTCGCAGCCTGGATGGTGGAAACTAGATCCAGGGTCTTCATTTCTACTTCCCGAACAGGTACGATTCTATCCATGCGAATAAATGAGTTGATGTCGAACATGGTAGAAACCACTTGATTACCAGTCAATGATGTAAAATGCTAACAAGTGTGAGAGAGACCACCGGTGATGTCAATGGTTCTCAAAGTACCCAGTACAATCCATGAGATGTGAATGAATGAGTTGATGTCGAACATTTCACGGAATCCTTCGATCGAAAGTCAATGATGTAAACCATCGTCAAAGGCGAGAAACCTGCCATTGATGCATGCAGATTTCAAGGTACTGACGATTCCTAGGTCATCTTTCTAGATAATGTGCTGATGTCGATAGAAAGCGACCCATTGCAGGCAAGCCCACAACACGAAATCATAGATCAAGTTGAAGAAATGTAGCTGTAAGGACTGACTCAGGGATGGTCAAAATGGATGACGGGTATTTTGCAGATGAATGGTTTATATGCAGAGACCTCTTGAACACATAACGACACGACAGATAGCTTGGTGACATTTGACCCAAAGTTAATACCCGGCTGAAGACTTTCAATGTGGTTTGATCAACTGTGAGGCAAAGGATTTGGATTTCCCAACCCAGGTGAATGAAAAGTGTCGTGTTCAAGAGTGGTAATAAGGCTTCTTCTGAGACAAAGGATAACAAATAGGCTCATTTTTCTCTCTTTTCCCCCACCATTTCTGGCAAGTACCTCTTTATTTTTAACAAGCTTGAGGAGGATAACATATGCTTGATTATAAGCTCATCCTTCAGATGAGTCCAACTTAGTTTTGATTCGAACCCTAAGAAGGAGTGGTCCGTTCCTGTTTGTAATCGAACAGGTTCTTTACTGTGAAATTTTAATGAGTCCAGTATAGGAGAAACTCGGCGTTTTTCATTTTTAGAGAGTCTGAAAAAACTTAAGAAGACTCCAGATTGAACTTTTTCGTAAAGTTGTGTCTCCCAAGCCCGAAAAAGTATAAAATAATACTTGAGAGAACCGCTTGATCTTGCGACCAAGGAGTACTTTCATTATTAGTGCCTCTGACCTGAAAAGTAAAAAGCGATCAAGGACACGTCGTTTTATTTCCAGTATCGAGTTTGAAACGACAAAAACCCGGCAATCTTTTCCTGTTTTTACGGTCAGAAAAGAGCTATAAGGGGACCGTCTTTTAATTCCGTTTTAACGAGTGTAAAAGAAACGCTCGGCAATATTTTCATGTTTTAGGAGTCAGAAAAGGGCTTAAAAGATGACTCTGGTGTTTTGGTTCGTGAAAAATGATAATTTTCCCTGAAAGTCTTTTTGTCCTGCACAAAAACAACACATTACTCATACCTGTTTAAGATAGGCAAAAATACATTGAAAAATATCCTTCCATGGTGAAAAATAAACAAACTTAGCATTCATTTATCCAAAAAACCTATAAAAAGACCTTTTACCATGTCATTTTTACCATTTTACTGCTGAGGGAGAGAAAAGGGCTTTTGGCAAGAAACTTCCCATGGACTTTACGGAGAATCCGACCGTCGGAATCGAGCGTCGTCTCTTTCAAGTATTTCACAACATCCTCTTCTTTGTTTTCATCCGTTTAGAATTTCATTTTAAGCCCTAGTTTGATTTTTTGGGGGCTTTGGGGTTTCAAGATCCGCTTCTCGGGGTACGCAAGTGCCCCATGGGCGACTTGCGTACCCCGACATTTTCGTTAATGGGAAGATGGCAGGAGTACGCAGCCTACCTTCAGAACAGCTGCGTACCCACGCTCTGTTTTCTGAAAGCGGGGTGCGTACTCCGCGCAAAGTAAATTTAAAACCCCAAATCTCAAAACTAAACGATTAATTTTTGATTTAATGAATTCTAATTAATGTTTTCTGGTGTGTAGATTGCCCACCATGCTTGATTGCCGCGAAAGAGAACACGAAGATGTCGATTTGGCCGCAATAGATCATCAACCTTCCATTGATGCTTTGAAGGCATGCGGTCTCTACAAATACTGGGCCATACCTGGCATGAGGGCCCAGGTGCGATTCCTAGAGTGGCTGGTTGAAAGGTGGAACGTTCAGGATCAATGCTTTTACATCGGAGGGCACCAGCTCGAGATAGAGCCCTCAGACATATATTTTCTCACTGGTTTGCCTAATAGGGGCGAGCAACTGACTCTGTCCGGGACTAGGCCGGGTGGCCAATCCCTTGCTAGTCTTCGGCTAGAGTGGTGCAATAATCATCACCAGGAGAAGGGGATAGAAATCAAATACATATCCCTGCTGAACTTATGGTAATTTCCTTTACAGTTACCAGACTCTGCGGCGCAGTCGCTTTGCATATTTCCACCGGGTCTCAAATGCGGATGGCGATAGATTGCTTCCGAGGCACCATTTTCAACTGGTGCGACGCTGTGTTGGCCAATATGAAGGGCCAACTGACTAGGGCAAAGAACGGGCAATTAAAGTCCTTTGGATATGGGCCTCTAGTTGTGAGCTTTTCCCTAGAGAGGGTTCCGATGCTGATCCCACAGCATCTCACTGTTGCAGTTGGGCCTCCTCGGGAGCCAAAGTTGATGCGATGGGTTGCGGTGATGGCCCGACATCCTGATGAGGGAGCGGGAGCTGTCCGATTTCCTGCGGGTTACTTTCACTGGTTGGAGGACCAGGTCTTTGTGATCCAGGATTTCCCTTATGCCGGAGTGGATTTTCGTGGTGATCCGGACATGGTTCTTCCACAGGGAGAACAATGGGATGACAGAGGTAGTTCATTTTTCACAAGTTTTTAAATTATTTACTTTTTTGTTTTTTATATCGTCTCAAAACTGACAGTGACAATTTTCAAAATGTAGATGTAGGTCCACAGCGTCCGGCCAATCTCCGGCCATTCGAGAGAAGAGTACCAGTTGCACCAGCACCGGCCCCACAGGATGCGGCCACAGACACCTTAGCCGAGTTGGAACAGGACCTAGAGCGTCTCACGGCGGAGATACTAGAGACGACTATAGACGATATTCCTATCCGACTTCAGCGCTATGTGGTCGCAGTCCCAGGACCTTTCAGGAGGTTCCTGTGTAGGGTAGCGCGGGCAGTGGTGTCGTATAGAGAGCACCACCAGTGATTGGCTAGTCACTTTTTGTAGACACATGTGACATTTTGGTTTTTTTGTACTTATCATTTTTGCCGATCATAAGGTGTTTTTCAACCTATGATCGAAGACGATGTATATTTTTTGACACACTCCTATCTATATATATATCATTATTACCGGCTTATATTGTTAAACATGTATGATGAAATGTTTTTAAATTTACATTTATGATTATCGCAAATGTCTGTCTAACATTCGAGAAGCAATTGCATCTGCTAATGTATTTAATGACCTTGGAATATGTTGATATTCAATGTAATCAAATTCACGTTCCAAGAGGCGCACTCTCAAAAATAACCTTAATAACACTGGATTTCTAATGGCATATACTCTATTAAGCTATAATACAACAAGTTCAGAATCTAACCTCACTATCAAACTCCGAATCCCAAATGAAATAGATTCAGATAATAACTCAATCACTGCACTGTATTCTGCAATGTTGTTTGTTGTTTGACCGAGGCTCACCCCATGCATAGAAACTAACTCGTCAGAGGGCGAATAGATAACCCAGGTTGCGGAAGAGATATTTCGTGTACTACGACAAGCACCATCATTGAATCCAATGTACGTTTGGAGAGGTGTCGACATCTGCAATATCAAGAGTAAAACCAAGATAAGCCAGAATAACGACGAAAACACACTTTCTAAGCTAAGCACACTGTCTAAACTAACAAACACACCAGCTAGAAAGAAAAATTAACCTAACTAACCTAACTAAAATCTCCACACCCATCGTTTAAGCATAATACCTCTTTAGGTAAAGTCCATTTCTGGGTTTACCCAAAGAGTCTCCATCAAAGTCAACTAACTCATAGGCCCCTTTTGCTAGCTTTCGCTTAACAATGTAGGGTCCATGCCACATAAAAACGAATTTTCCAGCCCCTAATTTATCGTTAGCTTGATCATATAATAGCACTAGGTCTCCTTCCGAAAAATTTCGAGGGGTCACGTTACGGTCATACTGAGCTTTCATCCGTTTTGCATGAGTCTCGATTGCCAGTGCAGCATCGCATCAAGTCTCATCTAATTGAGCTAAGTATAATAAACGCTTCTCCTCTTCGGAAGTAGCTGGAAGTAATTCGACAGCCATTTGAAGTGATGGGATTTCGCATTCAATAGGCAGCACAGCTTCCAAACCATAAACTAGTTGGAAAGAGTGAACCCTGTTGATGTTTTCACTGAGGTTCGGTACGCCCAAAGCACTGAAAATAACATGTTGTGCCAATTCGACTGATGAATACCAATGATTCGTCGGATCATGATAACTAGAACTTTGTTGATGGACTCAACCAAACCATTTGCTTGGGGATAATAAGGAGTAGAACTATCATGACGTAAACCAAGCTGCCCTGTAAGTTCTGTCATCATAATGTTTCGAAAATGGCGCCCATGGTTAGTGATTATCGCTTGCGGGACACCAAACCTAGCAATAATGTGATTGAATACGAAAATTGCAGCTGTCTTGCTGTCAGCCTCGAATGTAGGCATCGCCTCGGCCCACTTAGTAAAATAATCAACCGCAAGGATGATATACGCATGCCCCCCGGTCGAGTGAGGGTTACATGTAATAAAGTCAATACCCCATTTGGCAAAAGCACCAATGGTAATTATAGGGTGGAGAGGAGCAGGTGGTGCGTGCATCTTGCAATCAAACACTTGACAGTTGTGGCATTTTCGGACTGCAATGATACAATATTTAAACATGGACGGCCAGAAGTAGCTAGCACGCAACACCTTCTGAGGTGTGGCATACCCAGACATATGACCGCCACATGCCCCAGAGTGACAGTCATTCAAAACCCTTTCTGCCTCTTCATGAGTTAAGCAACGTCGGAAAACCAAGTCTGCCCCACGGCGATAAAGAGTATCTCCAATAATTTTGTACTGTTGGGACTGGAATCGAATTTTCCGACGTTCCGACTTTGAAGCTTCGGGCCAAAAGGATTGGGTTTGGAGATAGAAGATTATATCCCCATACCACGGATCTAAAGATTCATCCGCAATGGGTTCCTCTACCACAGTTTCTGTGTCAGCACGCGGGAAGTCACACATCAACTCTGCAAAAACTAAAGATTTCTTAGACTTAGATTTTTCAAACTCCAAGTCGAACTCTTGCAAGATAACAATCCATTTAGAGTACTTGCCCCCTAGCAATTGTTTAGTCAAAATATAGATCATAGGGTTGCAATCCGAAATGACTGTAGTTTTACGGAGAAGAATGTAATGACGAAAACGTTGGACAGCCTGAACGGCTGCCAGGGCCAATTTCTCCACATGCGAATATTTTAGCTCAGTTGGATTTAACGTCCTACTAAGATAATATATCACATGTTCCGTTGCGAATTCGTCTTCCTGAACTAACACCATTCCAATAGTGGAATGAGAGGGAGCGAGGTACAAAAAGTAATCTCGGTTGTAGTTGGGAGGATGCAACGACGGTGCATGGGTCAACGCGTGTTTAAGTGCATCAAAAGATTGCTGAGCTATCTCATCCCAAGAGAATTGAGCGTTCTGTTTCAACAACCGCGTAAAACCTTTTGTGACCTCGGCGTAGTTAGGAATGAATCGGCGTAAAAAGATTGCTTTCCCCTGCAAACAATGGAGTTGGCGGAGACTCGAAGGAGGAGGCAATTTGATGATAGCTTCTACCTTCGAGGGATCGACGCGAAGGCCGGCTTTTGAAACTACAAATCCCAGCAATCGTCCCACTTCTATACAGAAGACACATTTGTGTGGGTTAAACCGTATACGATAATGCCTACACCTCATAAAAATTGCTCGTAAATGGACAAGGTGATCAGCTCGATGTAAGGAGTGAGCGGGAAAATCATCGAGATATGGTTGCACAATGTGCTCGATGTCATGAAATGCATAAGACATCGCCCTTTGAAAAGTGGCTTCGGCATTCTTAAACCCAAAAGGTAATTTGCAATAAGCAAATGTGCCCCATGGACAAATGAAAGCCGTTTTTGGTTGATCGGCAGGTAGAATATTGATTTGGTTGTAACCAGAAAAACCGTCCATAAAGGAAAATATTTCACTGCCGGCACAATCATCAATTATTTGATCGATATAGGGTGTTGGATAGTTTTCCTTGGGACAAGCACGATTGATATCCCTATAGTCGATACATATTCTTATTTTTCCCTGTCTCTTGTTAACTGGAACAATATTCGATACCTAATCCGTTAACGGGATCGGATAAATGAAACCTGCTTTCAACAGCTTCTCAACTTCTACTTTAATTGTAGCTGCTTTCCAAGGGTGTATCTGATGCAGACGTTGCCGAACGGGTTTAGCGTCCGGGCAAGTCTTGATCTCATGAACAACAATGGAGGGATCAATTCCTGGCATTTCCTCATAGGACCAGGCAAACACGTCGCGGAATTCTTGAAATAGGGCCTTGTATGTTTGAATTTCGTCATCTGAACACGAGGCACCTATATGAATGTGTTCAACAATTTCGGGCTTCACTGAAATGTCAATGGGAATAGTGCGAGAAATGTTTCCCAAATTCAGCTCTGAATCAGGATGTTTCATTGGACTCTGAGCGTCTTTGACATATTCAGCTGTAAAGATTGATGAGAAATCGTTTTCAAAACGATCATCCTCAGGTAAAAACGAAGATCTATGATGGAGATCTTCCCATGGTAAATCGTCTACACACAGGACTTCAAAAAGTTGTTCGTCAGATGACACAACTTCGGGAAACGTTATTAACTCCGAGGTTGACGCGAAAAGGGATTCCTCACGGACCATATTCATTTGGTCGATTTTGGTTAAACGCGGGTCGGTAAAAGACTGCACGACTTCATAAGCAATTTCATATGGACTCAAAGGCATAGCATCACCGAACGAGTCTATCTCAGATTCAGATGGGACAATCCAAGGATCATCGTAAATAATAGTATCTGACGTAATCATATGAATGAATGCGAATGAAGGGTCTGCGTTGATTGGAGGAAAAGGAAAAGGTCCCAGTAAACCGGAATCTTTAACTAATCCTACGCCAACATCCTTATAAGGGATAGTCGTTTTACCGACATGCTGGATACTCTCTGAAGAGGCTGGGTCGGATGAAAAGAAAGCCATCTGGTCTATTGTCATGATCTTGCCATTATGTGGAAACTTTATAACTCTGAAGACCAATGAGACGACCGCTGTCATAGCGTAAGACCAATTTCGACCCAAGAGAAGGTTGTAGTCTAGAGGGGCATCAACCACCTCCACATCCAGACTAATGGTTTTTCCTTCAACCCCTATAGGCAAATCCTGTAAAATGCCAAACGGATGGAACCCACGGCTATCAAAGGCCTTAAGAATTGTCGGGGATTGGTTCAGCGAAGGAGAACCAAGCGATCTCCAACACTGAATCGACATAATACACGTGGAAGCTCCCTCATCAATTACAGTCCGATGAATAGGCCTGTTTTTGACTATCACTGGAATCTGGAAAGCCATCTGATGAGGGAGACGCGGTGTACTATTTTCTAGATCAAATATTATCAGGTTCGGGTCCTGAACATCAACAGCTCCTATAGCCAACAAAAGTAATTTTCGCTGTGATGGGCATGATTGCAGCACTTCTAAAGCCGACATTGCTGAGGGTGAAACAGCTAAATCCTCAACAATGTTGTAATTCTGGGCCGCTCTCGCATGTGGATTGAAAGCAGACCTCCGAAGTACACCCTTGGCGGGCAGTTTGATTACTAAGTCAGGGTTAGGTTTCTCGATCTGTAGTGGATCGGAACCGGGAGTTGAGGTTGATGGATTTGAATGAGAAGATTCTGCTTCTTTCGATCCATCAACAGGACTTTTACTACCATAATCGTGTGATCGAGTCGCAATCCTTACATGAGACATCATCAATATGGGTTCTTCAGTGGCACCCGAGGAAGAACCTATCATCTTACTCTCCTGCTTTGGAAATGGATCTTTCAAAACAGCAGGAGTTGAGGAACCTTTGACGATTTTCACAACCTCGGCCCGATGGGGACAATCTCTTGTAAAATTATCCTCTTCACAAATAAGACAAGGATATCGAGGTTTGCGCTTTTCGTCATTGGTTTCCAACTTTTCTGTTTTCTCCTTTGGAGTCTTGTCTGCTTTACCCTTCTTCTTACCCTTCTTCTTCCCACTGTTTTTTGATTTAGCCGTAGATGACTCTACAGCGTGAATATCAGCGGAAATTTTAGGAGAAGACTCTCTTGTCGGGGAATCTGGTAAGGTTATAATGGGCGAAGAATTCTTTGAAGATTTCTTCTTGCTTTTAGTATTTATCGTACCAATCATGCCATCAGCAGCATGAGATCCCGAAGGAGCAGCGGCGATTTGATTTGACTTTGGAAGATCTGGGATCTTTTCATGTAACGTACCTGACTCAGTGTAAACTAAGTCAAGGTACTGCGCTTGAGCAATTACTTGCTCCTCAGTAACTACTTCGGCCTTAGCTACGTCTTCAGTAATCTTCGGTAATAATGATTTAACAAACCATTCAACTAAGATTTGGTCCGGGATAAAAACTTTCACTAATCGTCGTCGACGTCTCCATTCATGTATATGATCGGAGATATAAGTGGACTTCGACTGTTTTAATGAAGTTAGTAGCTCCGTGCCATTATCATATCTGACCAGCAACTGAAAATGAGTTAGGAACGAGGTAGCTAACTGACTAAAATTGTAAAAAGAGGCCCGTGGTAACTCAATGTACCACTTGGCCGCGAGACCAATGAGCGTACGCTGGAAAAGACGTAAGCGGATCGAATCATCCGAGATGGAATTTGAAGCACACCAGAGGTGGTAAGTCATCACATGATTGGACGGATCCTCTCCATACTTACCTTCGAACTTGGGTATATCACTGGGCAACTTATTTGGCATTGGCGGCCAAAACGAAAGATAATTTATTAGATCGTTTGTTAGGCGCGACAAGTCTGGTAAATCCAAAGTTGCGATAAACGGTAATTGCCGATTAGGATCCCTAAAACTCTGGGTCACAAGACCAGTCCCAGGAGGAGGATATCTTGGATAACTTGGAATAGGTATCGCATTCGGGATATTGTATCCTCCTGGAAAACCAGGATTAACCGAACCGTACTGGGGTAGCTGAGGTTGTTGATAAGTGTACCTAGGATACTGTTGATACTGGTAAATCGGCTGTTGTACAGCAGGCCCGTATTGGTACTGTCCCTGGTACGGTTGATAAGCGAATTGTGGTTGACTAGTGACAACCGTACTTAAACTAGGTTGTCCTACAGGCATCTGAACCGTAGTTTGAATCGTAGATCGAGACAATGGTAAAGATGTCTGAGGAGTAGTTGCAGAGACAGTAGAAACCGGAGCTGTCGATACTCCAGAAGTAAGTGTGGTGGAAGAAGCAGATGTTGCGGTAGTTGCAGTAGTCGTTTGAGATGGAGTACTTGTTGGCATTATGATTCAAGTGTTGTCCTTGATGGCAACTCACTCAGAAGGTTGGTACAGGTGCTCAGAGACTGGTACAGGTGATGACAACTTAACTAGAAGACAGATCTCAGTACAGCAGGACAAGAAAGAGATATACGCAGGTTCAGCAAGGATAATCAGCGTGTACACGCAGGTTGGCTTCAGCAAAAGCGCGTGTATGTGGAAACGTACCTTTGGTCCATGGCGGTTAGTCCTTGGAAGTTGTGCCTATGGTTTCGGACCATTGTGTCTCGACGGGCGTGTCGATCCCTAGTATTGAAGTTGATGGTATTGTGTTTCTATGGTTTTGGCTCTTGGTATTGAACAAGGCCTAAAGCTATATAAGGAGAAGATCACTAGGCAAAGTAGCATGGATTGTGTGTGGCTGACGCAGTGAGAGGATCTGGTATTGTTGGTTATCTGTTCGGGACGCTTGGTAAGGGTCGGATCTGACAGCAAAGGCAGAAGTAATCATTTCTAGATCTGCACGCGGGTTGCCTTTGGAGAAAGCGCGTATACACGCGGTTTTGGTACAGTGAAGTAGCGTATGCATGATAAGGGTTGATATTTCAGGTTGTTGCTTGCAGAGTTCTAGATTCTGGTTTGGGTTCTGTGTTCTTGATGACAGGGTTTCAGTGATTCGGTATTGGGTTGTTTAATGAATTATGATGCAAGTATAAGTTGATGATTGTATTGCGGTAATGTTTGCTTTGTACTCTTGGATCCAGTCTGAAAATTGATGAAACGTGGTCCCTGAAGGTTGTAGGGTCAGCACCTACGTACTAGTAAATGGATCAGCTAGTACAAGAGCTGAGGGGGTTGTAGCTCCCTTCCAAAAGTAGTTGGAAAACGAAAGAGAGGGTTGTAGCCCTCTGCAGGTTGTAGCCTGCATACTGGTAAAGGACTGCACCAGTATATTGTAAAAGAAGTTTCTCATTAAAGAAAGAAAGAGACGAATTGCAGCAGGTGGTTTTCACCCACATTGGGTTTCCACCTTATATCATGGTGTTCATGTGTGTGGCTCTTGTGTGATGATTCTGTTCTGTTATACTGCACCTGTTTACTCCTAAATTGCTTAATAATGTTCTGATGCATTTACTGAAGATAAGATTAACTGAATCATAAGATATCTGCATATACGCTAGTTGCTTTAGACACAGTCGCGTGTACACGCTGGTTCACTTAACAGAAGTCGCGTATATGTTTCTGAGTAGGAAATTGAAAAGGTTTTATTAATCTGATAATACGGATTCACCCCCCCTCTCAGTATTATTTCCAACAATTGGTATCAGAGCAGGTCCTTCAGAGGAAGCTTGATCGCTTGAAGGAAAAGATCCATCAAAATGGCTAATCCAGAAAGAGAGGCACACATCAGGCCACCAGTCTTTGACGGGAACAATTTTACTCACTGGAAGATAAGAACCACTGCATATTTACAGTCTCTTGGAGCAGAAGTTTGGGGACTCATAGAAGGAGGATACAAATTCCCATCAGCAACTCCTACAGATCCAGCAGAGAAAAAGAAATATGAGCTCAATGCCAAAGTAGTTAATGTCCTATTGGGTACTTTGACTCAATCAGAATTTATGAAGATCATGCATCTCAAATCAGCTAAGGAAATATGGGACAAAATCGTTACAAGCTACGAAGGAGATGATCTGGTAAAAATAGCGAAGCTTCAAACTCTCAGAATCCGGTATGAAACTCTTAAGATGCGAAGTAATGAAAGCGTAGCTAATTATTTCCTGCGTATGGATGAGATTGTGAATTGTATGAGGGATCTGGGTGAAGAATTTGAGGAAGTTGTCTTAGTTCAAAAGGTTTTGAGATCTCTGTCTACTAAATTTGATTCTAAAGTATCTGCCGTAGAAGAAAAGGAGAATGTGCGAAAACTTACCATGTCACAGCTTCACGGGATCCTAACTGCTTTTGAAATGCGACTAGAGGTACCACCAGAAGCCGCATTCGAAGTGTCAGAGGAAGAAGATGAGGTAAATTTTGTCAAGAATCTTGAACGTGGAACTGGACGGTTCAAAGATAAGCTGCCTTTCAAATGTTTTCTATGTGGTAGAGTTGGTCACTATGCTGCTAGATGTCCTCATAACAAAGAAAGGATATATGAACAAGATGGTAGAAGCTATTATTCCCATATTAAAAGTTCATTTAATGATAGTGAAGATATTAGAAGTCTCATGGCGCACAAGAAGAAGAATGCTTCATCCAATGATAGCGAGGATATTAAAAGTCTCATGGCACATGAAGAGAAGAATGCAGAAACTGAAGAAGCTGCCAAATTAAAAGAACTATTGGAAACGGAAACCAGGGTAAGGGAGAAATTGCAGGATATAGCAAAAGATCAGAGCACAACTATTCAGAGACTTGAATCAAAGATCCTCTCTCTAAAAGAAGATCTTGAAGATCAAGAACATGAAGTGATCAAACTAAAGCGACAAGTAGAAGAAGGGAGAAAAGTTGAAGAAGACCTAAGGAAGCAGTATCTGAAAAAGGAAGAACAACATCAAGTTGAGGTAAATATCTTGAAAGGTAAACTAGAAGAAAAGGATAAGCTTTTACGATTTCAAGATAGTTCTAAAGTCTTGGATGATATTCTTAATAGTCAAAGATCTCCTGCTATCAAGACTGGTCTTGGTTTTCATGAATATGTTGAAGGTGAATCTAGTTCACAAGGTGAGACAAGAAACTCTAATGAGAAATCTGAAATGCTCAAGGAACAACCAAGAAAAGAAATTCCTCAAGGAAGATCCTTTACTCCTAACTATGAACGTGATAGACGATTATTTCCTCCGCTGAATAAAGTTGAATGTTATGTATGTCATAATCTTGGACATGTTGCAGCCAGATGCAGAAGTAGAATGGTTCAAGAAAGATCATCTCATCCCAGGTATTTCAGAGGGTATTGCTTTGCCTGTAATGCATATGGACACAAAGCATTTGAGTGTGATAGAAGGAACATGAAAAATATAAGGTGCTATACATGCAACAACTATGGGCATAAAGCAAGGGAATGCAGAAGCAGATTTCAAAATTCAAGACAAGGGGACCATACATCATCACAGTTGCAGGAATTGAAGAAGACAGAGGCAGAAAGGTGTGGGATAACTCAGACAGCTGACATAACAGACACAGGGGAATCTGAAAGTGATGAAATTCAGTATTCCATCCTGCATACGCTGATAGACTGAAGACAAGTCGCGTATATACGCGAGTTACAGGCTGCAAAGTCGCGTATATGAAGAAAGGGCAGCAGAACAGACCCAGGTTCAGTCATGGTTGGCTCAGGCTCAGGGGGAGCAGAACAGACTCAGGAAATGGTTCAGACATGGTTGGCTTACACTCAGGGGGAGAATATTCTTCGAATAATGCATTGTTGGCATTATGGTTAGAAGGTGTTGATAAAGTCTATGAAGCTAAATGATACATCTTACTGTTTAGGAATGGTATTGCAGGCTGATGGTACAGATCATGATGCTGTTGGTGGCTTTCATAAGTCTTGGTCTAGATATTTCATCACTATGTCATGTATCTCTTTTATGATGTCAAGGTCATGTAACGGCCTATGTTGGTTTCCCCACTATGCCTGGGATGAATGATGAAATGTTCATGTATTATCATGTATCTTCACATGGTTAGGTGAATGAGTCAATATTGGGATATCCCCACTAGGTTGGGTGATGAATGTATGTTGAGTCTTTTGGTGATAGGAAGGTCTTCTATGATGTATAAGTCTTTGTTCTTCTTGTAGAACATCTTTTACAGATCTTGCCTACAGTCAAGGGGAGCATGAACAGCACTTTTCAGCAAGAGCAGGATGGATAGATTGGTACACTTTGGCATACACAAAGGGGGAGCACATTTGGAGATTTCAGCATATACTCAGGGGGAGTATGGACAGCAGTATGGTCAGCAGAAGGTATACCAAGGAAGAGAATATCTTGGTCCACCCTTTGCCCTTGATGTCAAAGGGGAGAGTGACTTGGTGTGGTGGTTGCCATCAAGTCCAAAGGGGGAGATTGTTGGCATTATGATTCAAGTGTTGTCCTTGATGGCAACTCACTCAGAAGGTTGGTACAGGTGCTCAGAGACTGGTACAGGTGATGACAACTTAACTAGAAGACAGATCTCAGTACAGCAGGACAAGAAAGAGATATACGCAGGTTCAGCAAGGATAATCAGCGTGTACACGCAGGTTGGCTTCAGCAAAAGCGCGTGTATGTGGAAACGTACCTTTGGTCCATGGCGGTTAGTCCTTGGAAGTTGTGCCTATGGTTTCGGACCATTGTGTCTCGACGGGCGTGTCGATCCCTAGTATTGAAGTTGATGGTATTGTGTTTCTATGGTTTTGGCTCTTGGTATTGAACAAGGCCTAAAGCTATATAAGGAGAAGATCACTAGGCAAAGTAGCATGGATTGTGTGTGGCTGACGCAGTGAGAGGATCTGGTATTGTTGGTTATCTGTTCGGGACGCTTGGTAAGGGTCGGATCTGACAGCAAAGGCAGAAGTAATCATTTCTAGATCTGCACGCGGGTTGCCTTTGGAGAAAGCGCGTATACACGCGGTTTTGGTACAGTGAAGTAGCGTATGCATGATAAGGGTTGATATTTCAGGTTGTTGCTTGCAGAGTTCTAGATTCTGGTTTGGGTTCTGTGTTCTTGATGACAGGGTTTCAGTGATTCGGTATTGGGTTGTTTAATGAATTATGATGCAAGTATAAGTTGATGATTGTATTGCGGTAATGTTTGCTTTGTACTCTTGGATCCAGTCTGAAAATTGATGAAACGTGGTCCCTGAAGGTTGTAGGGTCAGCACCTACGTACTAGTAAATGGATCAGCTAGTACAAGAGTTGAGGGGGTTGTAGCTCCCTTCCAAAAGTAGTTGGAAAATGAAAGAGAGGGTTGTAGCCCTCTGCAGGTTGTGGCCTGCATACTGGTAAAGGACTGCACCAGTATATTGTAAAAGAAGTTTCTCATTAAAGAAAGAAAGAGACGAATTGCAGCAGGTGGTTTTCACCCACATTGGGTTTCCACCTTATATCATGGTGTTCATGTGTGTGGCTCTTGTGTGATGATTCTGTTCTGTTATACTGCACCTGTTTACTCCTAAATTGCTTAATAATGTTCTGATGCATTTACTGAAGATAAGATTAACTGAATCATAAGATATCTGCATATACGCTAGTTGCTTTAGACAGAGTAGCGTGTACACGCTGGTTCACTTAACAGAAGTCGCGTATATGTTTCTGAGTAGGAAATTGAAAAGGTTTTATTAATCTGATAATACTGATTCACCCCCCCTCTCAGTATTATTTCCAACAGTACTAGGTGCAATTGGCGACTGAGTAACTACCGAAGGTACAGAAGTTTGAACATTAGACTGGACTGGTTGCTGGGATGGACCAGCAACTAAGGGTTGTCCAGCTTGAGATGACAACTGTACACTTGGCTGCAATACCTATTGAACTTGCAATGGATCCCACACTATGTTCATTCCGGGGTATTGACCCATTACAGGTTAAGGATATTGAGATCCATAACCAGATTGGGGGTAGGATTGATAACTGAAAGGCACAGTTCCCGTACCTTGAACAAATGATTGACCTTGAGGTGGTTGATAACCTTGACTCGAGTATTAACCTTGAGGTTGATAACCTTGAGGCAAATACTGATACTGGGGTTGACCTTGACCTTGAGGTTGATACCCTTGAGGTAAATACTGATACTGAGGTTGACCCTGGGGTACATATTGAGGCTGGGGTTGACCTTGAGGAATGTATTGTACTATGGGTACATACTGTCCTTGAGGTTTCCCCCCAGACGTTAATTGAGGCTACCCCCCAGGCGGTAATTGGCCACCTTGAGCTTCAGAACCGGGAACTGAACCTGACATCATGTAAATGTCCCCTACACCCAACGGTTTATTACCATTGTTTCCAGCTAATAACCCATGTTCAATGGGTTGAGGAGATGCTCTCGCAAAAGTACCGGAAAGTGACTGATACCCGGAGGGAACAGAAGGACCGTCGTACAAGAAAGATTCAGGAGATTGAGTGAACACGGACGACTGACCAGACATATTTACATGAGTATAAATACCTCCAGGTGGAAAAGGAGTACGAGGTGGAGAAAAACTTATCCCTGAGTTGTCTAAATAATTGGTTAACGAAAGGTACCAAGTAGTACTTCTAGGAGGACTGTAAAAGATAGATTCACGCTCCCTTAGATCAATAGTAGGTTGATCTTCAAGGATAGATACGCCAAATTCTTCCTCTGGAGCAAGTTCTTCAATAGCTATCAAACCAGCAGGAAGATTTTCGGTGATGACTCTTTCTCCCCTAGGTGAATCAGGTGCACTAGAAGTTGGAGTAACAGGTTCAGATATTAAAAACTACTAGCAAGCTCGGAAACTGCAACAGCTTCGGGATTATAACCTATTTCTAGACCTTGGTAATCTGTATGGACTACCAACGATGATTCTCCTTCTTCAGGTGAACCTACTTTACTGCCACTAGGAGTTACAAGGATTTTCAAACCTTCGTAGTGACCCGGAACCTCTTCAAGAGGTTCGCCCCGAAGTCTACGGGACTTCCTCAACAAATCGGCCACGGTAACAATCTCAGGAGACTTGCCCCGAAGTCTACGGGACTGTCTCGGTAATTCAGCCACAGTTAAAGACTTTTAACTACTGCACATGCAAAGAAAGTAAAATCTCAAAGCAAACCACCTAAAGTCTCTAAAGAACCAAACAAATTTGAAGCACATGCCTAAAGAATCTAGGGCGTCAAACCATACACAAACAGTAGCCTTCCGGACCGAAAACACTAGTTGGAGATGAAACCCAACATCGCTGAATTCAGTACAGAAGTGGTGGGCGGAACAGGTACCCCGACAACCTGCTTAATGAATAGACCGGCACAAGTTCCTCCACTTTAACCGTCTCAAGTGAAGTGAACCCCCCGGAAAATCCAAGTGAGTCTAGCCGACATCTGCTCCAGGTACAGTGGGATCTTCCCTCCACTGTCACCTCGGTAGAATCCTAAAGATAATGGTCACTAAGGTTACCAACAGCAACAAATGCACCTGGGGGAACAGTCTACGACCCGATAGCACGCAAGGGCAGAGTAACAAGCTCAATCCCCTTGCCGACTCCTTGACAATAATCCAAGGTTTACCGACAAGTGACCCCACGCTCCTCGACAATAATCTGAGGTTTACCGTTTGTAGTACGTGCGTATCTGGCGTCTTTTCCAATGAAGGAGAATTGATCCCCTCACTGGTTCGGACACAGTCTCGTGCTTCTCCTTTAAGAGGAGCTTTCCCAGAGTACAAATGAAACAGTCGGATTTATCCTACCACAAGATGAGCTACTTGTTTGGTTTTACTGTCTTGGAGAGTTAATTACTCTCCTACTCCAAGACACTAGCCTGATCTATATTGGTATTTCAGAGCCCTAGTAAATAAAAAGTTACTAAGTTGATTTTACTTTAAGCGTTAATTTTTATGGCTTTTCTTTAAGACAAAGGGTAGCGGAGATGAAACTGATGGTGTGTAGACTCGACCGAAATCCACTAAAAAGATGCACTTAGGATGATTTAAACTAATTTTTCTTTTTCAATGAATTCCCTAGCTAAGAGAGTTGTAGAATGCAAAATTGATAAAAAGACAACTTTCTTGGCAATGAAAATCAAAGAAACAAACTCTTTATCTTTTCAAAACACACAACACATGACCACTAATCAAATCAACTCAATTTCACTCAAAAGAAAATCTAGAGAAATGCACCTAAAAATTAAATCAAACGAGGCAAAAGCCTACTAAAGATGATTCCTGAATGTTTTACTCAGTCAAAATGCAACTAAGGACTAGTTAATGCAGAACCAAAAACCAGTCAAAAACAAAAATCAAAATCTTTTGTTCTTTTTCTCAAGAATAAAATTCAAAGTTCAAACAACAAACTTTTTCGAGATTCGCAAAGAGAAGACGCGAAGGTAGGTCTCTCACAAGGGTGAATTCTATGACAGGCCCGACTCCTAAGAGGATTGAACAAAACCAGGGAGATCCAAAGTTTGACAACCTCTAACGCCAAAGTCACTACAAGACCAGTTAAAAATCAAACCCTAAGGCAAAACCTCTATGAATTTCACTAAAACTCTCGACACTGACGAAACAGCCTTAGGTGAAGATTTATGGCAGAAAACTAGTGGATCTGGGCAGAAAAAACAAATTAAAACTAAAATCTAAAAGGCAAAAAGAAGAAAATTGAATTTTTCTTAATTTTGACAGGGTACGTAGGCGACCTATTTGCACAGGTGCGGGTACACTCTGTGCACAAAGATACAGTGCGTACAGGTACGCACTGTGCTCAACTCAGAGGCTGCGTACTTCTAGCAAAACTAAGAAAAGCTAAAATCTAATTTAACCCTAAGCTAGCCCACCCAAAAACACAGTCAGACAGCCAAAAACCAGAAAGCAAACGACTTTTCTCAGATCAAAATTTCATACAAAGGAAAAAAACATTCACATCAATGGAGTCCCCAGTGGAGTCACCATTCTGTCATGCGGAAAGAGTCGATAGTGCGGACACAACCGACCTCCCTAGAAGCAAAGGCTTTCTAGTGACAAACAAGACAAATAAACACTACCTTTCTCTAAACATTCATCGAGAATACAAGTAATCAGGGGATTTTGTCATACCTTTAGTCCAACGCTTCGTAGTAGTCCAGCCTCGCCGATCCGGATGAGCTCCTCCTTCTCTTCGAAACCTGCATTCACTAACGAGCCAAAAGATTAAATAGCACCTGATAAACTCGTAAAACAATACATATCCATCATACAGACCAAGGAGTATATGAAACAAATCATGAATAACAATCTGTTGAGAAAAATGAGTTCATTTGTATTAAGAGGAAACAAAAGAAACCATTACAACCTGAGCCTTGGTGTTGTGCAGGTCCCTCCTAGGGTCCAGCAAGAGTTTTCCTTTACTTTGATCAGCTCACCCACTCTCAAATAAGGCTAGGAAAGGATGGGAATCTCTCCTCTCAAGCTTTACAAGGGAGTCCTAATTCCAGCAGCATCTACCCTTAGGAATGTTCAGCTTTCAACCTCCCCTCCCTCTGGCCCAATGTCTGTATTTATAGTGCTCTAGAGGAAGTTATTCAGGTCCACCATCAATGGGATAACCCCCTCTTTGGATGGGATAGCTCCCCTCTTGATGGGATAATTTCCTCTTTGATAGGGATACATGAACCATCTGGAGGCGCTCCATACACGTCAAACAAGCTTCTAGAATGCTCTAGAAATGACTACAAGTAACTTTTTTGGAGTGAAACTTGCGCCTTTTGACCTTTACAGGAGTACGCACCCATTGCTTTACAGACAGAGCGTACAAGTACGCAGGTATTGTGAACTTGGGGTGCGTACACGCAGGTAAGGCTAAGAGAAACTGTGTACCCAGAGATATATAGATTTTTAATGACTTTCTCTCTTTCTTGGATTTTGACATGGAGAGCAGAGGTATGAGGCTTGCCAAGGAGGATAGTATGACAGTTGATGGAGCCATACTAACTGCAAATAGTCATGGTGACAAATTTTAGTGTAACAAAGTCTCCACATTTTGTGGTCACAGAGTGCGAAGGTGTCAAGAGTCATAAAGGGTTGTTCGCCCTTATTTTGCCAAGTGTAAAGTCAGCTGTAAAGATCTACACATGGTCCACGGACCATGAGATTTTATAAAAGCAGATAAGTAAGTAATCTCTAAGTATTCTTGAGGGAATTAAGAAGAAGTAGACAAGTTTTGGATTCTTTGTTATGAAACCAGCTCACAAAAAGGGGTCATAATATAATCAGAGTCGACATAACAATAATAATGTAAGGGCACAATAATAACAATAGTGGGCTTCTATGGGGCACAATAATAATAATATGGAGACTACATGGGCACAACAATATAATAAGGGGGCTGTACTAATAACAATAAGGGGTTACACTAGTAGTATAGGGACCTAACATGGCCCTCTCCTTCAAAAAGTGTTGTCCTCAATGCTTGAGTAGTTCTTGATGCTTCTATATAAAATTCTTGTCCTCCCATGTGGAATCTTCAGTCGCTAATTTCTTCCACTTGATCAGATACTCTGAAATGGATCGATTTCATAGTTGTCGGGTTCTTACTTTTGTGACTGCTCCAGGCTCCAATACGATTTTTCCTTCCTCATCAAGTTCTGGCAATATTGTTTGAACTGGGATCTTCTACGACTTTTGAATGAGTGGCCACACTTCTTCATCCTTCTTCCATTCATCCCTTGCTTCGTTTATCCAATCTAGTTGGATAATAGAAATAAGACAAAACAATTCTTCCACATCCTCATCCTTTCTTGAGAGTGCATCTGCAACAACATTTTTCTTCCCTTTTTTGTAGATGATTTCAAAGTCATAAACCAACATATTTGTGACCCATTTTTTTTGTTCTTATAAATATAATATTTGTTATAAAAAGAATTTAAGACTATCATGACCCATTTTTACCCTGAAGTGTCTTCCCATTAGATAAGATCACCATTTCTTAAGTGCATGTAGTATTGCCAACATTTCCTTCTCATAAATAGCTTGCTTGAGATGTAGCCATAAAAATACCCAATCACCTACATCAAAACTTCTTTCATTTTGATGTTGATCTACTTGTTGTTTCATTCGATTCTGCACCAAATTGGTGTTATCCTTTAAAAGTTGGAGAACTTGTTGTTGATGCTCAATGTGATCTTTCACTGCATGAATCTTTTTCTTCTTGATATGTCCTTCTATCTTGAGAGTTTTAGGAGTGGTAATTCCAGCCATTGTGCAAATAAGGTGAGACACCGCTAGTAAATAAGACTAGGTACAAATCAACGACAGAAAGCTTGTTGTATCTCACAGCTTCGAGACTGGAAATCATGCAAGCAGTGGGTCTTGTGGTAAGATTTCAATATTTTCCTCACGAAAGTCATGTCACTATTGTCAAAAGGATTTTCAAATATCTTCAAGGAACAATTGATTATGGATTGTGGTATGTTAAAAGAAGAGATTTTAAGTTGAAGGATTATAATGATGTTGATTGGGAAGGTAGTTTTGATGATGGAAGAACACCTTTGGTGGAGCATTCTTTTCAAGAAATTTCTTTGTGTCTTGGTTCAAGAATAAATAAAACTCCATTTCTTTATCAACTGTTGAAGCATAGTATATTCCAACTGCCACTTGTTGCTCACAAGAAGCAGTCCTTGAAGGACATTAAGGTAGAGTTGATAGATCTCATTCCAATTAAGTGTGATAATACAACTGCCATCAGCGTCTCTAAGAATCATTTCATGCACTCAAAGACCAAGAACATCCCTATCAAGTTCCATTTCTTAAGAGAGAAGGTTGTATCTAATGTTGTTCGACTTGAAAATGTGGCCACTAAAGACCAACTTGTAGACATCTTTACTAAGCCACTGGCAATAGAACCCTTTGAATATCTTAGGTAGTAGATAGGACTTGTCACTCCTCCCAAATGAGTCAATTATAATGTGTTGGAAGGTACTTAGCATGTGGGATCAATTGAAGAGTAGGGTGTAGTGGTTTAGGGGGAGTCTTCAAGAGAATCCTTTGCCATTGATGCTAAATGGGGAGAAGATTACTGATGCATCATAGAAGAACAAAAATGAATAAGACCAAGTGACACTATCTTATTGATTGGTGGCACTTGGTACGTTGGCATTGATGTCAACCTGACTAGCATTGAGACAGATTCTAGGAAGAGAGTTTTCAGCCATGTTCCAGGTAGAAAAGGGGCTCAATGAATGCATCAAAACTTCTCCACAATAAGGTTATTTGAATAAGATTTCTGACAATATGTGGAAGTCCATAAATGGATCTCAACATCAAAAGTTATTGATTTCCAAATTTAGGGTCTTAAAGTCCTCAACAGGCTTAATTTTAGAACTTAGGGAGGTCAGCATATTGGAGGCTTAGCCTCTCAGGAACTGATTCTCGGAACATTGGAAATCAGAAGGGCTAAGAAGGTGGAACATTGGAAAGGTTGAATATCAGAAGTAGGATAGAATCCTGGAGGTTCAGAACCTCATAACCTCAGAACTTTGTAACCTAAATGTAATTCCCTATTGTGAAAGTTATGATATGATAGAATAGGCACAACCTTCGGCTGAATATGGGAGAAGGAATAACATCAGAACCAGATATCAGAAGGGATGAATATTGGAGGTCGAGTCCTCATAAGTTCTTATTAATGAGTTCCTCTTTAAAAGTGATAAGGGTTGTAAGAAGAGGTTTACAAAGGAATTTGTGTGCAAAACCAAAGAACATAGGATCATTTCTCTCTCCTTTAACAGGACACATGGCAGTCATTGATTGGCTCTTTGGAGCTTATGTGGGAGATGAAAACAGCGTGACATGGTGGTATGGAGGACATGTTGCAGTCAAATTCGGAAATATTGGGTGGCCTAATGGGGAAAATCTAGGTGACAGATTTCACAACTATGGAGGCGCCACGTGGAGATGATGATGAAAACATGATGTCATCTCAGAGGTTGGAGTATCAAAGGTCGGAGATGTTTTAATTCCAGTGTAGTTAAATTTTGGAAAATTTAAGATATAGGACGCTTCCAATGTGACTAATACATGATGATGGGAGACCCAAAGAACCAAGGGTACAGAGTAGAACCTAGCACCTAAGTACTATGGTGCATATCAGAGGTTGAATATTTCAAAACTCCTTTCTAAATGCATTTTGGAGAAAACTTACAATATGTGGGGTTTTCCGATGTGTTTGACACTTGGTCGTGAAATCTTGAATAACCAAGGGAAATGAGTGATACGAAAAGGAGATAGGCCTCCCGCAAGTCCTGAAGGGCTTAGGACCTGAGTTTTGCATTGTCTGTCATAGCTCTTGGTCCCATGGAAGAAAAAAATAAGGGGCTAAGCAAAAGGGGCTAAGCGCCAATCAGAATCCCATGTTTTTGTAAGGTCTCTCTAATAAAAAGTTACGATATGCGTGAGATCTGATATTACAATACAAAGGAGTATGAAGCCACTAGTCAATACAATCGGTCCCATGGAGGAAAAGGAATGAGAGACTAGGCTAAAGGGGTTAAAGGCCAATTAGAATCTCACGATTTTGTAAGGTCTATGTAATAAAAGTTAGAAAATGAGGGGCTCGGATATTGTAGCACAAAAGAATTCCACGATGTATTAGTTAGTAGATGAGGAGTAAATGTGTTCAAAAGCGTTGGTCACTAGAATAAATGGTGACTTTTAATATCCCTAGAGAAGTGTGTTGGGCTTGTCTCAAAGTTGAATTAAGCTACCTCTAGTATCTCGCGTGATATCACTGGGCTAGAAAGAGTTGGGTTGTGTCAACCTTCGACCTAGCATAACGATTTCAAACCAAATTTTGACTCATTAGCCCTTCCAATCTGAGAGAGCTCTCTCAATATACTTAAAAAATTGACTATGATAAGCTCAGAACTTCAGATGGCTAACTCAAGTTTTTTTTTTATGTGGTTTTATAGGTAAAGGAGAATGTGATAGCTTCCACCATTGGGCATGGATTCAAATAAATGAAAATCATTGACAAACAACAGTGCTTAATGGAAACTGAGGCATATATGGCTTCAAAATTGATATCAAATAAACATTTACAGTCATACACAACAAATGAAGGAAGTTGGAGCACTTGTCGTGAATTCCAAGTAATTATATTGTCATGAACATTGGTAGAAACATAGAAACATAAAGAACATGATGATAAAACATAAAACATAAAGCCAAACACATGAGTCTCAGGTAGTAGAACATAGTTACTGCAACATATGTATTAACTGGAAAAAAAAATTGCAAAGAGTGGCCTCCTTCACATTGTTGATCTGCTTTAGTAAAAAGAAACTACAAATATATAGACCAACCTATCCATCTTATCAGTAATTACAAAATCTACCACCTGGGGCTAAAATCGATCATTTAGATTCCTATTTCACAATTATTGAGAAACTTTGAAAACTCTAGCTAATTTTGACCAATGACTAAAATAAAAATTTTCCTAAGTGTTATCATGGATAACATCATGCATGCCTTATTAATTTAAATGAAGAACATAGAAGCCATGCCCCAGTGTTTAATTTAGGAGTAGTGGCCAATTAAGAAACAACAACGGAATGGAGAGCCATGATGAGTGTACAAGTAGAGTTTAATGGAATACCACCTTGAGTCTTCAATTTGAATGAGATTTAACTCTTAGTATGGAAGAGCGCTCGGGTGCCCACTGATTGAATTAACTCAACTTCAATACCTGGGAATAAAACTAAAATTGGGTAGTATAGAGAATAGCAGAGGCAACATTGACCAGCATGCAGAAGAGGAAAAAGACCACAAGAGAACAGTTGAGCAAAGTGGGGTATAAAGTATTTTTTAGTGGAGCATGTGAATCTTGTGCAAATGGCCAAATTGATGCACTGAGACAGAATGCTATAGAGAGTTGTGATTAAGAGTTGGAGGAGCAGTAAGGAGCATAGTTCAAAGAAAAGGGGCAAAGTGGGCCAATGTTGTTGTGTGAGGCCAAGAGTTCCCATGGAAGCGCAAAGGGCCAAGAACATAAGTATGATACTACAATTAATCAGATTTGTATTTCTCTATATATGTAATTCTGTCTATTTTCAGTTTCAAAATTGTATGAAAGGTAGAACAATGGCTAGAGTAGGTGGTGGCTTGTATTCATAAGAGTTTGTGCCTCTTTCCTAGTAGTTACTTGCTATATTAAGGGGGTTGGTGCCTCTTGTGAGTGGGTGCTCACAAACAAATTGATATAATTAAGTAGGTGTTTACTTTACATCGTAATAACAAATAGATTGGTCATTTTTTCCTTTGGGTTTCCATGTAGTATACATGTGTTAATATGTGAAAGTTGCTCATGTGATGGAGTGTATTTACATGAGAATGCTATATCCTTTTGATCATTTGTGTTATGTATGAAAGATCTCACAAGTAATTGAGGGTAGTGAAAATAGTTAAATACTTCTACTTGAAATTGAAAGAACTTCACGATTACTTACTTAGCCCTCCACTCAGTAATTCCTTGTTCCAACATCTTCTTCAAGGTTTATTCTCCCCTTTCAGTTTCCTCATGCCTCTCTTTCCTCTGTTGCATCTCTTGGCTTATTGTTCCCAATTAAAATTTTTTAATCTCTAAGGGAGGAGGAAGTAACTATTTCGACTACTTAAAAATTAAAGATTTTCTTTCTATGATATTTTCCACTAATTCTATAACTTACCGCAACAATTTTTTTAAAGAAATAAAATAAAATAGAATTTAAACATCTAAAATTTCTTTACTAAGCTTTCACTAGTCTAGAATTTACCAAATCATGCATAGTCTAAATAAATAACAAATATTTATACGAGCAAAGGTTGTTACAAAAGCTCAAATTAAATTTCCTTTTTAAGTTTAACAAATCCTTATTTAGGTAAATAAGTTTTACGATTCCATTATTATATTATTTTGGTGTTAAGTTTTCTTTATTAAGTGGGGATTCTAGTTCTTTAATTAATTATTAAATATTTATTTAATTATAATTTTTTTATTTTTGTTTAAATAATTTTCAATCAATTGTATTTTAAAACTTATAAATAATAGTTTTACATGAGCTAAAATTAACATTTTAAAATTTATAAAATAGTTAAATAAATTTTAAACTAATTAATTAATTAAATCAATATTAATTAATAAGGTTTTAAATATAAAAAATGAAATTATACAATTAATTAAATCAATATTAATTAATAAGGTTTTAAATATAGAAAAATGAAATTATATTGAATAAGATATTTTTATTTGGTATTCATTATACTTAGCATATTTTTTTAATAATAATTATGTTTTTAAATTGTAAGAGTAAATATATAATTGAAAAGAAATTCCACATACTAAATAATTAAGATTCATTATATATAAAATTGTTTAATAAATTGTTTTCTAAATTATAAGAATAAATACAATTGTTTTTTTTTAATTGTAAGCGTAGATACATAATTGAAAAGAAATTTTGCATACTAAATAATATTAAAAAACTAAGATTCATCATATATGGCATTATCTAATAAATTGTTTTACTAACACATTTTTAAAGTAATTTGAAATCAAATAATAAAAACTATTAAAAGAAATATAACACAATTTCTTTAAGGAAAAAAAAATTTAACTAAATTTTTAAATTTTAAATTTAAACGTATATTTTTTAATTTTAATTTAATTATTTTCAAAGATTTTTTTATAATAATTTCAACACTAATTTTAATTAAATAGTATGTTTGGAAATTATTAGGCATCAGTCAATATATTTCATTAGAAAATATAAAAACACCCATTTCATTATCACAAAGAAACATATGAAGTTGCTTTTTCTAATAACTTAATCAAAATCCTTCTCACTAAACAAATATATATTCTTATCATCGTTATCTAATATAAATTAATATATTTATTCAAAAATAATATTATTTTCATATATTTTATAATGTATATTAAATTCCCTATTTTAAATATTATGACGGGGTATCTAGTATTATTGAATACTATATTTTATAGCCTCTTCAGAAAATTATTTATTGTAATATATATAATACTATACATTTTATATATATATAATAATAATAATGATGTATATTACTATATATATAAATAATGTATGCTTTAACGAAAATCTTCTGGTTTATAAATAAAACAAATTTTATAAATTTTATATATATATATATATATATAATTTTTTATATAAAATTAAAAAATTTAATAATTAAAAAACATCCCATCTTGTATGATACTTGAACCAAAATATTCTTCTTTATTAATGTAAATTAAACTTTGTTTTGCCCTAAAATCTTGTACAAACTTTTTATAATTATAAAATATAAATAATTATATTTTATTATAAAATTTTATTTTAAAAGTTATATCTTTGGAAATGTCTTTATTGTTTTGTGAAGAAGGAAATATGACCATAAGTAAGGCATTGCATATCCCGCTCATACTCATAATTTTAAGTTTACATGCCATAAAATGTAGTGATCGAACATCATTCTTGTCGGAGCGAAAGATTATTTATTTATTTATTCCTACTATTTAAAAATTATAGTTTATTTGTGCTAATTATTAGACTGATTTTGCATGGTTATTTATAATAGTAAAATGAAAAGATAGGTTATTTATTTATATATTTACATAAATGTTATTATGTTATTGAGTTGAGAGATTTATTTTACAATTTATTACAAGGTGATGTGTAAATTTGTGGTTTGTGAGTTTATCCTCTTTAAAATAAAAATAAAAAATAAAATTATGTTCTAAATAGAAAACTAATATTAACTATAATTAAAAATAAATAAATATGTTTTAAAGTAATTAGAAATTAAAAAAAAATGGCTGAAGTAGATATTTAAATCTTATACTTTTCAAAAATATTTCAGCAAGAAATTTAAATAATCTATTTGAGGATCTATGTTAACTAGTTGATGTGGATATCAACTTCATATATATCTAAAATTTTTATTTGGTCCTATATATAATCTATTTAGAAATCAAAAATACAATTTAATTAATGAAAAATAACACAATGTATTTTGCACTCTAAAAAAAATTCACACCCTAAAAAATTTGAACCCTCTAGGAGCATATTAAATCCTTACTTAAAATAAAGATCTATACTGATTTATATTATTTTTTAATTGTTTTCAAAATAAATAAATAAAAAATTAATATATTAAATGGAGTTGTTTTTAATGTGACTTTTTGGATTTTCAGGTGCGGGAAAAAATGAGGTGAAACTTTCATTTATGTTATTTAAACTGGTTTTTTGACTATATATAAAAATTCAGCACCCTCAAAATCCCTTAAGTTATTTCAGTTATACAGAGATTACCATCAAACCTGCAATTTCAATAAATTCTAAATTCTAACCAAATTTTAAAAAAATTAGACCCAAAAAAATTCCACTATAAACAAATCGATATTAAACTACATATTATCCATCGGCTTCCTCACAGTTAACTATGTCCTTGCAATTCCCACAAACCAATGAAAGAATATGTAAAGCATCCAAACCCGACGGTAAGAGTATTAAAACGTTACTTGCACCAACTGTATGATATAGTGGATATGGGGCCACGAATCGCCTGCTGCGCAGTTTCCATCCAACCATCGTGAATCCCGTTTTTCGATGGGTTTAACGTAGGGATCACTGATAGGGGCCGCGCGGCCTGGAAGAGTTGGGCGTGGATTGTGACGCAACAGCGCATTGTACGTCAAAAAGTCACTTTATCCGGTATCAGTCTCAAAATGTCTTGGATTTCCTTATTATGTTGTGTTTTTTAATGAAGTGTCTTCAGTACGTTATTTTTTTAATGAATGGAACGTCGGATTGTTATTGATGTAGAATGGGCTGTGCAGGGGCAGATGAATTGGGAGGTGTTTTCGCGGTGTGGAATTCAGTAAATTTGGCTCGTGACGTAGTTTTACTGGCATTATACAAATAACGAAATGTGCGGTCGTCCTTGGAGGAATGACATCGATCTTCCAACCACTTTTTCATGACAAAAGGATAAAAAATTGACGCGATTTAGAAGACAACACACGGAGAAATAGTATAAGATTTCGGAATCGATTAAGTTTAACAGAGTTGAATTAGGTTTCGCATCCCATCGTTGTGAAGCCTTTCTAAGTTGTAATTTACTAGTGATTGGAATGTATTCGAACTTGAATTTATTAAAAAAAATTATTATAAACCTACAATAGAAAATTTATTTACTTTTGTTTCTCACATTAATTTTCTTACAATTAAAGATGAAAATAAATCCATATTTTTAGATTATACAAATAAAATATATTAAAAACTATTTTAATATAAAATTAACATTCATTTTAAATTAATGAAAAATATATATAATACATCAATCTTAATATTATATACATGTTGATTAGAATATAATTGAATTTAAAGTGTCACCATTGCATTATTATGGAATTTCTATTTTAATGAAAATTATATGTATAATATATCAATTTTAATATTATATACAGGTTGATTAGAATATAATTGAATTTGAGGCGTTACCCTCCCATTATTATGGAATTCCTATCTTAGAAATCATTGCATAAAAAAAATTTCAATAAGATTTTAAATTTTATTTGATTTTTTAAGTTACTTAAATTTCTAATTAAAAATATTTAATTAAAAATATATATGTATATATTTTTCATTTATATATATATAAACATGGAATAAAATATATATGCAATATTTATTTATTTTTAATTGTTTTTAATTTTTTTTAATATAATTCTTTTTTGGTAGAATTACATTTTCATCATGTCCAATATATTACCCAAATTGAAAAAAGACTTAATTAATAAAAAAGATATGTATAATACATAAAACTTAATATTATATATATGCCAATTAAAATATAATTAGATTTAAGTGCAACCCTAAAAATAATGGCAAAAAACAAAATTCTTCAAAAATAACAATATAGATAAAATTTATCTGTCAAACTTGTGATTTTAATAAATAACTATAAAAAAAACAATTAAAAAAATTTGCAAAAAAATCACATTTAAAAACTACATTTAACAAAATAACATTTAAATTATTTATTTGTTATTTTATTATTACCGTTTACCTTTAGCTATTCAACTTGCTTTGCTTTCCTTTCCTTCCAAAACCTGTCAAAACCGGGTGACTTGCACCAACTCAGAAGTATGTGACTTAGAGGGTAAAACCTGTCAAAACCGGGTGACTTGCACCAACTCAGAAGTATGTGACTTAGAGGGTAGGGGGCCACAGATGACCTGCCGTGCAGTTTTCAACGGATGTGAAGCTAATTTTGTTTTAATGTACGCATGACTGTTCGAGGCCGGGGGGGACGCTTTTCAATATTACCTTTCGAAGGGCCGGAAGAGTCGGGCTTTGTGTGCAGTGCAACATTGCATTAATCTCACCCTTTCCCCCGTCAAAAAGTCACTTTATTTGGCCTTAGTTGATGGAATGCTAGACTAAGAAGTGTCGGAATTCGCTTCCTAGGGAAAGGTGTGTTTTGTTTTTAAAAGAGAAAGGTCCATGGATCTTGAACTTTCGATTTTTATTGATGGGGAATCCGAGGAGGGATGAATTGGGTCGTGCTTTCGCCGCGTAGAATACGCTGAATGTGGCTCGTGGCTCGGGAAGTAGTTTGACTACTCTTCCGCAGACAGCAAAATGTCCGGTGGGCTATGGAGGAATGGTGTCGGTCCTTCGACCACAATTTCATAACGTACGATTAATCATGACATGAGTTAGAAGGGACGGATGGAAAAATAGGATATGGTTTAGGAATCGAGTAATGAAATGTCAACTAAGTTTAATTCGGTTTCCCATACCATCAATCTGATCCTTTAATTAATAGTTGGAATGTAATTCAACTTTTATGTTTTTGTATTTCAACTTTTATTTTTTCCAATTTTTTAATAAGGAAAATAAAAATAAAATAAAATAAAAGAATGTATAAGATAGAGATAATGATAACGATAATTAACATTTACTATATAATTGGTAAAATTTTAAGAAAGTAACAGATTAATAAAAATTGATAGTGTTTAAGTTTTTCCAAATTTTTAATTTAGAAGATTAAAAGAATTGGCACTGTGACAATAATTTTGAAAGTTAAATTTAATATAAAATAGACGATTAAAAATAAATTATTATTGTGATAAATTCTTTCATCAATATTGTTTGTATTCACTAACCTTCCAATTTTATTGCAAATCTCATGAAACTTAGTTTTTATCTTAACAAGGTTAATATTTATAATCCTCTACCCAAAAAAAATATTATTTTTATCATTTTTCATATATGAAATAAATAATAAATTTAAAATATATATAAATATATATATTATTCTTAAGTTTATTAAAACATGTATATATTTATTTTAATTTTATATATATAAATAATCGATATTATTTTTTTATTCTTTTAAAATTAGCTACTCACTTAATAATTATTATCAATCAAACAAATACTTCTATTTGAACCATAATAAAAATATAACTTTAATGTAAATTAATTTACTCCTACAAAAACTTTTCCTTCTTTATTGCTCTATTGTTTTCATACTCGAATGTTTTATTAATTATTCTCTTTATCTATCTTCTATACCCGACTAAAAAAGGTTTTTATAAGTATGTATTTCTTATTTTTACTAATTTAATTTAATTTACTACACCTCAATCTTTTAGTACAAAATACACGAAAACAAATTTATATTACCCTCTAACCTTTCTATCATACTCTACAATTTAGGATCTCTCGTAAAGGAGTCATCAATATTTATTTATAAAAATAAGATAAAAATAAATAAATTTAGTTAAAAGAATAAAATAAAGATCAGTAAAGGATAGTTCAAGTGGCAATGGTGGTGGAATGAAGTCTCACAGAAATAAAAATCTTAAGTTCGATTCTTGTATTACCCTCCCCAAAAATAAAGTAAATAATAAACATGTAAAATCTTGAAAATAAAAAAATCTTTCCTAAATTTAAAAAATAAATTATATTAGAGTTTATCCTTTCTAACCTACTCTACAATTCAGGACCTTTCGTAAAGGAGCCGTTTAGAATAGGACCAATTCCATCATAAAAAATAAGAAGATATCCCAAAGAACAATTTAGAAAACATGAACTATAATTTAATATTTTGCATTTCCAAAAGAATTATTCATTTCATTCCTAAAGAAATTCTATTGGTCGATCTTTATTAAGAACTAAAATAAAATAACTAGCTTTAATTTTATATTTTTATTCATCAACATTATTATTATCAACATTTTTTATACTTTGCACTTATATTATGTTTTTTTATTATAACATGGATATACTGTAAATAATTTTACGTCTGAATTATTTCTAAAAGACTTAATCAAGACTAAAACGCCCTTGGATTAATGAATTTGAAAACTAGATTATATGCCATTGGAACGATGAATCTTGATGTTGGACTATAAGATAATAATGAGTCTAGATGTTATTTAGAAGCTTTTTTAATATATTAAAAATTAATTTTGGTTTTAAATTCCCAAGTTTATATTAAATTATTTAAAAAATGTTTAAATATGTTATTTTACTCTTAAATATAATTGTTTAATATGTAATTAGAGTAATGAATATAGATATTGAACCTTGAGATAATAGACATGGATGTATAGTTTAAATATTATTTCAAAATTTCCATTCCTTAAAAAGCCATTATTTAATTTTTAATTAAAATATAATTATTAATAATAATTAAATTAGTTTAAAATTTTTAAATAATTATATTAATTAAAAAAAAACTTATAAAAAATAAAAAAAATACAACTCTCCACTCGAGGTTTGTTAACATTTATTAAAGATAAATGAAACTTCAATTGAATTCCTGTTTGAAGTTTATTAAATGTAAAATTTTCCAAAGTTATCATTCCTTTCCATCCTTATATGAATTCTTCTTAATGGAATTTTCGAGGGGTGAAATTTATATATTAGTTTAATGTTAACTTTTCTATGTTAACGGGTGTATTCTATTTCTTTTCAGTAATATTTAATATTTATTTAATAATATGTAATTTTTATAATTTTATTTTAAAATTTAAAAATAATATTTTTACATAGAAGAAATTAATATTTTAAAAATGAATATGTATTTAAATAAATTTTATGTGAATAAAAAAAAAATGTATAACCTATTTAAATATTAATTAATAAAAATTTTAAATATAAAAAATATAATTATATTAATTATATTAAATTACATTATACTTATCCTATTTTTTTAATAATAATATATTCAACATTAAAATAATTATTATGAATAAGTATTTTCTTAAAAAGGTGTAATAATAAATATATAATTGAAAAGAAATTTCAATATTAAATAATAATTAAAAAAATAGATTTATCATATGTAAAATTGTGTAATAAATTTTTTATCCTGATTTTTTTTAAGATAAAAGTAATTTGAAATAAAATAAATTTACCCAGTAAAAATATAAAGAATTTAAAACATATGCTAAGTGAAATATAATACCTTTTTTTAATATATAAGAGAAATTAAAAAATAAAAATAAAAATTTTAATTTAGAAATGATTTTTTATTTTTTATTTTAATTCAATTATTATTATGAAACTCTATTCAATCATATTGAAGTTTTTTTTATATTAATTTAATTAAAATATTATCTCAAAATTATTAGACTCAAATAAATATATTTTATAAAAACATATTTATTAATATTTTTTTATAAAAAATTAAAGACACCAATTTGATTATCAGAAAGAGACATATCACAATATTATTTTATTCCACAATATTTTTGTGATATCTTAATCAAAATCCTTCTCACTTAAAAAAATATACTCTTCGCATTGTTATCTCCTATAAATAAATATATTTTATTAAAAATATTGTTTTAATATATTTTGTAATGTATTTTTATCTATTATTTTATGTATTATGAAGAGGTATTTAATTTAATTTAATGCTATTTTTATAACATCTTTAAAAATATTTATTTTAATATATTCTATAAAATTTGAAAATTTTTATAATTAATTTACAGAGTTTTCGTTAAATGGTGATAGGGTGCTCTCTTAAGACATTTTTTGAAATAAAATCATCGTTTAATTCCTTATCTCAATCAAAATGATATATTAGACATAATAAAGATATAGTCATGTCAAACTTACAAAAATAAAATCTTTATAATTAGAAGACAAACCATTTTAAATAATATTTTAACTAAAACCTTTTTAACTTATAAAATTTAATTCTTTCATATATAATTTTAAAAAAATTATATCATTAATAATATCTTTATTATTTTGTAAAAAAATGGGATAAAAATAAGACACTGGATATCGTCCTCATAATCATAATTTTCAATTTTTCAATTGAGATAGGATGAAATGTAGTAATTGAACATTATTATTATTAGGGTGAAACTCGTTATTGAAGTTTATTATTTGCTCATTATATTTTTACAATAAATTTATACGTGTTAATTATTCCATTGTTTTTACAATATCATTTATATTGATAATAAAATAATATATGTTTTAGCAATCTATATATTTATATAAAAATTGTTATTTTATTTATATTACCTTTTAATTATTTTAAAATTTAATATTTAATATATAATTTCGATTTTAAAATAAAAATTAACCATATATAATTTTTTAATAAAAATAATTATATATAAAATATTTTTAATTATTAATATTATTTTTTTCCATTATTCTTCCTCACAAATGGACCATCTTTCTGTAATTCCCATAAACCAATGCAAAAAATATATGAGCCATCCACATCCGACCTTAAAACTATCAAAACATGACTTGCACCAAGTCAAAAGTGTGGGGCCACGGATGGCCTGCTCTGCAGTTTCCATCCAACCAACGTGGATCCTGTCTTTTGATGGGTCTAACGTAGGGATCACTAATAGGGGTCGGGTGGGACGTTTCTCTATTTTACCTTTCGCGGGCTGGAAGAGTCGGCGTCGTTTGTAACGCAACAGCGCATTGTACATCAAAAGGTCATTTTAATTTTCGAATGGTTTGGATTTCCTTCTTACGTTAATTTTTAATGAAGTGACTTTGGTACCTTGTTTTGTTAATGAAGGGAACTGTGCCCAGGGAAATGATGGGGAGGTGTTTTCGCGGTGGGGAATTCAGTAAATTTGGCTCGTGACGTAGTTTTGCTAGCATTATACAAATAGCAAAATGCGCTGTCGTCCTTGCACGAATTGCATCGATCTTCCAACCACATTTTCATGACAAAGAGGATAAAAAAGTTGACGTGCTAAGATTTAGGAATCGATTTAAGTTTAACAGAGTTTAATTAGGTTTCTGTCACGTACCCGAAAAAAGAAAAAATTATTATTAATCGTATTTAATATTCTATTGCTGGTTATGGTTTCTGGTACGAACGTTTCACTGTTCGTTGACTTGTCCACATATGGATTTATATGTTGTAATGTATATGAACATATATTGTTTACACAAATGATTGCTGGGAAATTAATTTATCAACAATTATGGTTTTCATAAACCTAGGGTGGCAAGGACCCTTAGCGATTTGGTTGATTGCTTTATTAAAATTGGGCCACCATATGAACCTTGGGTGTTATCAGAGTTGACAACCCGAGGCATCTGCTGGCATTCCATTGTAATGACAGGGGGGCACGGCATTAAACACACCAGCTCGATCACGTGAAGGGAGTGGGTTGGCGTTAAGTCCTCGCCTAACTCTTTACCGCCATGATCAAGGGTGTGGATGGCCCGGGATGGATCCGAGGGCGGAGACGCCTCCAGATGTCATAGCCGAGGTTTGGATGGTATATGACTTGCCCTTCTCGATTAATCGGGTTATTGTGAAGCTCGGCGCCCCTTTGCTCTGCTCCGCACCACCTCGTTCCAGTCTGAGCTCTTCTGGTAAATTCCTCATGTGCTGAGTGCTCGTTCCTCCGCCGAGCGAGTAATCTTGCGCCGATCATCCGTCTGTTCATTATATATAAACATATACTACTGAACTCTGGAGGTATGTCACGGATTGTAACCTACCGGCTCTTTTTTTTTTCTGTTGTTCTTTTGCTTTCGGGTAGATGATTATCTTCCTTCATGTGGCGGTGCTAATTGTTCCTTGCCATGGTGTGTGCATGCAGTAGAACCGGTTCGGAGTTCGTTCAGATGAGGAGGCCCTCCTTCGAAGGCTATGGTGCTCCCGGCTCTATATCAGGTGCGTTTCTCCCGGTTGCACGATATGCGATTTGGGTTACATTTCTTACTCTTTATTTGGTCTACCCGCAGAGGGTCTCCCTTGCGCCGAGCCGTAGCCCAACCTTACCTCACCATGGTTGGTCGCAGGTAGCAACGGGAGGCTCCCCACTGTACTATTCCGACTCTGCCCTTGTGCTGGCCATGGGTTCCGTCGAAACCATGGCGCTTTCCGTGGTTAAGGCTAGAGATTCCTCCAGAAAGTGGCAACTGTATTCGCATTTTAACCATTTGTAATTTGAACTGTTATGTTAATTTTGTATATCGAATGGTACTCCGGCCACGACCGTGTGGTTTACAGATGTTGGGGCTTCAGGCCTTTTTTTTTAATTCCTTTTCTAATGATATGTTACAGATATTCGGGCTACAGACCCTGTTGGTTTTCTTTATTGTGAACTGTTATGACCGTATGGTTTTTTTATCAATTGACTTTAAATCTCCACCACTGTTTCATGTCCGCTAGGAGATTTCTTTTGCGTCAAGAATGATATGGTTCTATTGGCCAAAGGCTGTGTAAACTTTCCATATAATGTTCTGGTTAATATTTATACTGTGGTTATGATTTTGATACATGGTAGAAGTTTTATGTACATTCTAATGCATGAAGTCGCAACTCCCGTTACAGTTCTTGCATGGATATTCTATGGCTGTCCCACTAGAAGAGTATGCGGCCTCGGTTGTCCGGCATTATGCTTACTCTGTGGACGGGAATGGTTTGAAATTCCGCTCTTACCAAGAGCCAAATGTATTTCTCTGGTTTATAGTTCAATTACTTTACCATTTGCTGTTACTTTAACCCCGCGGATGACAGCGTAATGCTGCTGGGTTTTATGTTTGGGGTTCTGTTTGTTAATGCATTATACATTGATACTGTTAACACATTAGCTGTCACGATCTCATCGACACTATATGTACTACAGTAAAAAAAAATAATGGTGGCTAACTACTTAAAATCACCCCTCCAAATAACAAGGGAAACATGTACTTAAGGCATTGTAAATGGGATTATGCGCTTGGTATATGACTAAACTTTATATTAAATAATCAACCTTCACCAATCAGGTATTATCTCCTACACATAACACTTATGAGTATATCGTTCAAGCCTTTGGCGTTTATTGTTAAACCTTAATTGTTATACCACCAAACTCTTCATTATTCAGGTTGACGCCAGGTGGTGGACGGGACTTAACCCATCTCACCAATCCCATGGCTAGGTGGCATGGATCCACGTGATTCTCGGGGGTTGACCCGCTGTGGTTTTCGCGCCAGGCTCTCCCGCTTAAACGGACGATGGTGATTCACTTACCACATCGTATGGTTCAGATCTATCCAAGGGTTTGGCGGATAATACATAAGCCACCGGGTCTTTCGGATCAGTTCATTTGCACATTACAGATGAAGCCGAACGCTCTCCCAGCTCGACAGTTCTCTCTGCAACCATTACAGAGCTTACCCTGCTGTTCAGGTATCGTTCCTTCCATACTGTCGAACCTGTTAGTCCATTTCACAGTTGTGTTCATAGGTGAATGCATTGCGTTTAACTCTTTGAACCCTTCGGTTGTTTTGACTACTCCAGGTTATTTACAGTGAATGGTAATGTGCAGGTGGGTTTGCCTCCACAGCTTCCTACCGCCTGCAGGAAGATTTCGCTGGCTACAAACAACACAGGTATGTTCATTTTCGTAGATAGGCGGTTTTCCCCTTATTTAAGAAAGGTTTATTCATGAAGTTTGGATTAGCGTCATTCTCCTGGCCCGAGGAGTGTCTCATGACGCTCTGTTTATGTGTCTCAGGTCTGGCAACTGTTTTCCAAACCCTAGTTACGTCTTGCAGGCGGCCACTTCATGCCGGAACCTGTATTTCGTTAACCTATTAGGGTTTAGTTAGAAAATGTTTATGGCTTACATGCCGTCTGTGTACTTGTACATTTGGTTACGCTTTAGGGTCTCCAGACCTGGATTGATTGAGTCGAAGTCTGTTTATATTTATCAAAGTGTTCTTTGACCTATTAAAAGTTTAATAGAGCTTTAATGCTTCGTTGCAGATATGTTATTACTTTTGGTTCTCTAGCTCTTCAGTATTCGTCAGGGTTATTTATATAACTTATGTTAACAGTTTGCATTCCTTAATGAATATACTATTCTCAGTTTTCAAGCTCTGTCGATTTGTTTGATGGCCGACGCTGTCTTATATACTGCCAGTTCTGTATGGAATAATTTACCTTTCAGTTGATAATACTGTGTTAACGCTTTTCCTTTGCTTTAAATATGAGTTGTTACCCTATAGGGCTTACTAAACAGTAAGGCATTAATCTGCTACAGGGTATTTAGCACGACATATATCTCGAATCTTTACAGGATTGGTTATATTTTCACATGCATTCGATTCGTTCGAAGTTCTTTATGCGTCCTCATATTTGTTTTATTGCAAAGCTAATGGGTAATCCTTGCATTCAATATGTTGAATGTATAGACATACCCTCTCCGCATACACAATCGTTTATCCTTGACTGGTCTTTTGCCTGAGTCTGATATATATATATTGTTTAGTTTCCATTATTTCTGGTAACGTTGGCCATATAACAAGATAACCCGTGGATGGTTTTTCTTTAGGCTTTAACTTATATTGTTGTATGCAATTCCTTCGATAGTTAATCCTTCAGATTTTGTGTTAACAATAGATGTAAACCCTCGACAGCGGGGTCTAATGTCTCTTTGATTTACACAGCATTATTATCTTTGTAATGTCTCTTTGATTTACACAGCATTATTATCTATGTATAAGCGCTGGTACTTTGACTGTATTTTGTTAAGATTCGGGTAGTTACCAGGCTTCTATAACTGTTTAGCTCAGCACCATTTCGTAGTTGTGAAGTTCTGTTTACTCATTTTCTTTATTCATATCTACTGGTATACTGCTACGGTCTCTCAGGCCGCCCTAGGTTTTGGTTCTGTTATGTACATATGTATTTGAATAACCAGGATTGTTACAGCAGATGAATATGTGGCTACAATCTCAGTAACTAATCTACAGATGTCCATTGAGTTGTATGCATTATTCTTTTACAACAACTACAGTTATTCCTTTTTGCATTAACTAATGAAAAGAAAACACAGATAACTGTTCACTATCTATACACTTCCAGTACCTGTTTATCATTGTCTAACTCTATAGAAAATGCATACCTGGTCAGTCTGCTACCGGCGTTCCTACTCCAAAGGTTCACCTGCAATCATTTTTGCTCTTATCCTCCCAACCTTGAGATCCACTTCACGTTGGATTCTCCCCCCAAGCCGTCTTGCAGGCCTGCAGCCCTCAACAAGACTCATGCACTGTTGTGCTTGGTTATCTGGTCTCTACCAGACTTAACCCTCTTTCTCTCTTGTCTCTCCTGGAATTTCTTTCCCTGTCTGTTCCCAAACAGCCCAGGGGTTTTCCTTCCCAGGACTTTTCCCTGGGTGAGAGGCAGTTCCTTCAGTTTCATAACTGATTCTTTTCTTTTAATAGAAAATCCTCCACCAGGAGGCTGCCAGCATTTCAAGAATATACACACATATATATAATCCAATATATTAACTTTCATAATTAAATAATGTCATTCAGTAACAATAAGTAACCACTCATACAATTTCTTACCACAGTAATTACTCCAAATTTACAAGTTATCCGGGGTCATCACATCTTCCCCCCCTGGGATTGGACATCGTCCCGATGTCTATTCCCATTAAATAAATTTGGGTAAACTTTCCTAATGAGTTCCTCGTCTTCCCATGTAGCCTCCTTAGGCCCACAGTGCTGCCACAGCACTTTAACTTGGGTAATAACCCGTTTCCGCAGCCGCACTTCTCTCCGATCGAGAATGCTCTGTGGTTCGACCAGAACCTCGTCTTCCAGTTCTACCTGCAGACAACCAATACCTTTAATCAGTTTCCTATTGAGTATATCTGCATAATCAAAACAACCGGGTTAATTCTTACCCGCACATCTTGCCATCGGATAACATGTTTAGGGTCATATACATATTTCTTTAGGACAGAAACGTGGAACACATTGTGAATCCTAATATGAATTGGCAAGGCGAGTTGGTAAGCCACCGACCCCACTCTAGCCAAGATTCTGAAAAGGTCCAAAGTACCGAGGAGCCAGCTTGGCGCACCCGCTCCACTGCAGTGTGCTCCTTCTGGCTTGAATCCTCACAAACACATGGTCACCAACCTGATACTCTGTGAATCTTCTTTTCCTGTCCGCAAAACTTTTCTGTCTGTCTTGTGCAGCCTTTAAATTGGCACGCACCCTTTTCACCATGTCTTCCATTTCTTTAAGCATTTCTGGACCCAAACTCAGCTTGTCCTCAGGTCCACCCCAACTTGAGGGTGTGCGGTAGTTTCGCCCATACAGGACCTCAAAGGAACTTAGCTGGGTTGAGGTGTGATATCCGTTATTATATGCAAATTCGACCAAATGTAAATACTCTTCCCATTGGCTTGGTTTCAGCATCACATACGCCCTCAACATGTCTTCCAACACCTGATTAACTCGCTCAGTTTGACCATCGGTTTGCGGGTGATAGGCCGTGCTAAAGTTCAGCTGAGTACCCAACTCAGCGAACAATGCCCTCCAAAAAGTGGATGTGAACTTCACATCACGATCTAATATAATTACCCTTGGCAGCCCATGCAATCGGAATACATTTTGCATAAAGAGGTGAGCAATTTGCACCGCCTTATAAGTGGACTGCACAGGTATAAAGTGTGCCGCTTTACTCAACTTATCAACCACTACCATGATAGAATCATTGTTCTTCTTTGTTCGAGGCAACCCAGTTATGAAATCCATGGAAATGGTTTCCCATTTCCACTCCGGAATAGGCAAAGGCTGTAACAGTCCTGCTGGATGCTGATGTTCTGCCTTAATTTGCTGGCATTCCAAACACCGCGCCAAATACTCAACTACCTGTTTCTTCATTCCTGGCCAATAATATTCCTTCTTAAGTGCAGTGACCATCTTTTGGTACCCTGGGTGGCCAGTGTAGTGGCTGATATGAAACTTGTCCAAAATCAGTCTCTTAAGGTCATTTGAATCATGTACAAACAATTTCTTATTAAAACACAACATTCCAGCACCATCTAGTGTGTATGCTTGCTGTAATCTTTCATTAACAGATTGTTGTACCTGCTGTTTTAAGTATTGGTATTCAGCATCGCGACTTGCTGCTGTTTTTATTTGCTCAACCAGCGAGTTCTGCCACTTGCTGACTGAAAGTTCACATAAACATTGAACCTTTCGACTTAATGCATCAGCATCTCGGTTTTCTTTGCCTTTTAAATGCTTTATCTCGAAATCAAACCCACTTAGGAAATCTGCCCAACGACCTTGTCTCGCATTCAGGGTAGGTTGGCTGAAATAATTTGTCAAACTGTGATGATCTGTTAACAACAGAAATTTCCTCCCTAGGAGGTAATGTCGCCACATTTTCAGCGCATGAATAATAGCTGTTAACTCTAGATCGTAAGCAGAGTATCTCTGCTCATGCTCTTTTAGTTTTCTTGATTCATACGCAATTACTTTTCCTTCCTGCATTAATACTCCACCCACACCCTCCTTACTTGCATCGGTACACACCACGTAATCCTTATTAGGATCAGCTATACTCAAGATGGGTGCAGTGGTGAGCAAATGCTTCAATCGATCAAAGCTCTGCTGACATTCCAGTGTCCACTTAAATACTTTCCCTTTTTTCTGTAATGAGGTAATAGGGTAGGCTATCCTTGAGAAACCTTCCACAAATCTCCTGTAATAACCAGCTAATCCCATAAAGGATCTGATATCAGCTACATCCTTGGGTATGGGCCATTCCATAATAGTTTTTATCTTCTCAGGATCTACTGCAATTCCTTCTTTAGTAATCACGTGGCCCAAATATTGGATTTCCTCCTTGAAGAAATCACATTTACTGAACTTAGCGTATAGCTGATGTTCTCGAAGAGTTTGTAACACCATCCTAAGGTGCTCTTCGTGTTCCTCTTGGGAACGAGAATATATCAGAATATCATTGATAAATATCAGCACAAACTTGTCCAAAAACCTGTGAAACACGCTGTTCATCAAACACATAAAGGTGGCAGGTGCATTGGTCAAACCAAAAGGCAACACTACAAATTCGTAGTGTCCGTAGCGTGTCCTGAAAGCGGTTTTGGCAATGTCCTCATCTTTAATCCTGATCTGATGATAACCAGATTGCAAATCGATATTGGAAAATACTTTTGCCCCCTTCACTTGGTCAAAGAGTTCATATATCCGCGGCAAGGGGTATTTGTTTTTGCTCGTGAGCTTATGCAGCTATCGATAGTCTATACACATACGTAGAGTTCCATCTTTTCTTTTTAACAAATAGTACTGGAGCTCCCCACGGTGATACACTGGGACGGATATAATGTTTATCCAACAGCTCTTGCAGTTGCATTTTCAGCTCTATTAACTCTGGTACGCTCATTCGGTACGGTGCCCGTGATACTGGTGCTGCTCCCTGTGTTAACTCTATAGTGAAGTCTATGTCCCTCTTTAGGGGCAGCCCTGGTACCTCTTTAGGAAAAACATCTGCAAATTCTTGTACTACTGGAATATTGTCCAGTGCAGATATTTTATCTTTCTGGTTTGCATAACCAACTTGAATGGCGTAAATCTGACATCTCTTTCTGAGACATTTAGCTAACTGGGAAGCAGTGATAGGTCGAATTTGTACAGGGTGTTTAATCCCCTGCAATTCTTGTTGTTGCCCCATGTCATCCTTGTAATAAATGGTTTTGGTCTTGTAGTTTACCAACGACCAATGTTTTTCCAGCCAATCCATACCAATCAGGATGTCATAAGAACCTAATGGAAGTACATTCAGGTCTGCTGTTATTGGCTGTCCAGCTATGCTTAAGGAGCAGTTATTAATTTTAGCTAGAACCCGTCTCTTGGCTCCCGTAGCTAGCTATACCAACCATGGATTCTTGAACCTTTCCGATGGTAGTTTACACTGTTCTACTATTTTTGGGCTAACATAACTTAAAGTAGCTCCTGGGTCAATAAGAACATCTATAGAAAGGTTTGAAATCTTACCTTCAAACTCCACCATGGTCGGTTGATATTCCACTTGCCGGTCCTCCAAGTCTGCGTTAATTCTTGGTACGCTACGTGCCACATCCCCAACGGTCGATGCTTCGTGGATCTGAGATATCTGGTCCACTCCTTTACGCTGCGGGCAGTTTTTAACATAGTGCGGTCCTCCACATCCCCAACACTGGACTGGAGGTCTGGTCCCTTCAATCTCTGATCTGGCAGGTGGTTCACTGACCCTGCTTTCACTTGGCTTAGCCCGGAATGTACTCTTGGTTATGTTTCTGTTAATCTGCCCCTTACCAGCACCCTTACCGCCATTACCACGACTCCCTTTGTTATTACCAGCAACTTTGTTGCCTTTCCTTTCATTCCATCTTTTGTTTGAAATGTCTCCTTTTTGTTTGTTCTGCTGGTAACAAATTCTTGCCTTACAAATTGCCTCATCCATGGTTCTGGGATTGTCAAACTCAATTCGTTCTCTTATATAGGCTGGTAAGCTGCTCACAAATCTCTGCACTTTGGCCTTCTCCTCCTTGATATATGGCACATAACGAAGCAGGGAAGTGAAGCGGTTAATGAACTCGTCCATGGACTGTTGTCCCAGTCGTAAATCATGGAATTCCCGTGCCTTCTCATCATAGAAACGCTCGGTTAGATATCTCTCCTTAAAGTATTTCTAAAACTTTTCCCAGGTTATGTTCTGCTCACTTACTCCTTTTACAATTTTAATTTCTTCCCACCACAGGGTTGCTTTGCCCTGTAGCTGGAAAATGGCCAGCCGCGCCTTCAGATTCTGGTCATACTCATACAGCTGGAAATACTTGTTAATGTTAATTAACCAAGCCTCTGCCGCTTCTTCCTGCTCTCCATCGAAATGTGTAGGTTTAATTTTCCGGAATTCTCCCTGTAATTCCATTTTCTGTCTCTTTGAGGTCTGCTGCTCTAATACGTTGTCAGAATCGTCTTCCTTCTCCTCTGAGATTTCAGGTGCGTAATCCCGTTCTTCAGTTGCCCTTTGTTGTTCTGCACTGGGGTTGGCTAATGGTGGATTTTGTCTGTCCGACAGACTCTTCAATATTCTTTCCTGCTCTACTGTCAATCGCACGTTGTCTTCTCGCAGACGCGCCATCTCATTTTTTAGTTCTTGAACAGTTTGCAGTATCGCCAGATTGGTACTGCGTGTCTCTGCACCAAGCTGTACCCACAGCTCTGGATTTTCCCGAGGAACGCTGTCAGCTCCCTGCATTTCCTCCATCTTGCTTGTTGACTGTTAGCGGATTGTTGTTTCTGTATTTATCTCCTAATTGGTAAACAAGAAAATCAATTAGCTGAATTATCTCTTCCTCATGTATGTACTATATAATAATTTTCCATGCATCTGGACTTTACCGCTCCAGAGGTCACAGTTTTGAAACCTTTGCTCTGATACCACATTGTCACGATCTCATCGACACTATATGTACTACAGTAAAAAAAATAATGGTGGCTAACTACTTAAAATCACCCCTCCAAATAACAAGGGAAACATGTACTTAAGGCATTGTAAATGGGATTATGCGCTTGGTATATGACTAAACTTTATATTAAATAATCAACCTTCACCAATCAGGTATTATCTCCTACGCATAACACTTATGAGTATATCGTTCAAGCCTTTGGCGTTTATTGTTAAACCTTAATTGTTATACCACCAAACTCTTCATTATTCAGTCTGACGCCAGGTGGTGGACGGGACTTAAACCATCTCACCAATCCCATGGCCAGGTGGCATGGATCCACGTGAAGCCACGTGATTCTCGGGGGTTGACCCACTGTGGTTTTCGCGCCAGGCTCTCCCGCTTAAACGGACGATGGTGATTCACTTACCACATCGTATGGTTTAGATCTATCCAAGGGTTTGGCGGATAATACATAAGCCACCAGGTCTTTCAGATCAGTTCATTTGCACATTACAGATGAAGCCGAACGCTCTCCCAGTTTGACAGTTCTCTCTGCAACCATTACAGAGCTTACCCTGCTGTTCAGGTATCGTTCCTTCCAAACTGTCGAACCTGTTAGTCCATTTCACAGTTGTGTTCATAGGTGAATGCATTGCGTTTAACTCTTTGAACCCTTCGGTTGTTTTGACTACTCCAGGTTATTTACAGTGAATGGTAATGTGCAGGTGGGTTTGCCTCCACAGCTTCCTACCGCCTGCAGGAAGATTTCGCTGGCTACAAACAACACAGGTATGTTCATTTTCGTAGATAGGCGGTTTTCCCCTTATTTAAGAAAGGTTTATTCATGAAGTTTGGATTAGCGTCATTCTCCTGGCCCGAGGAGTGTCTCATGACGCTCTGTTTATGTGTCTCAGGTCTGGCAACTGTTTTGCAAACCCTAGTTACGTCTTGCAGGCGGCCACTTCATGCCGGAACCTGTATTTCGTTAACCTATTAGGGTTTAGTTAGAAAATGTTTATGGCTTACATGCCGTCTGTGTACTTGTACATTTGGTTACGATTTAGGGTCTCTAGACCTGGATTGATTGAGTCGAAGTCTGTTTATATTTATCAAAGCGTTCTTTGACCTATTAAAAGTTTAATAGAGCTTCAATGCTTCGTTGCAGATATGTTATTACTTTTGGTTCTCTAGCTCTTCAGTATTCGTCAGGGTTATTTATATAACTTATGTTAACAGTTCGCATTCCTTAATGAATATACTATTCTCAATTTTCAAGCTCTGTCGATTTGTTTGATGGCCGACGCTGTCTTATATACTGCCAGTTCTGTATGGAATAATTTACCTTTCAGTTGATAATACTGTGTTAACGCTTTTCCTTTGATTTAAATATGAGTTGTTACCCTATAAGGCTTACTAAACAGTAAGGCATTAATCTGCTACAGGTATTTAGCACGACATATATCTCGAATCTTTACAGGATTGGTTATATTTTCACATGCATTCGATTCGTTCGAAGTTCTTTATGCGTCCTCATATTTGTTTTATTGCAGAGCTAATGGGTAATCCTTGCATTCGATATGTTGAATGTATAGACATACCCTCTCCGCATACACAGTCGTTTATCCTTGACTGGTCTTTTGCCTGAGTCTGATATATATATATTGTTTACTTTCCGTTATTTCTGGTAACGTTGGCCATATAACAAGATAACCCGTGGATGGTTTTTCTTTAGGCTTTAACTTATATTGTTGTATGCAATTCCTTCGATAGTTAATCCTTCAGATTTTGTGTTAACAATAGATGTAAACCCTCGACAGCGGGTTCTAATGTCTCTTTGATTTACACAGCATTATTATCTTTGTAATGTCTCTTTGATTTACACAGCATTATTATCTATGTATAAGCGCTGGTACTTTGACTGTATTTTGTTAAGATTCTGGTAGTTACCAGGCTTCTATAACTGTTTAGCTCAGCACCATTTCGTAGTCGTGAAGTTCTGTTTACTCATTTTCTTTATTCATATCTACTGGTATACTGCTATGGTCTCTCAGGCCGCCCTAGGTTTTGGTTCTGTTATGTACATATGTATTTGAATAACCAGGATTGTTACAGCAGATGAATATGTGGCTACAATCTCAGTAACTAATCTACAGATGTCCATTGAGTTGTATGCATTATTCTTTTACAACAACTACAGTTATTCCTTTTTGCATTAACTAATGAAAAGAAAACACAGATAACTGTTCACTATCTATACACTTCCAGTACCTGTTTATCATTGTCTAACTCTATAGAAAATGCATACCTGGTCAGTCTGCTACCGGCGTTCCTACTCCAAAGGTTCACCTGCAATCATTTTTGCTCTTATCCTCCCAACCTTGAGATCCACTTCACGTTGGATTCTCCCCCCGAGCCGTCTTGCAGGCCTGCAGCCCTCAACAAGACTCATGCACTGTTGTGCTTGGTTATCTGGTCTCTACCAGACTTAACCCTCTTTCTCTCTTGTCTCTCCTGGAATTTCTTTCCCTGTCTGTTCCCAAACAGCCTAGGGGTTTTCCTTCCCAGGACTTTTCCCTGGGTGAGAGGCAGTTCCTTCAGTTTCATAACTGATTCTTTTCTTTTAATAGAAAATCCTCCACCAGGAGGCTGCCAGCATTTCAAGAATATACACATATATATATATATATAATCCAATATATTAACTTTCATAATTAAATAATGTCATTCAGTAACAATAAGTAACCACTCATACAATTTCTTACCACAGTAATTACTCCAAATTTACAAGTTATCCAGGGTCATCACATTAGCATTCGTATTATTATCACATTAATCTTGGTATTGTTAACACATTATTCTTTGATACACGTTCTGTGGGGTCGCAGTTTGCAGAGGTGTACCGAGGCACTCCCGGTATTCACTATATGTTAGTTACTTCTTTATTAAAATCTCATTGCAGGGTTGTCTTGTATTGCAAGGGTTGCCCGACTCGGAGGGCTTGTCTCCCCTTACCCTTTCTATAATTATTCTATATCATGAGTTTAATGCCACACTCGAAAGACCACTGATCTTTCCTAGTAATAGAATTGAGTTATGGAGATTATTGTCTCACTTCCTTGTTTTTCATACCTGTAACTTGTAATTCGGCAAGATTCTCTCTCTGCTTTTCCCAACTACTCGGAATAGTAGTGTTGCGATCGGTCTGCTACAACCAGGGTTTTATTCTTACCCTTGCTCCTGTCATTTGGCAGTGAGACCGAAGCTTAACCGTTCGGGTCTCTGTCTAGAACAAGGCGCAGGCTCCTATACTTAAAGACTAACATCTGCTATCTAGCTAGTGTGCAATTAGGAAGTAGCAATGATATTGTTAAGCAACAATTATCTCCTATGCATTACAGATATTTATAGGGTTTAACTTAAATGACTTGCAGATACTTGCAAAGATTTGAGGGTTTCAGTCTTACTTACCTGGCCTCGGCCAGCCCTTAAGTCCCTTAGTAGATCACCTACACGCAAGCCTGTGCATAACTATTTAGCTGCCCATCCGTGAGACTCGTCCTTCGAGACCAGAGCCTCCCCCCTTGCATTCCTCTTGCCGGATCACTATCCTCAGCAAGGTTGCACTGTGTGCTCGACTATCTGGTCCTTACCAGACATAGTCTTTCATTCACTCTTTTTTTTTTTTCCTCTGCCTGTCTCTACAGCGCAGATTTTTTGCCATCCTCTCCCTTTTTCCCTGTAAGCTTTTCCAGTTAGGGGAGGTGGTTAAAGTCAGTTCCAATAACCAACTTTCCTCCCAAGAGTTGCCAACACTTATCATGAGTATTCTTTATTAAAATATTTTAATGCACATGTAAAATAAAAGAAATACTCTTAGGATCTTTTTAGAAAAAAGAACAGACAATAAAATAGTCTTCCAATGTCATTCTTAATCCAGTCTTTTACCATAGTGAAATTTAAATATTTACATATTCCCGGGGTCATCACAGTTTCGCATTCCATCGTTGTGAAGCCATTCTAATTTGTAGTTTAGTCGTGATGGGAACTTATCCGAACTTGAATTTATTAAAAAAATATTATAAACCTAAAATGGAATTTTTTTTTGCAGTTTACTTTTCTTACCGTTAAAGATCAAAAATATTTTTTTTTTAAATATATACTAATAAAATTTATTAAAAATATTCTACTAGTAAATTTATATATATAAGAGATTGAAATTCATTTTTAAATTAATGAAAAATATAGATAGAATACATCAAACTCAATATTATATATACGTTGGTTAAACATATAATTGGATTTCAGTAGTTGCCCCCTATTATCAAGGAATTTCTATCCTGAAAATCATTGCACAAAACAAAATTCTTCAAAATTAATAATATACCTAAAATTTTAAATTTTCCTTCTCTTTTCAAAATTAATTTAAATTTATAATTAAAAATATTTAATGTTATATATATATATATAAAATCCATATATATATATATATATGAATATATATATATATATATATATGAATATGGATTTATATATATAGTTAGTTTAGTCGAACTACATTCTCATCTTTGAAATATCACTGAGATGAAAGCGGGGAAATGATTTATGAAAAATATATATAAGACATCAAACTTAATATTTTATATGTTAATTAAAATAAAAATTTAATACGTTATATGTTGATTCAAATATAATTGTTCACTCACATATAATTGGATTTGAGGGGTCACCCTTGTATTATCATGGAATTTTTATTCCAAAATAATTGCAGAAAACAAAATTCTTCAAAATGAATAATATAGATAAAATTTTAAATTTTATTTGTATTTTTCAAACTCACTTAAATTTACAATTAATCATATTTGAATTCGTCATTCATATATATATATATATATATATTTTAAGTAAATTATATATTTATTATCTATAATTTTTTTTCCTAAATTGTTTTTTAAATATTTAATATGATTGTTTATTTTTATTTTTTTTCTTTTTAAGTTTCCTAGGACTACATTTTTATCATGATCTAGGCAATGAATTGAACCTTTGATTTAACATTAAAGAGTGCCTTAAAAGAGCACCGCATCACTATCTATCCAAAAACCATGGAATATAAATTTTAAATATTAAGAACATATATTTTTTATAATTTATTTTGATAAAAATAAATTTATATTTAATTTATTCTATAATATTTATTGATGTAATTTTTCATTATTAATGTGTATTTAAATTTGTGGCCAAATCTTGATTTGTGTTTCTTAAATTGGTAGAGCACTTAGATTGTGAAGAGTTCATCGATCAAACTTGTGATTTCAATAAATCCCTGCAAAATTCTAAACAAATTAGATCCAAAAATAAACTAGACAATTTCCAAAAAAATCCACACTTAAAAATTACTCATTTGACTTGTTTCTCAAGGTTCTTTGTTTTCCTTCCCAAAAAAAATTATCAAAACTGGTTGACTTGCACCCACTCCAACGTATGTCAATTAGAGGATACGGGGCCACTGATGGCCAGGCTGTGCCGTTTACGATGAACGTGAAGCTAATTTTGTATGGCTTTAATGTACCCATGGCTGTTCGGGGCCGGGCGGGACGCTTTCCTATTTTACCTTTCGAGGGACTGGAAGCGTCGGGCTTTGTGTGCAGCGTGACATGCATTAATCTCACCCTTTTCCACGTCAAAAAGTCACTTTATTTAGTCTTGTTTTTAGAAGGAATGACAGACTAAGAAATGCTGGAATTGACTTCCTATGGAAAGGTGTGTATTTTTTAAAAGAGAAAGGGCTATGGATCTTGAACTTAGGATTGTTATGGATGGGGAATCGTCAGCGGGGAGAGGAATTCGCTGGATGCGCTGAATGTGGCTCGTGACGTAGTTTCGCTACTTTTTCGCAGACATCAAAATGTCCGGTTGCATGTGGAGGACGGCGTAGTAGGTATGGTGTCGGTCCTTCGAGCACAATTTCGTGACGTACGATTAAACATGACTTGAGTTAGAAGCGAACACATGCAAAAATAGGATAGGGTTTAGGAATCGAATAATGACGTCTCAACTAAGCTTAATTCAGTTTCCCATCTCATCAATCTGATCCATCAATTAATAGTTGGAATGTAATTCATTTTTTTTTCTTCTGTAATTCGATTTTTATTTTCTCAAAAGATGATGATAATTTACATCTATTAAAATCTATATAAATTACACACTTTTGAAAAGATAAAAGAAATAAAAATTGATAACATGCATGTTTTTTTAAATTTATTAAGGTAGAAGATTAAGAAGATTAGCAGTGTGACAACTATTTTGAAAATTAGATGGAAATAGAGTATAAGATTAAGAGAAATTGTTTTTTAACTTCAACTTTCTCAATATTATATATGTGACAAACTCTTTTATTTCAAAGTGTCTTTAAGAATTTATCTATTACACAAAGGACAAACTCTTTCATCTCAAAATGTTTTTAAAAATTCACGAACTTTGCAATTTTATTACAAATCTCGTAAAAAAATAATTTATATCTTAACAATATTAATATTCTTCTTATCATAATCAAAATATAAATGTTATTACTTTAATAAATTTTTTATTTATAATAAATAATAAATTTAATATATATGTCTATATATATAACTTTTAAATTTATTAAGATACATATAAAAAAATATTTTTCTCTTAAAATTAACCAGTCCATTAATAATTATTATGACCCAAACAAATACTTCTAATGACCCAAACAAATACTTCTATTTGAACCATGATAACAAACCAATTTAATGTATGTTAACTTACTTATACAAGAACTTTTCCTTCTCCAATATTTTATTAATTATTCTCTCGTTTTCCTGCTCCAATATTTTATTAATTATTCTCTTGTTTTACTGCTCCAATATTTTATTAATTATTCTCTTTATCTATCTTCAATGCTGGACTAAAACAAGGTTTTTATCATTATATTCATTATGTATTTTCTTACTTTTATTAATTTACACGAAAACAAATTTATATTACACTATATCCTTTCCAACCTACTCTACAATTTAGGATCTCCCTTAAGGAATCATCAATCTATACTACAAAATAAACAAAAACAAATTTATATTACACTGGATCCTCTCCAACCTACTCTACAATTTAGGACCTCTCGTAATGGAGTCAAGTTTAGCATAAGACTGATTCCATGATAAAAAAATAAGAAGAGATCCAAAAGCACAATTTTGAAAACTTAGAATTATAATTTAATATTTTGCATTTCCAAGAGAATTGTTCATTTGAAATTATAATTTATATTCATCGATCTATATTCAAAAAAATAAAATAAAACAACTATTTTTATTTGTGGACATTATTATTATCCACATTTTTCATATCTTTGCATTCATATTATATATTGGGCAACATTATTATTATCAACATTTTTCATATCTTTGCATTCATATTATATTTTTTTATTATAACATAGCGATACCATAAACGATTTTATTTCTGAATTGTATCTAAGAGATTTAATCCAGATTTAAAACCCCCTTGCATTGATGAATTTGAAAACTAGATTATTGTAATATCCCACAATTGTAATAAAATTTACTTTTACCATGGCAAATCAGAAATTAGTTACAAAATCAATTTTAATTTTCTTAAACCGATTTTGAATTAGGAAATTAGTTCCAAAAACTAATTTTAAAACTAATTACTCCTGCGATTATCATAAATGGAGAAGAGTGACTTCATTGGAAGGCGGGGAGAACTATGGATCATAGTTTTGAAAGGTTTATCGACAGAGCTGCACATTAAGCTTTTGGAGAAGTCTGGAGCGGGGAACATCTCTTTGTGTGAACGAACGTTTCTTCCTTCAAGGCCGTAGATTGTAAGGCACCGTTAAGTTAGGAATGTTATTTTTCTTGCAAAGAAAATCTACGCACAATTTTTTTTTTAAAGAAATCATAATTTTTTAAAGTTTTTTTTTTTTTTTTTAATTAAATGATAATACTTTTCATGAAATGAAATGAATGTAAGTAAACCTTTTTTTATGAAAAGAGAAAGAAAATAAATTATTTTATTAAATAAACAAAGATTATTGAGAAATTATGAGAGAAAATTAGATTATTAATTTCGGATTGCTAAAAAATTATGAGAGAAAATTAGATCATTAATTTCTTTGGAGATATGACTATGATTCCTATAGAGTTTTAGTGATAATATGCATTATATTAGAATTCTTGAAATAAATTTCTATGTTAATTATTGAAAATGAACTATTAATTCAATCATTGTATTAGATTTTGAAGTGAAATGTCTTTGCATACATTAAAAATTTTTCATGCATTATTGCATTCAATTATTGGAAAAAGGAAATGTGTGGGTATGCAAGAAAGAATGGTGTTATGAATTGGACATTCGAAAAAAGGGTTAAATATATATTTACGTGTCCGGAAAAGATTAATTGTGTTAGAATTCTTGAAATTGAAACATATGTTCAATGGTTATTATGTTTAAACTCTCATTTTGAGAAAATGGACTTGTATTTATATGCAATAAAATTGAATAGATTAATTGTGTTAGAATTCTTGAAATTGAAACATATGTTCAATGGTTATTATGTTTAAACTCTCATTTTGAGAAAATGGACTTGTATTTATATGCAATAAAATTGAACTCGTTAGTTTGATGTTTCTTGAGAGGAAATAAGTTCCTTGCATGCATCAAAATATAACTATTAAGTTGGATATTTCTTGAGAGGAAACAAGTTGTTTGTCTCGACAAAATAGAAATAGTATGTTTGATATTTCTTAAGAGGAAATAAGGTATCTGGATGCACGATATAGAAATACTATGTTTGATATTTCTTGAAAGGAAATGTGTTATTTGCTTGAACAAAAAATAGAAATATTGTTTTTATCTCTTGAAAGGATATATGATCTTTGCATTCATGAAAAATAAACCTATGATGTTCGATTCTTTGAAAAAAAATATCCATGGAAAGTATATAATTATTGTGTTAGGACTTTTAGACAAACAATAATTTGTGTGTAGAAAAGAATAATCATTATGTTAGACCTCGGAAGACAAACAAGTAATCACATGCAATAAATGCATTAGTTTTTTCTTGAAAAAACAAATATATCCGCATGCAAGAAATAATAACTAACACATCAAATTTCTTTTAGAACGAAGCGTGTATTTGTGTGTATCATAGACTTTATAAATAGCTCTATCTTGGGAAAGATTCTTTTGGAAAAGGGACGTGCATTTGCATGCATTATAATAGTGTCTATTATATTAGCTTTCCCTTAGAAGGGGACATACATTTGCATGCATAATAGTAATAATAATAATAATATCTATTGTATTGGAAAGACTACTTAGTTTCATGCACAAAGAAGAAGTTGAGGGGCTAACTTTATTTGAATATGTTTTTATCTATTTACATGCATGAAAAACAAAGCCAAGTTGTTAGTATCCTTTAATAATGGATGGTTAGAGTGGTTTTCCTTTGGAAAAGAAAGCACACTTATGTGAGATGGGTCATAGTAATGTGGCATTTATTTTGAAATGCTTTTGCTTATAATTAGTGCATGAGCAGTGTTGCTCGAAGAATCGTGTTGTGATATTTCATTTACATTTCATGTATGCACATAAATAAATGTTGAAGAATCACTATTAAAGATTGATTATTGGTTGATAAATACTCTATGTAATAATGACATCAAAGTTGTTGGCGACAAAAATGGCAGAACATGATGGTGAATTATGAAAATGATAAATTATATTTAACATTATGGCACGAAAAGAACTAATGGTCCACGCAGATGAGTGCAAGCTGCAGGATGGTCCAGTGATGGAATAACCAAGCCACATAGATGTAATGATTGAGGATTTCTAGGTAAATGATATCATGATGATTGTAATAGCTTTTAGCTAGATATGTTGTATTTAAATGATATTTCATTGTAATATTTTATGACAATGGTCAAGGAATGGACTCACATATAAGCCATTGAGTGATGGACAAACACTGTCATGAGCATTTAATAATAAAATTAAACATTTCTTGGTTTTCACTCTATGGGGTTTCTAGGGTATATCATTGTCTAATGATGTGGTTGTCTATTCTGCTACTTTTATGACATGGATTCCTTGCAGGAGATTACGTTTATAATATTAACTATGGGATTACCTAATCTAGTTAAAGGAATCATGAAAATGATGCAAGTTTATATCATAACATTTATGTTAACATACTACAACAGTAGTTGTTAATGGATATGTAGCTTAATACTCCTTTACTAAAGTTACTCTATATAAGATTCTATCCAATGGTTAATGAGGAATCCGGAATAGAAATTTGGGTAGTTACCCATAGGTAAATTTGGATAAAAAAATTCCCAATCCATGCATTTTCATGCGAGGTTAATAGGGGATGTTACAATTATATACAATTGGAATGATGAATATTGATGTTCAAAAATAAAATAATAGTGATGGATATCTAGTTTAGACATTATTTAAAAACTTTTCTAATATATTAGAAAATAATTTTGGTTTTAAATTCACATAGTTTATATTGAATTATTTAATAAAGTGCTTACTTATGCTATTTTATTCATAAATATAATCATTTACTATGCAATTGGATTAATGAATATGGATTTTGGACCCTTAGATGATAGACATGGATGTATAGTTTAAATGTGTAATATACCTAAAACCTCAATATATCATTTACCATCTATCAGGTATTATTGTACTACGTCGATTGGCTTTTGTTTAATCTATTGGAATGTTACGGCTAAATCAAGAAGCAATTATGGTGAATAATTCTTGGTAGCGACCTTTTCCACTGACGTATATGCTCTAAAAGTTTACCAAGTGAGGATGGTAGATATATATATTTTCAAGGAATATAATATATACAATATACATAGTACAAAGTGAAATGCATGAATGGGAGTGATTTTCTTAAATAATTGGATGAGGAATAAGATCCTTGTTTCAGTCCAAGAAGTTGTAGTCAGAGACATCTTACTCACTCACATGCTTTGAGCTTCCATTTCAAATTTCCTTCCATTATATCATTGCATTTGAAGGTTAAACTATTTTCTAAGTTTGAGATAAAGACTCTACTACTTTCAGAGACATCTTGCTCCCTTCATTTGCTTCTGACTTCCACTTCGAATTTTTGTGCAAGCATAGTTGATTGTGTAAAGATATTCATTTCTTGGCTTCAGAGACTTCCATGATCGATGTATCCGTTGAGTATGAATGCTCCAAAAAGAGGACGATGGTGACTACATCTCATTGAAGCCTTTAACATGCTAGCCTATAAGTCATTGATTTCATAGATATTACTCTCAAGTGTGTAGAAATTAATATGTTTATTCCTTACTTCTCATGAAATTTACTAAATCATAAGACTTGAAGCTACTTTACTCATCCGTGGAAGTTAATTCACCATCTAAAACAAGAATCCTAGACATGCAAAAGGAAACATCACACATGCACATAGATTTATCTAGGGGAAAGAAATTGCTCAAAACCCCTTACTATTTGTATTGCATTAACCAAAGAATCTAGATGAATAGAATATGCTCTGCTCAAGCTTGAGCTCACCCTACACTAGTCTCTTCTATCCTCTACCTTACTAACTGACCTTGGCTAATACTTAGAGAAAAATTCAAGCCTCCAAGTCTGCATTTCTTTGCGTTTTTCCCTTAGGAATTAGGTCCCTATTTAATAGGAATTTTCCTCATCTGGATTGCGCAATTCCTTCAGGTCAATTCTCCAACTGCATGCATTACTTGTACAACTTGAACTAGTTTACAATTGATAGTAAACTTCCCTTCAACTCCAATCTCAACTGGGTAACTGAAATCTCTACATGCATGAGTTAATTTAAGCTAATTGATTAGTTATTTGGATGATCATTCAGTGTGGGATATATTCCACACCCACTACTTGACCTGCACTTGTTCCTCCATCAGTTAGAACTATTTTAACTGACCATAACTCAACTTAAATGAATTAAATTTCTACAATTGAAATTAAGTAAACCTAGACTCCTAAAATTTAGGCATCCACTGCACACAATTGAACTTCATGTCCCTAACTCGAATTAACTGAGCTAGACTCCTACTTTTTAGGAATCAACACAAGTAAAATAATATTCAACACATTGAATTGAGTGTTCTTAACTGAGTGTCAAGTGCCATGTCACCTCAGTTAACTCTTTAAGTCGTCTATTTATGGAATTCTGAATTTCCTCAATTTTAATTAAGGCAAAAATAAAAATTGATACTTTTCTTGTTGCATTTTCAACACTCCCTCTCCTCAAGAAAGAGATTCTCAACTACCCTGATCTAGCACCTTTGGAATGGATTGCATGCAACACTTCTCACAGTTGTTGTTGCAAATGCAATAGCTACAACTGAGATGCATCCAGAAAAATGGAATCCACTATGTCTACAACTGTCTACTAGGAAAAATGTGTTGTTGTTGACTTTGCTATTGAGCCTCTTTCTCTATTTTCAACACTGACTAAGACTGATCCTCCTACTGTTAAATACTATGGGACCCTGTAGCAATGTAATGATCCATGGGGAGAGCACCTCAATGTACCCTCCCCAAATTTCTACAACTTTGGGACTAAGAATCTACATCGCCCCACCTCACTCCAGGAGGTATAGTTGCATGAAAAGAGAAATTTGATCTACTCATATTGTTATTGCTTCTTCTCTATTGTTCTTTCTGCATTGTTTCTACAACTACTACAATAACAAGTGTGATATCCCTAGATCTCAAAGTACTAGCTTTCATAGGGATGCTCCCTCTAAAACTATACTCCCTATGAGTCTCAATCACCCTGTGGGGAATCTTTCTACTCCTCAATCTACCAATATCAATTATCACAACTCCTTTTTCTGTCACTAAACATTGGCTCACTGATATGCCCACTAGTAGCCTTATAAAGTCTCCATTAAGAAGTATGAACATAGGGTCTTCTATATCTTCCTTGAATGAGGGATCCATACTCTGCCTCCTAACAACTAATTAGTTCTTTAATGATCATTGTACATGAGGAATTCAAGGACTCATTCTAATGTGAATCATGCTCTTATACCATGTAGAAATTAATGTGTAGATTCAATATTGCTAATGAAATTTATTAAATCAAAAGACTCGAAGCTACTCTCATCATATGCAAAAGTTAATTCACCATATAAAACCAGAATCATAGACATGAAAAAGCGAACATCAGTTGTGCACAAATATTTAAATAGGGGAAATTAACTTCTCAAAACCCCTTACTATCTGTATTACATTAATCAAAGAATCTAGATGAATACAATATGCTTTGCTCAAGCTTGAGCTCAACCTACACTTGTCTCTTCTATCCTTTGTCTGATGGACTAGCCTTGACCAATACTTAGCCAAAACTTTGAGCCTCTAAGCCCCTATTTCCTTTCATTGTTACCTTGGGAATTAGGCCCCTATTTAATAGGAATTTTCTTCATCTACATTGTGCAATTCCTTTAAGTCAATTCTCTGAATACATGCACCACTTGTACAACTTGAACTAGTTTAGAACTGATAGTACATTGTCATTAAACTCCAATCTCAACTGGGTAAATCAAATTATTTACATGGATGAGTTAATCTAGGCTCAGTGATTAGTTATCTGGATGATCAGTCAATGTGTGTTATGTTCCACACCCACAACTTGACCTCCACTTTTACCTCTATCAGTTAGAAATAGTTTAACTAACCATAACTCAATTTAACTGAATTAAATTTCTACAATTGAAATTAAGTCAACCTAGGCTCCTAAAATTTAGGAACCCACTGCACACAACTGAACTCCATGTCCCTAACTCGAATTAACTGAGCTAGACTACTAATTTTTAGGAATCAACACAAGTAAACTAAACCTCAACTCATTAATTTGAATTGAGTGTTCTTCACTGAGTGACAAGTGTTATGTCACCTTAGTTAACTCCTAAAGTTGTTTAGTAATATGGAATTCCAAATTTCCTCAATTTTAATTAAGGTAAAAATCAAAATTGACACTTTTCTTTCACATGAGAGTAGAGTTGGCATATGAATCTTTTTATATTTAAAAGAAGAGAAAGTAGCCATTGCCTTGAAGAAAGGTGTATATAAATATCGTTTGCATAATTTATGAACATCTAAATATAATTAACCATGCCTTTTAGGGGTATTTGATATAAAAGATAAGTAACCATGTCATTCTTGAAAGAAAATTGTATGGTAAAATATAAAGAAATCATATTAATTTCTTGAAAGAAAATTGCATTGTAAAAGATAAAGAAATCATATTACTTTCCTGAAACGAAAAATTGCATGGTAAAAGATAAGTTAGGGATGTTGTTTTCTTGGAAAGAAATATGTAAACTTTTCTTATGAAAAGAGAAGGAAAATAAGTTATTTTGTTAAAGAAAAGATTGATAGAAAATTATGAGAGAAAATTAGATTATTAGTTTCCTTAGAGATATTAGCATGATTATTAGACTCTTAATAGGAATATGTGAAGAATAATAATATCCATTATATTAGAATCTTGAAATAAATTTCTATGTTACTTATTGAAAAGAAAAAATTAATTGCATGTATCATTGTATTACGTTTCGAAGTGAAATGTATTTGCATACATGTCAAATTCTTGGAAAAGAGAAAAATTAATTAGATTAATTCTCTTGGAAGGGATTTCATGAATCTATATGCATATATTTCCCATGTTGTTTATTTAATTACCATAAGGATTTGAGTGTAGAAAGACTTGAATAAGAGTTTTGTGCATGAATTGATGAAAAATAAAGATTATTTTCTTAAAAGATGCATATAAATCTTGTTCATACAAGAACATGAAGTTCACATGCTTGTTTCTCAAAAAGATTATGTGCATTGAAGTAAGGATAATTGTGTTAAAAAAAACACATGTTGCATGTACAGAAGGGTAGTCATTGTTATATAAAAAATATGTTTTTGCATGTAGATAGATAAAGTTATTATGTTAATTTTCTTGAAAAGACTAATCCCTTGAAAAAATTGCCGCTAGATGAATTGTGTTAATTTTCTTCATTTAGGTAAATAAATTGTTAAGTTAACCTTGTTATTGTTGCCTAGGTTTTATGCATAAAAGAAGGTTATATATGGCAATTTCTTGAAAGGGAAGCATGAAAAACTTGCATGTAGAAAGATAGAGAAACAAGGTTATATTAACCTCCATTTGAAAAAGAAGTATGTATCTATTTACATGAAAATAATTTAATTAATGATGGTAGAATTCTAGAGAAGGGAATATGTGTTGCATACATTAAAGAAGCGATATTATGATAAGCTCTTGCATGCATAGGGAATAGTCATTGTGTTATAGAGATATGTTCTTTTCATGGATAGAATAAATATTTAGCTATATTTATTTAGGAAAAATTATATATGATTACTTGTTTCTTTTGGAATACGATGTATATGCATGCAAGATTTGTGTTAGCTTTTTTTTGGAAACAATATACATTCGCATGTGGGAAATGACAACATGTTGTGTTAGCCTACATTGAAAAAGATCATTTTCGAAAGTATATACATTTTCATGCATAAGAACAACATTCATTGTGTTAGCTTTCTTTACATATTTACATGCACTAGAACAAATAGCTAAAGGACTAGTAATTTTGATAAAGTTTATGTAATTCGCATGCATGAAGATCATAACTGATATGTTATTTTCCTTTAAAGGGATATCTTCACATTTGTTGTGATTTATCTTGCAAGAACATGTTCTTGTCTAAAGAAATTATTAGTTAATGTGGTATTTGTTTTATAGACATGTTTTGATGGTTACGTGGTTATAACTAGTGCATATGCAATGTCATTAAAGGAAGTTTGTCTCAATATTTTGCTTGCATTTCATGAATGTAAATGAATAGATGGTGAAGCATCCCCAGTATGTATTTTAAATAGGTTGATTAATATTTTATGTAATCATGATATCAATGTAGGTTGACAACAACAATGGTAGGAAATGATGGTGACTTGTGCAAACGATAGATTATGTTTAGCATGGTGTTAGGTAAGGAATTAATGGTCCATGCATATGAGTGTGAGCTGCAGGATGGTCCACTAAAAGAAGAATCTAGCCACAAAGATAAAAAGAGTGAATATTTATGGGTAAATGATATCATGATGATTGTAATAACTTTTAGCTAAATGTTTTATATTTAAATGATATTTCCTTCTAATATTTTAGGAAAATGGTTAAGGGATGGACTCCCTTATAAGTCATTGAGTGAGGGGTGAACACCCTCATGAGCTTTTAATAATAAGATTAAACATTTGTTGGTTTTCACCCTATGAAGTTTCCAAGGTATATCGGTGTCTAATGATGTGGTTTCTTGTTGTGCTATTTTTATGATGTGGATTCCTTGCATGAGATGATTTTTATAATATCAAGTATGTGATTAACTAATTTAGTCAAAGGAATCATGAAAATGATGTAAGGTTACATCAGAAAGTTTGTGTTAATATGCTACAAAAGTGGTTGTTAATGGTTATGTAACTTATCATTTCTTTACTATAATCACTATATTTAATGACGAAGATTCTATGTTAATGAGAAACCTAGAATAGTAATTTGGATAGTTACTTGTGGGTAAGTTGTGTACAAATTTTCTAATCATGTACGTTTCCATACGAGGATGTATGTGTTGTTGCAAAATGTTATTTAAAAATTTCCATCTTAAAAAATGATTATGATTCTAGATTCACATTGTTTGTATTTAAAAATTCGTAAAATATATCTTCACTTATATAATTTTTTTTTCAAATATAATTATTATTCCACCATTAATAGAACTATTTCATAAATACCACACAGACCAACATGTCTCTAGAGACTTAGAGACTTAAACCCATCCACTTAAGACATACATTGTGAACCATACCACTTGAACTAAATTCACTTAAACTAAATTCCTTTCGCAATGATGATAACCAATATTAATTAAAATATTAATAATAATTAATTAATATAATAAATTTGAATAATTATACTAATAATTTTTTTTTATAAAAATATAAATAAATTACCACTCTTCTCACCATATTTATTAACATTTATTAAAATATATGAAGCTCCAATTAAATTCCGGTTTTAAGTATATTAAATGTAAACTTTTCCCAGTGATCATTCCTTTCCATGCTTATATGAATTACTTTAATGTTTGTAGGTTAAGTTGTGGAATCTAATTTTTTTAAATAATTATTAAATATTTATTTAATAATATATAATTTTATATTTATTTTTTTAGTTTTTTTTTAATTAAATTTATCTTAAAATTTATAAATAATATTTTTATTATAGATAAAATTAATATTTTAAAATTTAAATTATATTTAAATAAACTTGATAGGAATAAAAAAATGCATGAACTATTTAAATATTAATTATTGAGATTTTTTAATATAAAAGATAAAATTGCATTAAATAACTTATTATATTTTTGGTATACATTTTCCATATATATTTTTTTTAAGAATAATGTATTCAACATTAAAATATTGTTATGAATAAATGGTTTCCATTATTTTAAAAAATGTGTAATAATTTTTTTCCAGTGGAAAAAGCTGTAACCTTTTATTAAAAAATGAAAAGTTACAATTGCAGATGCATTAAGCATTTCCATAAGCTGCCACATGGGCTCAAGTGCTTTCGCACCCCTCGCAACATTTGAGGACTAACGTGCACAAAGAATAAGAAAAGAGAAAGAGAGGAGAGAGAGAGAAAGGGCAAGAAAAACTGAATTCCGGCGCTTCAAGTTTTTCTCCCCTTCTTCTTTTCAACCTTGCGCCACTCTCCTTGAGTGGGCTTGATCGAAGCAATGACTAACTGTGATTCTACATTTTGTGGGCCTGTTTCTTTGTCTGAGTCTGAAGTATCTGAGTGGTGATGCCGTTTGGTGCCTCCCATGCTTGGATCCACACTTGTCATCTCTGCCTGATTTTGGTGAATCTTTGTGTTCTTGTTTGCTGATGTAGTAAATTTTCCGGAATCTGAGGACAAATGTTCCTGATTGTTTGCCGTGGGGGTGGCAGCCCCGGCATTCTCCCCAATAGGATCATCATGTTGTTCAGGTGGGAAGTTAGGCTCCCCCTCATCCTCTGTTTCTTCTTCTGGATTCACTGTGCATTGCCAGCCTCTTGGTTTGTGAACTTGTTTCTTGTTCCTTCTGTTTTCTCTTTTGTTTTGCGGACAGTTATTATGTAGATGTCCTGTTTGTTGACAGCCTCGACATCTGAAGGCCGTGTTTTCATAATCAAGAGGTTGTTTCCACTGAGAGTTGTTATGGATTAGAATTATATTGTCAGGAAGTCCTTGACTAAGATCAACCTCCACATAGATTCTGGCAAAAGTATGAATGCATCTTTCTATTCTTTCCACATCTTGCTTGATTAATGAACCTATAGCATTCCCTATCGCTGCAAAAACGTTAGGAAACCAGAAATGTAATGGAAGGTTGTGGAGCCTGACCCAAACCGGCATTTTGGAAACCACCATAGAGGAGGGGTCAAAACTCGGGAACCAGGGGGTCATGAAGAGACCAGCATTGCCATAGAACAATGGCCCCTCATGGAGGGCAAAATCTTTTTCCTTAACCGAGTCGAATTTTACAATAAAGAAACCCTTGGAGCACAAATGGATGTCACAATCTGGGGTCCATGTGGAGAAGATCCATTGTCTTAAAGCATCTGTTTTAGGCCAAAACCCGTTGAATCTGCATATGACAGCCAGTGAAGAAAGGTCAGAATGGAAATTTTTTACCTCAGGAAAGTCGATTTGCAGAGCAGGATTCTGTGATCTTTGCTCCACAATGTAGGGAACAGGAAGATCTGGAGATGTTGATGACTTGTTTTTGACTTCCCCCTTCCCTTTGACAGCATCTTTAAAAGAACCAATGCCTTTAGGGCCTGAACCCAAGCTTCCTCCTCTCAGCCTTGTGCTTAGAATGATAGTTGAGTCTCGACCAATGCCATATTGATGTACTGTAAAATTATCCTGCAGGATTTTACCTGCATGTATCAAACTTAGCAGGTTTGATGGGATGCCTGTATCTGCTTGTATTTCATCCTTTATATTTTTTATCAATATTCCTGTCCAGATTTGCTTGCATATAGTTTTTCCTGACAGGGTTCTGATGAAAATTTGAGTTCGATCCTGTTCTGGGTCCTTGTGGGCTGGCTTAGATTTTTTACCCCCTGAAACTACTGCTATTTGAGTTACAGAGGCGTTTAGATCCGGCCCAGATCTGCTGTCTTTGTGGACAAGGGAGGGTGGATCTGTACCATGCAGCCCCAGAAATCCAAGAAAGGGCAGAGGAATAGGTAATCGGCTCTGTTTCCCATTGACGCAGACAGGCAAGACATCCAGGGTAGATCACCTGCGAAGGAGGACGGGTCATCCTGAGACTGTGTGGGGATCGGTAGATTTGAAGCATAAAACCCCGGGCAATGAAGAGGGGTGCCCAGAGTCGCCCTGAGGAAAACGAAACGTGCCAAGAAAGGGGGAAGAACCTCAAATACCTGATTGTTTTGATTCGATACCAGTGGCTCCTTTCCGTTAATGGATCCGGCCCAAATCCTGAGGGTATCATCGAGCGCTGTGGATCCCGCAGCCAGGCTCCAGCTCTTTCCAGCATCGAACAAAACTGTGGAGGCAGCGGCGGCAGCGTATGGACCTGCAGAAACCCTAAGCGCGCAAACACCTGCCATTTTCCTTTCTGTTGGAGCTCCCAGAAAAGAATGTGTAATAATAAATATATAATTGAAAAGAAATTTCATATACTAAATAATATTTAAAAATTCAGATTTATTATATATAAAATGTTTCAATAAATCGTTTTGTTGTGATATTTCTTTTAGTGAACGTAGTTTGAAATCAACTAATAACAATTTTGTAGTATATAACGACTTTTTTAAATATTTACTAAAATTTTGAATTCTTTAATTTAAAAATGACTTTTTATTTTTATTTTTAATTTCATTATTATGAAAAGGTGTTCGAAGATATTAAGTATGGTTTCATATACTATTTAATTATATTTTTTTAATACTAATTAAATTGCGATCCTGTAGCAAATGTAAATATTTAATTTATTGCAGAATTCAACGAACTAAATTATTATTATTATTATTTTATATATAATTTTTTAAATTAAGTTATGCATAAATGGAATAACAACTATGTGTAATTAGTGTTTTCACATGTTGAGTAATGGGGATTGACAGTTACCTGTTTCTAACTAATTTCTTGAAGATTTATTCAAGAAGGATAAAGAGGATAGTGGTATCTGAGATCAAGAGAGACAAGAAGAAAGAGAAAATGGAATAGAGAAGTTTGTGCTGAAGGGTCACGTAGATTTCCAGAGCTAAGTCTGCTTGAGACCAGATAGTTGTTTATGAGAGATATAGTCTCAAAAACAGTTCTTGTGTGCAAGAACAGCTTGGGGGGAGACACCTCGACAAGGTTGTCTCATGGTTGGGAGGAAAGGAGCAACTAAAGCCAAAGTTTAGCAACAGACTCTTGTCTATAAATTCAGCAATAATTCAGATAAGTACACTTTATCATTGTATATATACAATAATGCGTGATTTGTAGGTCTTAAGTTCTATGAAATAAGCAAAGGAAAACAATGCACTCAAGAGAAGAGCGAGAGAACCTTATGTTATTATGTGTAGTAATAGAAAGCATAGAATTAATAACAAACAAATTAGCTTACTATATATTCAAAAGTGGATAGTATAATTATCTTATTTAACCATCACGGTAGTCATCTTCGGAACAAATAAAACAACAATAGTTATGATGTAAGATATTAAACCTTAAAGCTTCTTATGCATGTAAAAAATGAGATTCCCTTGAACACCTTTGCCTTCGTAAAATAATATAAGAGAAATAGAAATTTGATGCATCTGCCAAACGAGAACAGCAAGAAAAAGTAAATTTATACAACAGGAAAATTTGGGTTTTGTTATCACTGTCAAACCTAGAATTTCAATAAATTCCAATAATATATTTGAATTACACTATAAAACAACTTTCAACAATTCTGACACATAGCATAAAAATTCTAGATATAGTTTTGACTAGGGAAGGGTTAAACAATCAATCGCTCTAATAAAAGAATAGTCGATAAGGGTTGATATCCATTTGAGGATAGGTAAGAAATACAAATCAAAAACCTTGGACTAAAAGGGCTTGATGCTCATAGCCTTATCTATCAACTGTTCTTGGCATTTCTATAGCAAAATAATTACACAGTAGACAAATGTGACAGAAGCAAATTACTATTGAAACAATAGGATGCATTATTCCCTTAAACTGGATTACTACACAGAGAATGAACCAACCCAGAATATAATTGGGTCAAATAAATAATCCAACCATATTGAGAATGACATAACCACAATAGTAAATAATTCATAAAATAACAATAGAGACCGAAAGGCCCCATCTTCGTTTAACCATAGTCTAGAGGTAGGACCACCAATGCAACTGAAAAAAATGAACTACACATCTAAGATCTACCACTACCCTCAACCAGTTAAGCCAAAATGGTTTAGGGTAGACCTAGTTCATAATACAACCCCATAAATATTATAAACTATGTTTGCAAATAAAATCCAGAATAGTTACATGCAAAAGACACATCATAGACATGGTTTTCCCTAAGAGTCTTATGGCCAACTACAACAACTACCAAATAGGCAAGAATGCCTTCAGCTAAAGCAATAGCTGATTTCAAGACCAGAAAGTTTCACACCAGTTGTGCTAGCCCCTGTGGAGGTCTGAAGTTTAGCTTTTGCCTCTCCTTGTGACCCAAAAATTCTACCTCAAAAAAACCAAAGCGCACAAGGTCAACATTGATAGTTATCCTCGAAATATAGTAGAATTTGTAGCTAAAAATCTTGAATTGAGAATGAAAAGCCTTACATGTGATGCAGACCAGCTTTCCCTAAGTCTGTGTATAGTGTAGAACCCTCCCATCCTGCAGAGGTAGAGCCCATTGACAAACAAATGCATCATCTCAATGGATACACCCTCTAATGACACATATCATAGCCATACCAATAAATAATAGAATATAGAGTAGTAAACCATTCTCACTGTGAATGAGTAACAATAACCATCACAATGAATACCTTGGAGATAGACATGTAGCAGAGGCATCGAAAAATGCAAACGACCTCAACTATCTGATGGCGAGCAAGAATAGAAATTGTGAGATGAAGAATGAGTATTGAGTCCAGGAGGGTCAGCTAAAGAGCAACGACGGAACTATGTTCATCCCATTACCAGGCCTTGGCAGTCGTGTCACCCATAGAATTAATTGCAAAGATATATAGTCATTGGAAAGTGAAGCTCATCAGAATTAGAGTTTATGCAACCACCGTTCCTCTGACCAGTCTCGTAAGGCAAGATAAATGGTTTTAAAATTATACCAACCCAAACTTTGCAATGACCATAATTATATGCAGATAAATAGGAATTATGTATGGTGTACAGAGCTTCTCATTTTCAACATAATAGTACATATATTCGTGGATAGCTAATTTCTATAATAAATATTTTTTTATTATGTGTATTTCATTTAATGTGCTTACATGGGTTTGTGACATGTGGTACCAGAGCGCTTGGGTTGCAAAACTGAGACCTCTCAAGTCTAAGTGAATAACAACATTTGTGAGGTGCACAAAGAAATAAGGGAAAGAAGACAACATGAGGATAACTAGAATTACAACAGATAGACCCGTAATGGGAACATGACCAGCCTCCTTTCAAGAAACCAACTGGAAGTATGGGTATAGTTGGGGGAAGAGCTGCACAATACCAATATGGAAATCATGGAAACTGTGTAAGAACTGAAGGATGAGATGGCTTGGTTATGGGTAGAAAACAAAAGGCTAATGTAGGAATACGAAAATATTATGAAGAATCTGCCTGATAGGCAAAATCATCGACCACCAATTCCCAACCCTGAACACAGAAATATGACTGGAGAACAAGAATTTGAACTGAGAATATGGAAACAGAAGGTGGAAAAGAGAATCATGAAGAAGCATCTGATAATGTATCAGGACACAAGACAGAGAAAAGTTAGAAGATATAACTTCAAGGGGAATTTTGGAAAATAAAACCTCCCCTCTTTGATGGTGAACAAGAAGAGGCAGCTAAAGCTTGGTTCATCAATATGAACAAGTATTTTTAGTTGTATGAATACAATCATAACTTAAAGGCTCATTTGGCCATCTTTCCGTTGTAAGGGAAAGCCACTCTGTGGTGGGAAGAGGTAAAAATAGTAAGCGAGGTAAATGTTCAAAGTATAATGTGGGAAAATTTTCAAAGGTGTTTTAAAGAAAAATATCTAACTGAAAGATTTTATGACAAAAAAGAAAGGATTTTCACGATCTTCGATTATGAAAGTTGTCTATGGATGACTTCATAGAAAAATTCACATCCTTGCTTCGGTTTCCTTACATATGATAAGAAGAGGTGAAAGTGCAGTGGTTTATTAGCCATTTTGTTGTTATTTATGAAAGAGAACCTTCAGTTTTATAACCCGAGAAACATGGATGAATTTATACGAAAAGCTCGAATATGTTATCAGCGAAACAAGAAAAATGGAGATGTGGGAAAGAGATGGGTTGAGAAAAAGGGGACTAAATTTACCTCCAATCAGAAGGGGAATAAGGCCACAGTCAGCAAAGGACCCTATGAAGGTCAAATAAGTAGAAATATGAGCACAAATCAGCCTAGATTCAAGCTTCCAAATGAGACTAAAACAAATGAACAAACGGGCAGAACTAAAGTGGAACTAACAGCTAGACCCCTTGTACAATGTTCGAGATGTGGAGGGCCACATTATGTCAAAAAATACCCTCACTACAAGGGAAATGATCAAATTTCACATATCCAAGAAGCTTTTACTCTGCGAGAAGTTTCAAGGAGTGTTCCTAAAATTAATGCTGCCCTTCAAGACCATCAGGCAAAATATCGGCCAACCATGATAGAATTTGAGGGTAAGGTCTCTGACCACCCTATATCTATTTTAATTGATACAGGAGAAACTTTAAGTTATATTAGCCCTAACATAGCAGAGCAATGTTGTTTGTAAGTTGTTAAGTTTAAAAATCCTGGGTTAGTACAACTAGCCACAGGAGCAAAAAAAAGGGTGGTGGTGAGGGTCAGCAACTACCCCCTCAAGTTAGTAGGTTAGCCTATCATAGTCAAATTGAATGTGTTACCTTTGGGATCATACGATGTCCTTATAGGCATGGACTATTTCGAAAAACATTGGTCCCTCATTAAGTGCAAAACCAAAACTATTAACTACATGGATGAGGATGGAAGGAGGCGAGAAATTCAAGGCATACTAAGAGCTCTGAAATTAAGACCAGTAACAGCCTATCAACTATCAAAATGTATCAAAAAAGGCTGCTAGATTTATGCAATACAAGTAGGATATACAAATTCAAAGGATAAATCTGTTTCTCTGGAAAATATTTCAGTAGTACAGAACTTTCCGGATGTATTTCCTTGGGAAATTATGGGACTCCCTTAAAAAAGGGACATATATTTCACCATTAAATTGATTTTGGGAGTCGTTCCAGTCTCCCGAGCTCCTTACCGAATGAGCATACCAGAGTTGACAGAACTAAAAATGCAGTTACAAGATCTACTTGACAAAAAATATATCTGTCCAAGTGTATCACCTGGGCGAGCTTCAATGCTTTTTATTAAGAAGGATGGAACTATGCGTTTTGCATTGATTACTGCCAGTTGAATGAGTTGACTATCAAGAATAAATACCACCTACTTTGTATAGATGAGTTATTTGATCAGGTGAAGGCAGGGACGGTGTTCTCAAAGATTGACCTCCGTTCAAGTTACCATCAAATTAGGATAAAGGAAGAGGACATACCAAAAACTACTTTTAGAACTTGTTATGGACACTACGAGTTCATGGTGCTTCCCTTTGGGCTGACTAATGCTCCTGAAACCTTCATGTGCCTTATGAACAATATATTTCATCAGTATTTGGATAAATTTGTGTTAATTTTCATCGATGACATACTAATTTAATCTCAGAACATAAAACATAAGGAACACCTCTGAATAGTTCTGCAAGTTTTAAGAGAACATCAACTGTATGCTAAGTACAGTAAATGTGATTTCTTCAAAGAAAAAGTCCAGTACTTAGGACATGTCATTACCAAAGATGGAATTGTTCTAGACCTAGAGAAAATTAAAACTATCATGGAATGGTCAGTACCAAAATATGTGGCTAATATAAGATCATTGATGGGTCTAGCCAGATATTATAGGCACTTTGTTGAAGGTTTTTATAGGGTGGCATATCCCATTACTTCCTTGTAGAAGAAAGGGAAAACCTTTCGGTGGACCATGGATTGTCAAAGAACTTTTTATTAGCTCAAACATTTACTTACCACCGCACCCATTTTAAGCATTGTTGATCCAAAGAAAGATTATGTGGTTTGTACAGATTCCAAAAAGAAAGGTGTGGGTGGTGTATTAATGCAAGAAGTCCAAGTGGTTTCCTATGAGTCTAGAAATCTTAAGGAGCACAAGTAGAAATAATTATCTTATGATTTAGAGCTAACATCAGTTATTCATGCCTTGCAGATGTGGTGGAATTACATAATGGGTAAGAGATTTTTGCTAATGACTGATCATCATAGCTTAACTAATTATTTCAAACAACCCACCTTGAATTATGAGACAAGCTCATTGGGTTGACTTCCTAAGTGAATTTGATTTCGAAATCAAGCACTTAAAAAGAAAAGAGAACAGAGTCACAAATGCCTTAAGTTGAAAGGTAAATTTTTTTATATCAAGTTACTTTTAGTGAGTCACGAGCTACTGTTTATGAGAAAAATAAAGAAGCAATAATACAAGATTTGGAATATAAATATTTACAGTAGCAAGCTCAAATTTTGAACAGCCCTGAACAACAATAGGGATATGAGGTAAACTCAAAAAATTTACTAATTTATAGAAGCAGAGTATATGTACCTAATCAGACAAATCTTAAAAATTTAATCCTAGATGAATATCATAAGATTTTGTATGCATGTCATCTCGGGTACCAGAAGTTAATTACTGCACTATGAAAGGAATTTTTCTGGCTCGGTATGAAGAAGGAGGTGGTTGAGTATTTAGCTCACTTCTTGGAATGCTAGCAAGTGAAGGCGGAACATTGTCACTCAGCGGGATTACTCCACCCATTTCCTATCCCATAATAGAAATGTGACACAATTTCCATCGATTTTATTATAGGACTACCCAAGTTGAAAAATCTGAACGACTTAATAATGGTAATAGTAGACAAATTAAGCAACTTTTCTCATTTCATACTGGTACATTCAACCTACAAGGCCATGCAAATTGCTAACATATTTATGCAGAACAATTTTAGATTAGATGGAATATCCAAGATGATAATTTCCAACCGGGATTTGAAATTAGCCTCAGCTTTCTGGAAATCTTTAATTGAAGGGCTAGGCACACAGTTGCACTTCAACACTGCTTACCACGCTCAAATGGATGAGTAGACTGAGAGAGTAAATCAAGTGGTAGAAGATAGACTGTGAACTTATGTAATGTAGCAACCTTCCAAATGGGAGGACTACCTACATTTGGTAGATTTTTCTTACAACAACGGTTACGTACATCTTTACAGATGATTCCATTTGAAGTATTATATGGACATAAGTGCAAGACACCTTTGTGTTGGGGTGGCCCAGAAGACAAATTGATGCTAGGACTAGACATGTTAAAAGAAATGGAAGATATGGTTAAAAGAGTACGTTCCAACCTCAAAGTCGCTCAAGACTGACAAACGAATTTTGTTGATCAGAAGAGAAGTTTCCAGTAATTTTAAGTGGGAGATCACGTTTATATTTGTGTATGAGCCAATAAGAGTACACTGCAATGGACTGGATGTGCTAAATTAGCACCTAGATTTTCTGGTCCTTTCTAAATTTTGGCTCAAATCAAGCGAGTGGCTTAACAACTTGCCCTACCCAGCCATATTCATGTGCAAAATGTCTTTCATGTTTCTGTACTTAAGAAATACATATATGATCCTAAACATATAATCAATTGGAATGACATCTAGGTAATTTAGAAAAATTGCTTAAGAGTACAACATAATATAACAAGCTGATTAATAATGAAGAGGACTGACTATTTTTGTATTCTTGTGAATAGGTCGAACCGGAAGGCGAGTTCTTGGTCGAACCCCTAGGTATACTCGATCATAGAGAAGTAACACTGCAGAAACGAGTTATCACCCAAGTTAAAGTTCTTTGGTAGCACTACGGGTCGGAGGAGGCTACCTGGGAGGATGAGCAGGTTATGAAAGAGACCTTTCCGAACCTATTTACAAAAAAGGAACATCAGGACAATGTTCAATCTTAGGGGGAGGAGATGTGATGTCCCCAGAAAATGTAAATATTTAATTTACTGCAGAACTCAACAAATTGAATTATTATTATTATTACTCTATAAACAATTTGTTAAATTAAGTTATGCACAAATGGAATAACAATTATGTGTAATTATTGTTTTCACATGTTGAGTAGTTAGGATTGATAGTTACATGTTGCTAACTAATTTCTTGAAGATTTATTCAAGAAATATCAAGAAGATAGGGGTATCTAAGATCAAGAGAAACAAGAGGAAAGAGAGAATGGAATAGAGAACTCTATGCTAAAGGGTGAGAAAGATTTCAAGAGCTAAGTCTAGTTGGGACCAGATAGATGTTTGTGAGAAATATAGTCTCAAAAACAATTCATATGTGCGAGGAACAACTCGGAGGAAGACAACTCGACAAGGCGGTCTCATGATTAGAAGGAAAGGAGCAACTAAAGCCAAAGTTTGGTAGTAGACTCTTGTATGTAAATTCAACAATAATTCAGATAAGCACACTTTCTCAATGATATATACAATAATGCGTCATTTGCAAGTCTTAAGTTCTATGAAATAAGAAAAGGGAAACAATGCACTCCAGACAGGAGCGAAAGGAACTTATGTTATTATGTGTAGTAACAAAAGCGTAGAATTAATGACAAACAAATTAGCTTACTATATATTCAAAAGTGGACAATATAATTATCTTACTTAACCATCACAGTGGTCATCTACGAAACAAATAAAACAACAATAGTTATGATGTAAGCTATTAAACCTTCAAGCCTCTTATGCAGGTAAAACATGAGATTCCCTTGAACATCTTTTCCTTAGTAAAATAATATAACAGAAACAAAAATTCAATGCATCTACTAAACGAGAACAACAAGATAACATAAATTTATACAACAGGAAAATTTGGGTTTTTTTATCACTGTCAAATCGATAATTTTGAGAAATGCCAATAATATAACCGAATTTCATTATAAAACAACTTTCGACAATTTCGACATATAGTGTAAAAATTCCAGATATAGTTTCGACCAGGGAAGGGTTAAACAGTAAATCACACTAATAAAAGATATGTCAACAAGGGTTGATATCCATCTGAGGACAGGTGAGAAATACAACTCAAAAACCTCGGTCTAAAAAGGCTTGATGCTCACAGCCTTATCTAGCAACTGTTCTTGGAATTTCTATAGCAAAATAATTACACAGTAGACAAACTCGACAGAAGAAAATTACTAAGGAAACATTAGGATGCATTATTCCCTTAAACTATATTACTACATAGAGAATGAACCAACCCATAATAGAATTGCTTCAAATAAATAACCCAAGCATATTGAGAACGACATAACCACAATAGCAAATAATTCATAAAATAACAATCAAGACCGAAAGGCAAAGGCCCGTCTCCGTTTAAACATAGTCCAAAGGTAGGACAAGCAATGGAACTAAAAAAAATGAACTGCACATCTAGGATCTACCACTACCCTCAACTGATTAAGCCAAAAGGGTTTAGGGCAGTCCTAGTTCGCAATACAACCCCAGAAATATTATAAAATTTTTTTGCAAATAAAATCCAAAACAATTACATGCAAAAGACACATCAGAGATATGGTTTTCCCTAATAGTATTATCGCGAACTACAAAAACTACTAAATAGGCAAGAATGCCTTCGCCTAAAGCAATACCTAATTTCAAGACCAGAAAGTTTCACACCAATTGTGTTATCCCCTATTGAGGTCCAAACTTCTCCTTTTGCCTCTCCTTGCAAGCCAGAAATTCTACCTCTCATAAACTAAAGAGCACAGGGTCAATAATGATACTTATCCTTGAAAGACAGTAGAATATCTAGCTAAAACTCTCGAATTAAGAATGAAAAACCTTACCTGTGACGCAAAATGGGCTAAGCAAGGTTTCAGCAAGTTTGTGCATAGTGTAGGAACCCCCCATCCTGCAGAGGTTGGACCCATCGACAAACATATGCATAATCTAGATGGATAAACCCTCTAATGGCGCATAGCATAGCCATACCAAGAAACAATACAAGATAGAACAGTGAACCATTATCACCCTAAAGGAGTAATAATAACTAGCAGAGTGAATAACTTGGAGATAGACATGCAACGGAGGCATCAAAAAATGCAAATGACCTCAATCGTCTGATGGTGAGCAAGAATAGAAACCATGAGATGAAGAACGAGTATCGACGCTAAGAGGGCCAGCAGGAGAGCAATAACAGAACCAGTTTCATCCCAATGCTAGGCCTGGGTAGTCACGTCGCCTAAAGAATTAATTGCAGAGATATATAGTCACCGGAAAGTGAAGCTCATCGGAATTAGAGTTTATGTGACCACCGTTCCTCGGACCAGTCTCGTAAGGCGGGATAAATGGTTTTAAAATTATACCAACCGAAAATTGCCAGCGGCTAACCAGCCTGCCATAGGGCATTAAATGCCCGGTTATATGCAGGCTGGATAACCCAATAAGACGCGCATGCCCATTTCTTGTTTATCTAGTCTCCACGCACGCATGCTATTGGGTTATCCAGCCCGCATATAACTAGACATTTAATTCCCTATGGCAGGCTAGTTAGCTCCTGCCACTGAAAATTTGCAATAACCATAATTATATGAAGATAAATAAAAATTCTGTATGATGTACAACACATCTCATTGTCAACATAATAGTACATATATTCGTGAATAGTTAATTTCTATAATAAATATTTTTTATTATATATATTTATTTAATGTGTTTACATAAATATTATCTTTAAAATTATTAAAATTCAATAAATATATTTTATTAAAAAAAATATTCATTAATATTTTCTTTTATAAAAATTTAAAAACACCACAATCAAAATCCTTCTCACTAACAAAATATTCCTCTCATATTTATCAGTATAAATAAATATTAGATATCATTTTTGGGATTCAACTGCGTTAAGTAAGTCATTCAAACGTATGACCATTTCCATGAGAGGTAGTCGTAACTGACTAATTTCTCATGATTTTTGAATAGTTCACTTAGCACTCATTGCATCGGGTGATGCTCACAGGGGTGAAGAAGTGGGATTGAAACTAGTGAAATGTGGAGAACGAATCACATAGCATCAGTCATCACTTCCGGGGCTTGCACTCGGTAACCAGGACTTCCCAGGAGGTCACCCATCCCAGAACTCCTCTGGCTCAAGCGCGCTTAACTGTGGAGTTTTTCCCCACAATCAAGCCCACTTAGCTTGCTACCCCATTTGCAAAACCTTAGCAAGTATTGTGCCTCATGAACCATTCAAGTAGAGATCCCTTGACTCTTTTTGAATTTAAGTATGGGGGATTTACGCAGTGCATTATATTAGATATCATTTTTGGGATTCAACTGCGTTAAGTAAGTCAATCAAACGTATGACCATTTCCATGAGAGGTAGTCGTAACTGACTAATTTCTCATGATTTTTGAATAGTTCACTTAGCACTCATTGCATCGGGTGATGCTCACAGGGGTGAAGAAGTGGGATTGAAACTAGTGAAATGTGGAGAATGAATCACATAGCATCAATCATCACTTCCGGGGCTTGCACCCGGTAACCAGGACTTCCCAGGAGGTCACCCATCCTAGAACTCCTCTAGCTCAAGCACGCTTAACTGTGGAGTTTTTCCCCACAATCAAGCCCACTTAGCTTGCTACCCCATTTGCAAAACCTTAGCAAGTATTGTGCCTCATGAACCATTCAAGTAGACATCCCTTGACTCTTTTTGAATTTAAGTATGGGGGATTTACGCAGTGCATTATATTAGATATCATTTTTGGGATTCAACTGCGTTAAGTAAGTCATTCAAACGTATGACCATTTCCATTTGTGATTTACCCCGAAATTCTTCTTATAACTATGATGGATCACAAAAGCCTCAATTCTACAATTGATTCCCTGCACGGTAAAGCCATTGCATCTAAGGTTCACCATTTTGAACGGGCATGCTTGCAAGTCTCGAAGGTGAAGACAGATCTAGCTTTTTTGAAGAGATGCAGAGATTCCTTAGTTATTCTGGTCTTCGCGCAGATCAGCTATTGCCTCGACACTGCTTCTAACCATGGAGTGTTTGTAAAAGCCAGTGTCGCGATTTTGAGATCTGAAATTAATAGGGTTAGGAGAGACCTTTGTCGTTTCTCTCAGGGTCTTCTGGGTCTGCACTTGGAACTTTTGAACTTGATCTCTCCCTCCTTGTGGGCCAGAATAGATGCATGCTCTGCATTAAAATCGTTACGGTTGGAGGAGATCAGGGGACAAAAGCAAGCTGCGAAGTTTCAGATCTTAGCTCAGAAATCTGCGAGGGGTGAATCGTTGGATGGTGTTTCCCTGAGCCGTATTTCTGCTTCTCAGAAATCGGCCCTCCGTTCTTGGGTTTCGTCCATTCCGTCGATCAGTTCTTTCTCCTCACCCCTGGTAGGTCAAGAATTCTCTGGAGATTGCTGCGTTGTCCCTACGTCCAGGCAGCCGGTTTACAGTTGCAGGCCTGCCCCGTCAGCGGTTGGCACAACAGATCTTTCAGGTGGTTCTCGCTTGGTTTATTCCCCAGTTTCTCCTGAGCAATCTGGAAACCAGCAATCTAGCCAGTCCAAACTGCCTCGCTCAGCTAGTCAGGCTTCAAAGGCAGTGGGCGAGCTGGTCCCTGGGTTTACGGGGCCCTCAGGTGCTCCGTTTCAGCGTATGATCGGTGATGGGGCTGCTGACCGGAGGGGAAATGCTGCCTCTCCCTCTCACGACCAGGGTCTGTTACTGAGCTGCGCGCGCAGTTCTCCGGTGCGCAGCTACTCGATTGCCCGGAGTGCTGACGTTGTTGGCAAAAGTATTGGTTCTGGCTTTCAATCGCGTAACCATGATGGAGGGGATATTGATTCTTTCCAGCCGTCATTTAATCATGGAGAAGTGGTTGTCCGTAGGGATAGTTCGGTATCGCCCTCACGCATTGGATGTCTGCTTCAGCGCTCGAAGGACCAGATCAGTGATAGTGCTGAGCGGACTGGTGCTGTCTCACCATCGAGCGGTGGTGAGGCTGGCTGGAGTAGTGTTTCTGTCTCAGCGTCCGTGGATCAAGGTCGGTTTCCATTCACTAGGTGCGGGAGGTAGTCTGGCAGCAAGGCGCTCGCCTGCGTTGACTGTCATATGGCGTTTGGGGTTAATAGCGGTGGTAGGTTTGATAATATGGGTAGTATTATTAAGGAGGGTCGTAATATTAATATCAATAATCTTCATAATTATGACTTTAAACTCAGCTGTAATGATAATAGGCATAAGGGTAATAATAAGAGGTGTTTTGATAATAATATGAATTATAATAATAGGGGCAAGAATAATAATAATTTTGTTAATACTAGTTTTTATAACAATAATAGTAAGAACATTAATAATAATTTATATAATAATAATGTGGGTAATAATATTAACAACTTTAACAATAATAAGAATAGGGACATTAATAATAATAATAATTTATATAGTAATAATAATGAGACTATGAATATTAATATTATTAACAATAATAATGATAAGGATATGAATATTAATAATAGTCTATATAATTTATATAATAATGATGAGTGTAATAAGGACATTAGTAATAATAAAAATTTACATAATAATAACAATGAGAGTATTAATAATAATAATAATAATAATGAGAGTATTATTATTAATAATATTAACAAGAAGGACATTAATATCAATAATAATCTATACAATAGTAAGAATAACAATAGTATTAGTAATAGTTATTTATATAATAATATGGAGGAGAATAATTGTTTTAATAATGATAATAACTTGTGTGGCACTGAGAACCTCAGCAAGGAGGTTTTTCTTCCCTCTTCTTTTTGAAATAATAATGTTGTTAACCTTTCGAGCTTTTCTTTCTCCCTGTCCATTTTTAGTCTTTTAAGCAAGGGTTTAAACTTTTCCCTTGCCCCGAGGAAAATTTCGGTGGATGACATTATTCGTGACATGGAATACGGGATTAGAGATCTTCTGGATAATATCAAGGACACTATTAGGCAGGATTGTGTTGTTGTCCTTAGGAAGGCTAAGCCCTCGCGGAGGAACCTCAGCAAGGAGGAATTCTATGCCCTAAAGTCCTTAAATCAGAATGAAAATATTGTCGTTCTAAAAGCTGACAAAGGAGGGGCGACGGTCATCCTTAACAAAGATGATTACCGTAAGAAGATGTTAGATCATCTTCACAATAGTGGCAGTTATAAAAAACTGCCCAAGAACCATTTGAAGAAGATCTCTAGGACAGTGGCTCTCGCCATCAAGTCTAGTAGCTCGGTGGATTCCCTGTGCCTCGAACTCATTGAGAGCAGTCCCATCGCTCCTAGGATCTATGGGGTGCCTAATATTCACAAGGAAGGGGCCCCTCTGAGGCCTATCGTCAACACCATTGGTGGTCCGACCTACCTTCTAGCCAAGTTTCTTGCCCTTAAACTTAAACCCCTGGCTGGCTGCACTGAGCCCTTCGTGAAGGACTCTGCATCCTTCATCATGGAGCTCAAGGATATTAGGCTTAACCCATAGGACATTCTTGTCATCTTTGATGTGGTATCCCTGTACACTTGCATCCCTATAAAGGAGGCCTTGGAAGTGATCTATCACCTAACAGATCCCGATACTGCTCATCTAGTTGAGATATGTCTCACTTCCACTTTCTTTTGTTTTGAGGGTGAGTTCTTTGAATAGACCTGTGGTGTTGCCATGGGTTCCCCCCTCTCGCCGATTGTTGCGAATCTTTTCATGGAAGATTTCGAAGCCAAAGCTCTAGCCTCTGCTTGTCTCCTTCCCAAGCTTTGGAAAAGGTATGTAGATGACACTAATGACGTCTGGTCCCATGACCTAGAGGAGCTGGATCACTTCTTCAATCACCTCAATGGTCAGTCCTCTGCTATTAAGTTCACCATGGAAAAAGAGGTCAATGGTTGCCTCCCTTTCTTGGATATTCTTATTTCTAAGAATAAGGACGACTCTCTCTCCCACTCTATGTTTCGAAAGAAAACGCATACTGAGCAGTATCTTCATGCCGATTCCCGTCATTTCCCGGCTCAGAAGATGGGTGTTCTTAACACCCTCGCTACTCGTGCCCTTAGGATTTCGAATAATGAGAGCTTGGATAAGAAGAGATCCCATCTCCTGGATGTCTTTGTGGAGAATGGATATAGTAGGCGCCTTGGTCGGAAGGCTTTCCTTAAATCCTCTAGAAATGCATTAATTAAGAAAGAACCAAAGGAGCGCCGACTAGGTGTCCATCTTCCCTATGTTCAGGGAACCATGGACAAGATTGCTCGGATCCTTAGGAGGTTTGATATTCCCTCAACCTTCAGGCCCCTCAGCACCATTTGTAATTCCCTCCGATCGGTGAAAGATCCTGTTGACCCTAAAGACATGAAGGGTATGTATTTGATCCCTTTTTCTTGTGGGACACCCTATATCGGGGAAACAGGGCACTCCATCCATCAGAGAATTTGCGAACATGCAGCTGACCTAAGACATGGGAGAACCAAGTCTTCAGCATTAGCAAAGCATGTGGATAAGACCAAGCATCAAGTATGTATAGAGGAGGCCAAGGTTGTTGCCAAAGTTGCTCAGTTCCATCATCGAAAATTCAGGGAAGCTATTGAAATTGAAAGAAGGCCTAACAATCTCAATAGAGATGACGGCTGGAAGATCAGTAGATGTTGGATCCCTGCCCTTTTGTCTTAGTGTTTCTTCCCCTCCCCCCCCTTTTTATCTTTTGCGCCTTTGTCGTTCCCCCTGGTGCCTTCCTTTCTTCCTTTTCCTCCTTGATCTTTGGTTTTCTATTGGATTTTTTCTAGTCCTTCAGCTTCTTTGTTTCTTTGTCGCTCTTCCCGTTTGATTTTTTTTCCTAATTGATATTAGTAAATATAATCTTAACTAATATATATAGGTATATATATATATATATATATATATATATATATATATATATATATTATTAGCAGTTATTTATTTAATGATGTTTTATTATTACTATTATTATTAGTATTATTATTCCTCTTTCTTCTTTTCTTTTTTTATATTTATATATATGTATGTTAATTTTTTTTTAATTAATAAATAATTTACAAGCAAATTACCTTTTTATACCAACCATTAAAATTATGTTATTTATTTATATATTTTTATGAACATATATATAATATAATAAACAAATAAATTAACTTTTTAAACTAACCATCATAAGTATGGTATTTATTTTTATTAATCCTAATTTTCTCTTAACAACTTAATATTATTATTTTAATTAAAATTTATCTATATATATTTATATATATATATATATATATATATATATATATATATATAATTAATAATTTAAAAACATAAATGAATTATTTATAAAAAAAAACTAACCATTAATTTGTTTTATTTATTTGTACCTAATTTAACTTAGTTCCATAAATAAAATAATAATAATAATAATAATAATAATAAATAATAAATAATAATTAATGAATAATTTAATAAATAGATAAATTAACTTTTTATACTAACTTGGTATTTATTTATATAATTTTATTAATCCTAACATTTTCTTATCAACCGAATATTATTATTTTAATTAATATATATATATATATATATATATATATATATATATATATATATATATATATAAAGTAATAGTTTATAGGAAAAAATGAATTTTTCAAAAAAACTAACCATTAATTTATTTTATTTATTTTTACCTAATTTAACTTGGTTCCATAAATAAAATAATAAATAATAATAATAATATTAAATTAATAAATGAAAATTTGACCTGGGTCCTAGAGTCAAAAATTAGTCGTTAATCTTTTGTAGCCATTGGAGTCTCTGCTTAGACTATTTAACATGCTAGACTGGATCTGTTTCGAGTCTCCACTTAGACTATTTAACATGCTAGACTGGATCTGAGTCTCTGCTTAGGCTATTTAACATGCTAGACTGGATCTGTTTCTTCCACTTATCCTGAGGATGAACCAGAGTAGTTGGTTCGAAAGGCGTCGACAAAATCTTTCTATATGTGATTTACGCCGAAATTCTTCTTATAAATAATTAAGTTAATATAACAATTTCAAATAATTATATTAATTAAGAAAAAATATAAAAATATAAAAGAATTATAGCAACTCTCCCCTCCATGCTTATTAACCTTTATTAAAGATATATGAAATTCCAATTAAATTCCGGTCTGAAGTAACTTTTCTATGTTAAGTAGTGGTGTCTAAACTTTTTAATTAATCAGTAAATATATATTTAATGATATATAATTTTTATATTTTTTAATTATTTTTATTTTAAAATTTATAAATAATATTTTTACATATTTGAAATAAAATTAAAATTTTAAAAATTGAAAGATATTTAAATACAGTTTATGTGAATTGAACTGTATATAAGTTATTTATTTAAATAATAATTAATGAGACTTTTAAATATAAAAATAAAATTATATTAAATAAGTTGTATTATTTTTTTGGTATATATTATACTTATTATATTTTTAAAGAATAATACATTAACAATAAAATATGAATAAATGGTTTCCATTATTTTAAAATAATATGTAATAATAAATATATAATTGATTTTTTTTTTTTTAATTTAGATTTATCATATAAAATTATATAATAAATTTTTTTGATACAATATTTTTTTAGCTGAAAGTAGTTTGAAATCAACTAAATTTAACTAATAATTGAATTAAAAAATAAAAAAGTATACGAAGGAAAATATAATAGAACTCTTTTTAGTATATAATAAAAAAATTAAAAATTTACACAAATTTCAAAATTTTTAATTTAGAAATGACTTTTTATTTTTATTTTTAATCTAGTTATTAAGAAAGGGTGGTCAATCCTATTGAGTATTGTTTTCTATATTATTTAATCATATATATTTTAATACTAATTAAATATTATCTTCAAAATTATTAAACATTAATAAATATATTTTATGAGAAAAATATTCATCAATAATTTTCTTATAAAAAATTAAAAACATCAAAATCAAAGTCCTTTTTCTTAACAAAATATATTCCTCTAATATAAATAAATATATTTTATTAAAAAAAATAATTTTAATATATTTTGAAATCCACATTATTTTATTAAAAAAAATAATTTTAATATATTTTGAAATCCACATTTTAACTATTATGGAGGAATATTTAATCTTATTTAATAATATATTTTATATTTAAATTTTTTTTATTTAAGTATACTTTTATAAAGTTTAAAAAACTTTATAATTAACAGACTTTTCAAGCTTTGTCAGATTTAGGCCAGAGACATTTCCAAAACCTCTTTGCAGATCCAGGAGCAACTACAATTGCGGAGGTAGTAAGGACAGCTCAATGCTTCCCAAGATTCTTGGAGGAGGATGAAGCGGAGGACCTTAATTGCAAGGTTACCAAGGAGGAAGTGGAAGCTACAATTAAGTCCATGGCAAAAGAGAAAAGCCCTGGACCAGATGGTTGGTCCATAGAGCTGTTCCTCCACTTTTTTGAAACTATAGGATCAGAAATTACAGAAGTGGTGGAGGAGGCCAGGAAAAAAGGTGAAATCTATAGTCCCTTTAACGCCACGTTTATAGCCCTTATCCCAAAGAAGGAAGTCCCGGAAAGTTTTGAAGACTTCAGGCCAATTTCGCTATGTAATAGTATCTACAAAATCATAGCAAAAGTGATAGCAAACAGAATCAAACCAATTTTGTCAAGACATATATCAATGGAACAGTTTGGGTTCTTATCGGGAAGACAAATACATGAAGCCATCGGAGTAGCTCAGGAGGTCATGCACAGTGTGAAGCAGAAGAATAAGAAGGGTGCTGTTATTAAAATCGATTTATCAAAAGCATATGACAGGATAAATTGGTTATATCTCAGGCTGCTTCTAACTCACCTTGGCTTCAAACCTGCTTTTATCAGTTGGATAATGGGCTGTATTTCAAATGTAAGCTATGCAATTCTCATCAATGGAGCAGCCACCCCTTTCTTCAAAGGGCAAAGGGGTCTGAGGCAGGGGTGCCCTCTGTCCCCCCTGCTCTTTCTACTAGTTGCGGAAGGTCTCAGCCAGTTGATCCACAAGGCCAGAAGAGAGGGGAAGGTAAAAGGTATTGAGGTAGCCACAAATTTATTTATCTCTCATCTCCTTTTTGTTGATGATATATTGATCTTCACAAATACTGAGCTCTCTGAAATAAAGGAACTAAAATCTATTTTAGATCTGTTTCTGAAAGCAACAGGCATGCAGATAAATCACAGGAAATCACAGTTGATAATGACAGGTCTGGCAGTTCAGGAGAGGGGAAGGCTTCAATCGGTTTTACCTTTCCAGCCAAGTTCTCTGGATCTCCCTTTCAAATACTTGGGTTTCTGGCTAAAGCCAAATGCTTATAAGAAGGAGGATTGGAACTGGCTGATTGCAAAAATAGAATCCAGAATCTCACATTGGAGTTTCAAATGGCTCTCGAGAGCGGGCCGTTTGACTCTTATTAAGTCCGTTCTTTTGGCCATTCCAGTATATTGGGCTGCTCTAACGTGGGTCCCCAAAGGTATTATGGAAAAGATCAGAAGACTTTGCAGTAGATTTCTATGGGATGGTTCCAAGGAAAACCAAGTGCTCCCATGGGTGGGCTGGGACAAAGTGGCAAGGTCCAAAGAATGGGGCGGTTGGGGGATTAAAAATCTTCCAGATTTCAGTCTTTCTTTGGCAGCAAAGTCGGGCTGGAGGCTGATAAAGATGGAAAATTTATGGACCAGAGTGATAAGAAGAAAATATATAGACCCGGTGCCTTTGGAGGACTGGATAAGGAACCCGGTCAAGAACTTGCAGAATGCATCTGTGATATGGAAGGCTACAGTGAATTCGTTCAAGGTAATTGAACAAGGTTTGGCATGGAAGATTGGGAATGGCAGAAATCTGAAGATTGGGAAAGATCCGTGGATCGGCTGCAATGAAAATTATGCCCTTTCACCTGATCTAATTAGGCACTTAGAAGATAAAAACATTCTTACTCTAGACCAGGTGGAAAAGGTGGGTCATTCGAGCATTTGGTGCCAGGCATGGAAAGATGGTGAGGACCTGCAGCTCGATCAGAGGTGGTGGAATGAATGGTCTTCCTTCACTCAAGAACTTGTTCGTTCTAATGTTAGAATATCAGACTCTCCAGACAGCCTGATCTGGGCCCACGGAGAAACAGGCGATTACTCCCCAAAAGAAGGATACAAGTTCATCCAATCCAGGAAAGGGTGGGCGAATCCAGAGTGGTGGTCAAAACATATTTGGAAGCTCAAATGCCCAGCTAAGGCCAGACTTTTTCTCTGGTGTCTCCTTAGAAGAAAAGTTCCTACCTGGGACATCCTCCAGGCTAGATTCATGTATGGCCCGGGGAGGTGCTCCCTCTGTAAAGAAGCAGAGGAAACAATAAACCATTTGTTCCTTCAATGCCCAGAAACTGCAAAAATCTGGAGGGAGGTTGAAAAGCTGATGAATAAAAAATTTCAGTGGGGAAATGGGAATCTGGACGAGGCCTGGTCAAATTGGTGGCAGCATTATCCGGACGGGAACCTGAGAAATCTCCCACCCATCATTTGTTGGGGAGTCTGGCTTGCTAGAAACAGATCAATTTTTCAAGACAAGGGTACTCAGCCCTCCATCACAGCCATTCAAGTGGTATCCATTTACGCTTCCATCCCAGAACCTGAAGAAAAAAGACCTCAAAATCATAACAAATCAGTCCAAATCAAAGATGGTCTTCCTTGGGCATTTTTTGATGGAGCTTCCCAAAACAACTCAGCAGGTGCAGGAATCGTCATTCCCATTAATGCTCACCACTCCCTCAAAGCCTCTGTTGGTTTGGGGTCTGGATCAAACAACTTTGCCGAATTGTCAGCCTTAAGACTGCTCCTATGTTGGCTTATTCAAAGAAACACCTTCACTATTCATCTTTGGAGACTCCCTCAATGTTATAAACTGGGTTAATTGAAAAAATTCTTGCAAAAACCTATTACTGAAACCCATGCTTCAAGAAATACAGGTATTAAAGTCATCTTTTAACTCTTTCTCCATATGCCATATCTATAGGGACAGCAATGATGACGCGGACAAGCTTTCTAAGGAAGGTTTGCAGCAAGCTTTGGGAGGGTGGAAAATAGTGGAAGATTGTCAAGGACAGATAGTTTCATCAGATGTGCCGCCTTATACTTAACTCTTCAGCTGATGCTTTTGGTTTTTGTTTATTATCTTTTTATATATGCATAGACTATTTCACACAGACCTCTTTTATACAAAAACTCAGTTCCATATATATTTTTTGTGGGCTGTTTTCCTCTCTCTTGAGGAGGCCCAAAGGCTGAAATGTAATGTTTGTATTACTACTTTTTGATCTGTCTCTTAGAGACGAGGCCTTCTCTGGGTCACAGCTGTATTGCCACAGCTGTTTTATACTGCAAATCTGCTCTGATTTCTGTGCTCATAAAAACAGAAAGGAGACTTTTTTGTGCTTGTTTGCTTGGTCCAGCAAGCAGTTCTTACGGAAATGCTCAGCATATGCAATGTAACTTTTTATTCTCTTAATAAAAAGTTCGCTTTTTCTTCGGAAAAAAAAATATATTAACCAATTTGTTTTAGATAAAGTATATATTGATAATATTTTGTGACGAAGGAAATGAGATAGAAGTAATTATTAATATTATTTTAATTACAATGAACTATGTCTTTGCAATTCCCATAAGCCAATGGAAAAAATAGGTGAAGCATCCAAATCCGACCTTAAAACTATCAAAACGTGACTTGCACCATGGATGGCTTGCTGTGCAGTTTCCATCCAACCAATGTGAATCCTGTTTTTTGATAGGTTTAACGTAGGGATCACTAATACAAGCCGGGTGGGACGTTTCCCTGTTTTACCTTTCGCGGGCTGGAAGAGTCGGTCGTCGTGTGTGACACAACAGCGCATTGTACATCAAAAGGTCACTTTTTTCGCTTTCAATTTTCGAATGGCTTGGATTTCCTTCTTACGTTGATTTTTAATGAAGTGACTTTGGTACCTTGTTTTTTAATGAAGGAACTTTGGGCCGTGAACTTCGGATTGTTATCGATGGAGAATGGATTGTGTAGAGATAGATGAGCTCACAGTTGTTTTAAAATATTTGTGGAGATATAGTTTTATTAATATATTCGAGTAATATATATTATTTAAATTATAGTTTCATAAATATTAATAAATGACGATGAATTAAATTGATTGGTTTGAAAGGTGTTGGTTTAAATCTATCAATGCAATTTTTTCCTGAAATTATTTCCAAATTAAATTAATAACTTGAATTTTAATACCAGCATTCCACCCAGATAAAAATGCCCTGTTATTCCTTGGAATGTTATCGATCTTCCAACCACATTTTCATGAGAAAAGGATGAAAACATGAGGCGAGTTAGAATAAAAACACTTGGAGAAATAGGACGGTATTTTGGAATCAATAAAGTTTAACACAATCGAATTAGGTTTCACATCCCATCGTTCTGAAGCCATTTTATGTTATAATTTACTAACCCTTGGAACGTACTTTAACTTGAATTTATTAACTTTGTTTTAATCAGAAACAAAAAATATAGAATTGGAGAACCATCTAGTGTATGATATAATGCTCAGTCTAGGCCTCTCTTGAATCTTTCACAAAAGCCTCTTCAGATGAAACTCAGTTAAGCCTTCACTCCATATGACCACCAAAATGTATACATAAGACACCCAAATCCATAAAGGACTAGAGTTGGGACAAAAAGAAGAGGCAAAAATTAGCAAAATTTTCTAACATTGAAGCACTATGCAAAGACCAACAACATTCCTTGGGACTAATACACCCCTCACCACCTGGAGGAAAACTTGTTCGTAATTCATAGCACAAGAGAGCCAAGATGAACAATTTTGTAAAGTGCATGTGAGACAATAACAACCCAAAAAATAACCATATGCATCAAAAGAAAGATTTGTCTACAAAAACAAGAGAAGACATAAAACTCCATAGAAAAGCACTGAAACAATATCACCAACAACACAATAAGAACCATAACAATCCAACTTCAAACCAGAAATAGAGTGCCTGCAACAAAATTCCCCCAAAGTCCAAAGAAACAACCAAATACCAATGTCAACACTGAAATATCCATAAGAAGGGTAGCAAGGGACTAAAGGATGCACGCCAAAAATTTATAGAAAAACTTCATGAAATGCACCGTCACTAATATTGATGAGAAGAAATTACTAGGAGCCTTCCCACTATCCACTGGAAGATTTTTGAGGTCACGAGAGGCAGAATCACTCACCAACAAACCTTCAACACAATCCAAGCATGAGTCAACATTATCCAAACATAACTTTTGATTGCAAAGCATATATTTGATATCCTCCAATGAGGAGAATATATTATATTTTTCCACTTGTTTATCCTTAAAAATCAGGCATAGCAAGATAGCCATTTTTTGGTGTAAGGCCAACAAATTCATAAAATGAATCCTTCTTTTCCCAAATCTTGCAATGTCAGGAACCCATTTCAGATCCTCCCCAACTGACTTATAGAAATAACTTAAAATTTGTAGTTGCTAATGAAAATTAAACTTAAAACAATAGACACAAATTTTTTCTACTAAATGTTGCGGAAGGAAAATTTACACTAGAAACACATGCAATCATTCAATCACTATGAACACAATTTTTACTGGGGAACACAACTAGGAAAAAAACCCTCCTTTTTTGTATTATATCAGTTGAGAATAATGATCTATTACAATGATTGCTTCAATGCTTGAAGCTCAATCTACACTACAATATTGATCTCTTCCTGACTCTCCTCTGACAATTACTTAGCCAAAAGAGCCCTCCTTATTCCTCCTATTTCCTTGCATAATTCACACTCCTAAAAAATAGGGAAGCTCCTATTTCATTGTGCAAATCCATGATAATTAGCTCACCTACATGCCACAAACTCTGCCCACTCACTAGTATACAATAATTATTCAATTATGTATTTTCTCTCCAAATTCACTAGGAAATTTCAATTGTATCCATGAATAGGGCTATTTTTAGTAAATTGATTATTTAACTGAGAGTTAGTTGAGTTTACAATAGTTACAACTACTCAAATGAACTCATACTAACTCTACTCTAAACTAGAGCTCAGATAACTGACTTTCACTAAAGATAACACCTCTAGATATCTAGATCTTAGCCATTAGCTTGCACACAACTATACTTCTATCCAATAAACTCAAATTGATTGATTTAACTGTGTGATGTTTCCATGTCAGTCCTGCTAAGTGCCCAACAACTCATCCCGTTGAACTGAAAATTTGAATTTCTTCATTTGACTAAGCATAAGTCAAATGAAGCCTTTTCTTGCTACAATTTAACACCCCCTCTTTGCAAGAAAATGGTTATGAATAGCACCAATCCTACTCTTATGGAACTCAAATTTGCCTCTTGACGAATCCTTTGTTAAGATGTCGACACCTTGTTCCTCTATAGGAATGTACTGTAACATCACAATCCTCCTTTGTACGTAATATCTCATGTGGTGGTCCTTGATGTTTATATTCTTGGACCTTTAATGAAACACTTGATTTTCAGATAGTTTTATACAACTATGATTTTCATAGTGGCTCAATGTAGGCTCCATCCCCTAACTGAAGAGATCAACCAGGATCTTCTTCCCCCCAAAATCCTTGCATGTTTCTTGACTAATATCCATATACTCGACCTTTGCTAAGTTGAGTGCTACAAAAATATGTTTCTAGTTGTACCAAGAAATTTTTGCTGACCCAACACTGAAGACTTCTACTAATGTGCTCTTCCTTTCTAAGGGACTTCCTGCCCAATTTTCATCTGTGAATCCTTCGAGCTTCACTAGATCAGTCTACCTATACCATAAACCAAAGTCTATTATGCCTCTAAGATATCTTAGAACATGTTTTGCTACTTTCTATTAAAGCTTGGAAGGGTCCACCATGAACTGACTATGTTGGTTCATTGCAAAACAAATATCAGGCTTTGTGTTCACCAAGTACATCAAGGAACCCACCAACTTCCTATAGATAGTGCCATATACTTCCTCTCCTATAGAGGTATCCTCTTTCCTCTAGTTAGTATCTAGAGAAGTATCCATGGGTTTGCAATCATGCATATGGAATCTATGAAGGATTTTAGAGATTTACATCCCCTATCTAACAAATATCTCTCCATCTCCCTGCCATGCCTCCACTCCAAGTAGTGCATCAACCCCATATCCTTCATCTCAAACTCTTTTACAAGGTCTTCCTTGCAAGACTTGATCAACCTGTCATCTATTGTCAGTAAAAAATCATCCACATAGAGAACTAAGATGAGTTGACTTTCATCTACCATAATGTAGTACAGATTGGCATTTGCTTCACTCTTAGTGAATCCCAATATAGTGAGATAAGAATCTATGTGATTTTAACAAGCACAAGGTGTCTCCTTGAGACCATAGAGGGATCTCTTGAGCCTACACACCTATGTCTCCCTACTGAAGGTATTGAACACCTCAAGTTGCTCAATGTAGATCTCTTCCTTAACCACTCCATTGAGGAAGGAAGTTTTAACATCCATTTAGTGGATCCTCCACTCAAACTATGTTTCTAATGTAAGTATGGTACTGATAGATGAGTATCTTGCCAAAAGGTAAAATTTCCCCTCATAATCAATCCCCTCCACCTGTTAGAATCATTTAGCAACAAATCTAGCCTTATAGTTCTCAACACGGCCATCAACTGCATGTTTCACCTTATACAACCACCTAGAACCAACAACTGACTTTTTCTTATGTCTGGGCACCACTTCCTAAACATTTTTCTTCATGATGGATTTATACTCCTTCACTATGTCATCTACCCACACCTTCTGGGAAACAACCTCTTCAAAAGAAGGTGGCTCAGAATCATTCAAGTCTGTCATAATTGCCATATATCCTATATATTTTTCTAGTCATCTCCTCTAATTGCACAAGAAGCTCCAACCTTTTCCTAAGTCCTTGTACCAACCACTCAACAATCCTATCCCTCTTCCTCCCTTCTCTAGAAGGCTTTGTGTGCAAATGTCTCCACTCGGTCTTCTCTCTCCTCCTCCACATGTGGCTACTCCACATCATCCTACTAGAATGTCCTCTTTCCTTTGAGCAAGATCTAATTTTGTTGATATGACTAAGGTTCATCCTTTAGAGCTAGAAGATCCTCCTCTAGTGGTATGCTCAGATCTCGCTCTAAAGAACTCCTCATGGATTTCTCCTCATAAAATCTCACATCCCTCCTCATAATAATCATCTTGAGTGAGGGCATGTATACCTAGTAATATGAGGTGTCTGGGAATAGCCTATAAAGATCCCACACTCTATAGTGGGCTCCAACTTTTTCCTGATATTTTTGGAGACATGACAATAGACCATGGATCCAAAAATGCGAAAGTAGGAGACATCTAGCTTCCTCCCAGTGAAAGCCTCTTCAAGTGTAATCATTCCAATAATGTTGTGAGGGATCTTTTTCTACAAGTAAACAATTATATTGCAAGCTTCTACCCATAAGTATAGTGACAATCCCTGGTCATGTACAATTTCTCTAGCAACTCCTACAATACTTCTATTTTTCCTCTCTGCAACTACATTTTGTTATGGGTTGGAAGTGAAATCAACTCCCTTCTAATACCGTCCTTGGCACATAATTATTTGATGGAATTAGACACATACTCTCCTCCACTTCTCATGGATTTAATTTTCTTTCCAGTCTCATTTTCAACTAAGGCTTTAAATTCAACAAACTTTGAATAAACTTCATCTTTCTTCTTCATGAAATAAATCCAAAATTTGTGGCAAAAATAATTCATGAAGATCACATAATACCCATGCATTACAATTGAGACTGTGGAAAATGGTCCACACACATCTAAGTGAACTCTCTCCAATATGGCTCCAACTCTACTATCTCGAACCTGGAATTATGATTTAACATTTTTCCAAGAGTGCATCCCTTGCAAACATCATGTTGATCAAGGGTGAATTTTGGAAGTATAGTGGTGATTTGTTACATTATTTTCAAAGAGCCAATGTGTAGGTGTCCCATGCACCTATGTCAAAGCTTTCCAGCATATCGACATTGAACATGTTATGCCTTTCTACTCAATGTAGTGCATGCATCCACCTCTAGCTTGTAGATATTTTTAAATTGAATACTAAATTGTTTTTTATTGTCTAGTAGAAACATGCTTCAGATAATCCTTCCCTCTACTGAACACCACATGATATCCTTTGTCTTCAAGTACAGCTATAGAAACTAGATTTTTCTTTAGAACAGGAACATACATTACATTATTTAGGTGAACATTAGATCCTGACTCCATCTTAAATGTGACAGTGCCAATACCTCTGCTACTATAGTTTCCATCATTTCCAAGATTTTTTTGTAATTATAGGTCCTTTTCCTCTAAGATGCTGAAGAACTCCTTATTTTCTGTCATATGAAATGAAGCACAAAGGTCTATGTACCATACACTGCCTCATAGAGTACTTTCTATGCAAGAAATGAGGGTGAAATCCAACTCAAATTGTGGCGCGATAGCATCTCCTCTTACTCCTATTCTAGTATTCTTACTGGATTTCTTTTGTTTATAATTGTTTGCATAGTTTCCATACTCATTATAGTGTAAAAAATTAATTTTATTGATGTCATTCTTCTTGCCATGGTTTTGGCTATATTTTTCCTTTCCTTCGGCCTTATTGCCATGTTTTTGGCTGGATTATGGCTTCATTTTGGCCTTCTTGCCTTTGGCTTTATTTTCTTTTTCTATTAAAGAAATTTTCTATTCCTCATTAGTTCTGGATGTGACTACATCTCTATAGTTTCTTCTAATCTTCTTCTACATCAAGTCAGAGAAAAGTATCTCCCAATTTGGGATCTTTCCTCTTCTATTAACTGAATCATGATAGTTGTGCCAGGACTTTGGAAGACCAAGGAGTGCTAAACTCACAAGCTAAGATGGTGCCACAATCTATATGACTCCTCTAAGTTCACCTCCCACCTAAGTGCTCGGAAATTACATATTCCAATTGATAAATCAGGATGCTTATACTCTCAACGACTCCTTCCAATCTCCAACTCTTCAAATGTTTCCTATGAGGTTTCCCATTAAAGAGTTTTAGTACACAGTAAATTGCAACCTACGAATCTCCATCAATATGCAACAAATCGAGCCTCTCATGAATAACTATTTAAATAATCTTACCAAAGCCAAAAAAATTTACCATATTGTTACTAGTTAACCCACAACTCTATGCAAAAAATCGCAAGGTTGGTGAGTTACAATATCAAAACTCCTCTGAAACTTTTTGTGCCAATGGTTATCCTTCAATGCCCCATCAAAATTCAGTTTGATAAATCCTCTAGCATGAGGAGAGAGATAAATATCAGATGAGATATTTGTGACCATTTCTTCCTTAGAAGAGATTATCTGCTAATTTAGATTTAATTTATTTAGAATCTTTGCCTCTATACTATCATCCTTCCAGTCATCTATGGACCATGAGACAACATGAATTGTTTCTTTGATATTTTGTAGAATCACGTCTTTAACCATGATTACCCTTAACCTCTTGTCTCTAAAAATCCTTGCATTTCTTTCTTTGCACAAATTCTAGAGAATAAATCGTTTCACCAGGATCCAAGCCGTGTTGACTATGGGGTTCTTAAACATTGAAAAAATCCACTGAGAAATCAATTCCACTGAGTTCTCTCTTTTCCTAGTATCAGTTCCAAAAATGAAAGAAGGAATAGAACATACATCCTTTGCAAATGGATAATAAATAAGTAGATGGTCCATCATCTCATGAGACATATTACATAGAAAATAAAGAGATGACCCTTCAAATCCCTTATTTATGATGCAATCCCAAGTGGAATCGTGCATCTCCCCACTAGCCATAAAAAACATCCCAATTGGACACAAACCCAAGCACAATATATCTCTATAGGATTCTAAGTGTCCAAGATGAGTGACATGGTTGGGGGGGAGGGGGTGTTAGGCACTCCTCCTTGAGGAATGTTCTAACATGATATTCAAAGAGAGGACCTAATAGTATGGTGAAACCAAAGAGCGGTGGAATATGAGATGAGCTTCCTATTTTGGGGGAACAATGGCAAGCTAGCTTGAGACGACAATGTTTACCAAGGGTAGCTCAAAATCCAAGATTTGTAACTCCACCGAATATCTTGGAAGGCCATCATAGAGGAATGAAATACCATTCTTTAATTTTCAAGATCATTGGTGGGTGGCCGATAGAAAGAGAGTTAGAGTGGTGGATTCAACAGAAAGGGAAGGATAAAGAAGAAGTAGATTTAAAGTTAGGACTGAAACATATTTTCACTATGATTTTCTGTAATCTGGAGGATAAGAATAGGGGTTTTGAAGATGGCCCATATTTATTTAATAATGCAAGATTGTCCATGCACCATTGGGAATAATTCTTTAACTTAGATAAGGAAGAGTTATTGGCAGCACCAGTTTGGGTGTGACTCTATTATCTCCCAATGGATTTTTGGATTCCAAAAAGTTTGGAGGGAATTGGAAACATGATATGAAAATTTGTATAACTATCAAAGATCACCGAGTGGGGGAATAATATGCCCTATACGAGACTCTGCATTTACTTGAACTTTCTCACAGCCCTTGCCAGGATAAATAGACATAAAGTATCAAGGGAAAATATGGACTCTACCTGTTACACAGTAATTTGTCACCATCCCTGTTACTCCTCTTGTCGTACCTTGGAGGACCCATCCCAGGAGTTATAAGAAGTAACAAAGTCTAAAAACACTTGCATTATGTTCCCCTGAGTATGTACTCCATGTTCCCTGAAGACACCTTCTGCAGATCATCCCTAAAAAGTGCTCTTTTTCCATTGGCACAAGTCCACAATATCTTACCCGCGCCAATGATGGAGATCCTCAAAAGGGGGCGCGACCATTGGCGCTCTGTCTTAGAGCAACATTCGCGCCAACCAAATTTAGTCGTGCTTTTTGCCTTAATGCACGTCCGACTGTTGTTTCCTTCATTACATGGAGCTTTTCTGAGGATAAAAAATCAGTCTTTTGTCGAGCTTTATCCATCTTTATGGCTTTTGCTAATCCGCGAAAGGTGTCCAGGTTCATTGCATCCTCCTCCCTTCTCCATCTATATAAGCTTGTCATTATGCATTGGACAAGCTAGAGTGTTGGTGTTAATGTTATGCTAGTGATTTGGTGATTGAGTTATAGTAGTGATGATTATTGGTCATGGAGTGTTAGATGTTGAGTTCTTGGAGGGATGCTAGTGAGTGCTAGAGAGGTTATGCTACCGGAGAGGAGATGCATGTCAAGACACATATAGTTATTCGCCCAGCCAGGAGAAGGGTCGACGTCAGAACAATGGTTGTAACTTTTCCTGTTTATTAATTGATGAGCGACTGCTATTATAGTTCCAATCTCATTATCTGTCATGGTGATATGTTGATTTATTTCCTTTCTGACTGAAATATAGTTGTGCCTTGGTAGTTTCTATGTTGGTATCTGTCTCTTCCTTTCATGTGCAGGTGTTCGTTTATGATCTGTTGGAGCAAGGGAGCGAGGATATCAACTCTGCTTCAATCATAGCGTTGGACTCCAGGTTAGTCTTCTTGATTCACCTTTGATGCATAACTAGGAACTTGCGTAGCAGCGTGGTTTGTTTGTGGCTAGTTCTGTGATAGGCTAGTGGGATCGCCTCTGTTCGCAGAGGGGATTTACCTTACCAACAAATTGGCGACTCCGCTGGGGAGTAACTCTTTGATTTCTGTCTTGCATGTTAATTTTCTTCTACTTGCTTGAGTGCATGAGCTTCCTGAGTCAGTTTTGAGTTGATTCTTTACTGTTTGACCCATCTGAGCACTGTCAACCCGACCTGAGGTCGTATCATTCATTTTTCTAGTTGGCAAGCTTAATTAGCGCGGTTATTTCTCTGACAGTCGCGCCAGTTGGCGCACGTTGCTCAAGAGCATCTCACGCCAATCCTGTGGTAGCGCAAGTTGCAGGCTGACAGCCGCGCCAGCTCTGCAAATTTTGCCTGTGTGTGGGTGGAAAGCTCATTCAGTATCTTTATATATCTCTTTCAGCCGCTGGAACTGTGTTGAAGCTCTGCTTGACTAGTCTTAGCCTGTATCCCTCAGCTGTTTGCTTATTTCCAGTGACTTTGCATGTCTAGCCTTCTGTGGGAAGTTTCGGTCTCTTGATTATCCAGTCAGCTTGTTGATTGTGTTCTGCACTTATTCAGTGATTTGTTAAAGCTTGATCTTCTATACTCTGAATACTTCACTTCTAGCTTCTTTGGATTTCACTAGTCTTTGTGTTTTTCCTTGCTTGCATGGTTCATTTTGTGTTCTAGGATTGGTTCTATTTCATTGAATGAACTTGGATTGTGCATATCTCTTAGAATTTGTTTACATGCATCATGCCATCTTAAAGGAGAGAAAAAAAAAACTCTTGCATCATAGTAGTTAGCATTTATTGTTATTTGTTGCTATTAAAAAGAAAAAGACAAAATTTCGTTTCTTGTTATTAGCTGCATTAGGATCTTTGTTGAAGTGATCATTTCGTTTGTGAAAAAGATCTCAACCCTCCTGTAGATAGAATTCATTGAATCAAATGATTTAATTTTGGCATATAGTTTGCATGTAAGAAGTTTTTGAGATATCACATACGGTAGGACCAAAAAACTGAAACATAATCAAAGATAAACTTTAAAATGAACTCAATGAACATAACAACGCATTGGAACATAACACAAACACTCTAGAGGTCTAGGTTAGAGACGTGTTCCGGCGTCGTTAAACCTGGTAGTTTATCATCGAGTGGTTGGGTGATTCCTCCACGGTGAAACGATAGGTGCCAATACGGACTGTGCTCCCACGTACTGTCGAGTATATATTGGGAGACCCCTATAGGAATAAAGCCTTTATCCATAGGAAGTCGTGTCAGCCACCCTACGATTCGCAATGCAGTGAACACAACATTCACGAAGATCGACCACCCGTACCCTAAAAAGTATTCTGTGGTTTTGCGAAAAGTTTGGCACACCCTCTACCTAGAATTCCAGAGCAGTCACTTTTGATCCTTTTCGGACTCCCTAAATGAAAAGGTGACTGTGAGCGTCTTGTCACTTCGTGCTCATTAAATATTCGAAGGAGACTAGAGTCATCTTTTACCCTTTTCTCGACTCTTAAAAAATGAAAAGGTTAAGTTCAGTGTCTTAAAATTTATTGGCCACGATAACATCTACCCAATTAGCTTTCGTTTGTGTCAGTCTGAAGTAGGAGTTATCTCGATAAACTTTTCAAGTTTCATCCTGGCAGAATTACCAGTTTCGTCTTTTACTGAAACACCGGTGGTAAGTCTTCCTATGGTTCTAAGTATACAACCACTTAGTTCTCGTGCCCCGGGTGACGAGACTTACCAGTTTCATTGGAACCCTACGTGGGAACCTTTTGAGGGCGGTATCCCTTTTTGGGACCATCCTTCTCCTCGTGGGTCAGTCCCACCAGTTTCATCCGACATGGATGATTTGTCTCCTACAACGACCGATGAGTCCGTTGCAACGAGCGGTGACATTCCCACCTCAACGGACCCTATACATGTTAGTAGTACGCCTACTACTACAAATTTACCACTGGGTTATAAAGCTTTGAGAGATGCTACGCCTTCTGGAACTCCGTTCACAGGTCCCATGTGGTCATCACACACTTTTCTTACTACGAAGCCTTTTACTCCAACAAGTCGCAGTCTGTCTGTTACCTCCGTCACAACCGCTCCAACGGTATGTGCAGCCCCCTTGACTTCTATTTATAGTCATCCCTCAGCCTCTTTGTTTGGAGTTTTTGACCCCATGACAAATGTCCCAATGCAGGAGCCATATGATCCATATTTGTCATCTCAACCGATTGTTGAGGTATCGGTCCCATTGTCAATTGATTGGACCTCCACCTCTTTCCATGGTGGTCAAGTTTTATCCGCGCAATCTCCAATACAACCCCCTCAAGACCAACTAGGGCAATCCGTTTATGAAACCCTTTCGTTACTGCTGCTCCTTTTTCCTCTTCTTATACGCAACTTTCTGGTAGCTCAGGTCAGTCGTCTTTTCAACAAGTCCAACCTGGTATCCAACAAGGCTATCCCGTTGGACAAAGTGGTCAACAAACTATTAACCCAAACCAATCCAATGTCCAGTATAGTCCAATGTCTGGACAAGGTACTCAACCACTCGGTCAACCTACTGTCCAGTATTCACAACCCTCTGGGCAGATTGGTCAGCCTCAAACACAGTTAGGCCAACCAACTGCCCAGTCTCCTCAACCATCTAATCTGCTAGGACAACCTTCAACTGCGCAACAGCAGTTCCAGCAGGTAGGCCAACCTCAGTATCAGCAGGTACAACCTTCTGGACAGATTGGCCAACCTCACCATCAACAAGGTTTTCCTTCTGGCCAGATAGCCCACCCTATAGGACAGTCTATTGGCGCTGCTCAATCCGGTCCGTGGCCCCAAATGGGACCCCAATACCCATCTGGTCTTCAAATGCAGGCTGGGTCTCAATCACAAACTTTTTATCCAACCCAGCCTGGTCCTTCAACTCAATTCGGAGCCCCACCACTGTATGGCTACCAACAACCTCAAGGGAAATTTTCGTTTGCCCCGTACCAGAACTACCAACAACCGCAAGCAAATCCCTCGCAACCTTATCAACAGCAATACGACACACCTGCAGCATCATTTGGTAATCCTTATGCTGGGGGGCACTATACAAATCCCTACGGCCAATCCACTATGGGGCCAAATCCTTCCGGACAAACTCTATGGGGGCAACCACCACCTGGGTGGAACCCTGGTGCTCCACCCTACCAACAACCCCAGATGCCTTTCAATCCTCAATTACCATTCTTAGCGACTTTGGAATTACCAGATGTATCCAAATTAACCAATGATCCTATTCTTCATAATCCTTACTGGCCTCCAGTTCCAACTAAAATACCTGGTGACTGTCCAAAATTCGATGGTAAAGCCAATGAAGACCCGCAAGCCCATGTTATGACCTATCATTTGTGGTGTTCATCTAATTCATGGCTTGACGATTCGATTCGGCTTCGCCTTTTTCAAAGGACTCTCACTGGCTCTGCCACTAAGTGGTATATCGAACTTCATCGCGGGTCTTTTCAAGATTTCAATTCCTTGGCTATGACATTTCTCACTCACTTCCAGTTACCCGTTCGATACGAAATGGGTACTCACCTCCTCACTTCCTTAAGACAAACGACGGCTACGAATATCTCTGATCATATCCATGAATGGAGACGACGTAGATGTATGATCAAATTTTGGATTCCCGACCAGCTTCTTACCGATTGGTTTACGACTTCATTCGTGCCTCCTGATAGCTCGGGATATCGCCATGGGGGCGTGTGTCACCGAAGAGTAAGCTATTGCTCGGGCTCAGTACCTTGACTTGGTTTATTCTCAGTCAGGTACATTATATGATTATCTGCCTGATGTCCCAAGACAAGGACCATCTAAAGCCCCGCCAACACCCACTGTTGACGGTATCATTGGTTCGGTTAATTCATCCTCAAAGAAAAGTTCGACGAACCCTGCGAAGCAAAAAACATCTGGTTCGAATGGACAACCTTCCCAGGCATCGCTAGGTTCGAATGTTACTTCTGAGGTTAATGTCGTCCAATCTAATACGGCAAGCAAGGCTTCGAGAGAGAAGAAAAGAGGGAAAGCGAAAAATAAGACGGAGCAACCTAAGCAGGAAACCCCGAAACCTCAACCTGAGGATGGCGCTAAACGCAAACCCAAATATCCTTATCTTATTTGCGATGAAAATCACTTTACCAAGGATTGCCCGAGGCGGTCCGAAGTTAGTCGTTTATTAAAAGGCACCTCTGGGACTCCTGCGGTGCTCAAGGAGCCCTTTCCCACCCAACACACTCAAAAAACTCAAATGGTGGCTGACCCTACTCAGCCTCCCTCTTCCTTTGGTTCTCAAGTGTTTATGGCTGGTACAATACCCATTAATATCAGTACTCGAACGAAGGATTATTCGTCATCTGCCGGGAAGGAGCCTGAGGTTCCCCCAAGTGCTCCCCCGTTCAGTTCAGGTCCGCTCCACATTGAGAGACATACCACTGAAATGCCTGTTCGACCCCCTCCAAAAGGAGTACTCCGGAAATCCTCGTATAATCCGAATGCTCGTGCTGCACAGCACTACAACATCGTTGAGGACTTAGCACAGACTCCATCGGCTACGTCCGCTTTAGAGGTTCTCCAAAGTTGCCCTTCGCAGAGGAAGTCCATGCTATCTGCCATTGGAGGCATAGACCCGGCCGATTCGGATTTAATAACCTTTGACTTAGAACGCCACACTCTAAGACTACCTCCCCAAATCGCCTTCCTCATACAGGTAATTACTGATTCCAAGACGATTCATCGTACAATTATTGATGAAGGTGCCTCAACTTGCATCATGTCCGTTTCCTGTTGGAAAGCGATTGGATCTCCAAAGTTGAGCCAATCTCCCACCACCTTGGAAGATTTTGATGGAAGAGTGTCCCGTCCTTACGGTATACTCCAATGTTTACCAATCTCTTTGGAAGGGAAGACGGTCGAGATGGAAGTTGAAGTCGTTGATGCTACTCTAACCTACAACCTCCTTCTCGGACGTAGCTGGATATACGTAATGCAAGCTGTTGCTTCATCTTTCTTCTGAATCATCCGTTTTCCTCATAAAGGGAAGATCGTTACCGTTGACCAGCTCTCCTTTTTTGCTTCTTCTTCCGAAGGCACCATCCTATTCGTGGACCATACTTCCAAATTACCTAAGACTCTGAGAGCTGGACTTTTCAAAGATCCTGATCTTATGGGTGTTTTTCCACTCCCTCCTATAAATGTCGCCTCTGTCAATATGATCGCTACTGGCTCTGATACGTGGCTCGTACCCCCTATAGACCAAGTAGATTCCTGGGGTGACCAGATGCCATTGAGTCCCGCCGAGTTTAATTATGTTGAAATCATTGCTGCCTCGGCTCCCTCCTCTACGCTTACTCCATCCTTAGGACTTCTAGATAAGGCTTCTTCGGATTCTCTAGGAGAAATATTCCTCTCCGACGAAGCTATTATTGAGACTATGTCTCTAGAGGAACCTCCCTGGTATAGTTCTCACCATCGTTCCTCATTTCTCCCTGCCTCGCAGCATTTCCTGACATGCCTCGAACGGTTTGCTCCTTGTCTACCATCACAAATCCTTCAAACGCCTATTCAAATTGATCAGGTTTTTTCTGAAGGAAATATGGCAAACATTACACGAACCCAACCCCTCGACATCTCTGTTAAACCCGGGATAGTCGAGCATCTTCATATCGGAGTCACTTGTACTCCAGAGGAGATTCAACTTTATTCCGAACTCTTTCGTGAATTTCGTGATGTTTTCGCATTGTCCTATGAAGAAATGCCTGGCATTGATTCTAGCATAGTGATGCATGAAATAATCACGTACCCAGATGCTAAGCCTGTTCGTCAACGTCTACGCCCTGTACATCCTAGGAAGGCTGCGGTGATCAAGGCCGAAGTAGAAAAGCTTCTTAACGCCGGTTTTATTTACCCTATTCCTCTTACAGATTGGGTCTCTAACATTGTCCCTGTAACTAAAAAACAAGGTACAATTCGGGTTTGTATTGATTACCGTGATATAAACAAAGCCTGTCCTAAAGATCATTTTCCCACACCATTCATTGATCAGATCATTGACGAGTGTGTCGGCAGTGAAATGTATTCTTTCATGGACGGTTTCTCCGGTTATAACCAGATCAATATTGCTCCTGTTGATCAACACAAAACAGCCTTTATTTGCCCATGGGGGACTTTTGCCTATAAGAAGCTCGCTTTCGGTCTTAAAAATGCCGGTGCTACCTTCCAGCGCGCAATGTCTTATGCATTTCATGACATTCGGCATATTGTGCAACCTTATCTGGATGATCTTCCTGCTCATTCAGCTAAACGTGAGGACCACCCTAAACACCTTCGCGAAATCTTTCTTCGCTGTCGGTACTACCGCATCTGGCTAAATCCCCACAAATGTGTCTTCTGCGTTGAATCTGGTAGACTTCTCGGTTTTATCGTTTCCAAAGAAGGCATCCGTTTGGATCCCCTTAAAGTCGAAGCTATCGTCAATCTCCCTCCCCCAAATTCTTTGCATCAGTTACAAAGTTTGAAGGGGGAAAGCCAATTTTTTATGCCGTTTTGTTCCCAACTATGCCGAAGTAGCTAAAGGTTTTACGCGATTACTGAAGTGTGATATCCCTTTCCATTGGGATGCCACAGCTCAGGAATCTTTTGAACGTCTCAAGAGTTTACTTGTTTCTGCTCCATTGCTTCGTCCTCCGGATTATTATCGCGACTACACCTTGTATCTAGCTGCCGCCGATACCACTATCGGCATGGCTCTTGTCCAAACTGATGATGATAACACTGAAAATGTTATTTACTATCTCAGCCGCAACCTTTTAGATACGGAAACTCGATATGCTTATATCGAAAAGTTGGCACTAGCTGCAGTTTGTGCTGTACAACGTTTCCGTCATTATATTCTTCTGCGTACTACTACTGTCATTTCTGACTGCAACCCCATGACGTATATATTGTCACGCCAGTTACTGGGGGGAAAATACTCAAAATGGATTGTTATCCTCCAAGAGTTTGACTTGGAATTTACCACTGCCAAGTCTAAGAAATCTCTTGTGTTCGCTGAGTTAATTTGCTCTTTGCCATCGTCTTCCTCAACCTCGCCTTCAGAAGACCAAATACCAGATGAAACCCTGTTCCTCATTAGCACCCTCGATCCATGGTACGGAGATATAATCACATATCTGCAAACGTCCTCCTTCTGCCCAGGTCTGTCTAAAGACGCTCGGCGGAGGATTCGTCATCAATCTCAACCCTACCGTATCATCGGAGATACATTATATCGTCTTGGTGCAGACTCCGTTCTCCGCCGTTGTCTTACTCTAGAGGAAGTTGAACGGGTTCTAAATGACTGCCACTCTGGCGCTTGTGGCGGACATATGTCCGGATATGCTACAGCCCAAAAAATCCTTCGTGCTGGCTATTTTTGGCCCTCTATTTTCAAGGATTGCATCCTTGCCGTCCGGTCTTGTCATGAGTGCCAGATATACCAACGTAAAATGCGAGCGCCTTCTGCTCCGTTGCACCCTGTGGTTTCCGTCGGCCCTTTTGCAAAATGGGGCATTGATTATATGACCTGTAACCCTCGCTCAGCTGGGGGGCATGGGTTTGTCATCGTTGTCGTCGACTACTTTACTAAATGGGCCGAGGCGATGCCTACATTAACTGAAGACGGTCACACTGCGGCGCAATTTTTATTCAATCATGTTATTTCGCGATTCGGCGTCCCTCAAGCCATTGTCACTGATCACGGAAAGCATTTCCGTAATCATATGATGTCGGAATTAACAACCCAGCTAGGCTTGCAACATGATAGTTCAACTCCATAATACCCTCAGTCCAATGGTCAAGTTGAAGCTGTCAATAAAATCTTGGTTACAATGCTTCAACGTATCGTTGGTGTGCATAAATCTAACTGGCATTTGATGTTATTCCCTGCCTTATGGGCTTACCGAACCGCCGTGAAGGATGCCACTGGTTTCACTCCATTTCAACTAGTTTATGGACTAGAGGCTACCCTTCCAATTGAATGTGAAATCCCTTCATTGAAATTAGCCATTGAACTGCTTCCCAACACTACCCCATTAGAAGAACGCCTTCTTTACCTAGAACGGTTAGATGAGACTCGTCGCCTGGCCTCTTTGGCCATCGAAACACAAAAGAAGCGAGTCAAGACTCACTTCGATCAGACCGTCCGTCCATGTTCTTTCGTTGAGGGAGACTTGGTCCTACTCTATGATCAAGCGAAAGATAAGCTAGGCGCAGGAAAACTCGAGTCTATGTGGCTAGGCCCTTATATTGTCAAGAGAGTCCTGCAGAAAGGGGCCTACGAGTTGATTGATTATGAAGGAAACCCTCTTGGGAAGCCCCGAAATGGGCTTTACTTGAAAAAGTACTATGCGTGATGCTGGTACATTTTATTATGTACATACATGTACTTTGGTGTGTTGTGTGTTGGTTTTCGAGACATAGCCGCCACTTATTGTGTTTTTCGCTTCTTGTGCAGATGCCGAATGCACCTTATGTTGGTTTCGCTGATCGTGCCTACCGCAGTACCCGCAGTTTGTCTTCTACGGCATGGGTAATCTACGATCCTCATAACGAGCTAATAGATTGCCAGGGTGTGTGCTTAGGCCATACTACTAACAATGTTGCCGAATACTGTGCTGTAATCGAGTTACTTGCTAGAGCAATTAATTTCGGTATTCGCGCATTGATAGTAAACCTGGACTCTCAACTTGTTGTCCACCAGCTCAACGGGCAATATTCCGTCAGAAACCATCATATACTAAGGTTGTATTTACGTGTAAGGTTGTTAGAAAGGAATTTTGATTTTATTACATATCAACATGTTCCGAGACAATTAAACACATTATCTGATGCATTGGCCAATCATGTATTAGATAGACATCTGCATAATTTGTAATTAAAACATTATGTAAGCAAGCACATGAAAACACAATAATGAACCATGAACATATGTATATATATATATACGTGAGTGTCAAAATGTTTGCGCCCCGCGCATTACATAATCCAAAAAATAATACATGTCCAAAACTCATACAGCCGTCGACAACATGTCTCTCAAAAACGTGCAAAAATGAAACCTAGGCATCTAATCGCGGTGATTCTCATGATAGCATGTCACCGCCCGCACCACACGTCTTAACAGATGATGGACGCGAGTAGACACTCCCACCGTATGCCTCTGATACAGTCTAGGCACGTCCGCCAGTCTGCCATAATCTGGGATCCCTCGAGTAAGTGCCTCGAGGTTTTGCACCAGGTCATCATCGTCACCCTCTGCCTGAGGGTCTGCTGCAGGTTGTACTCTCCGTATGTTGTGAGGCAAGTCGGCTGGTCGTTCTGCACCAACGTCTGCATACATATATAGATGCTGTAAGAAACAGACATGAATTATAAAAACTTGAATATGTTAAAATATTGAAAACATAAAAGGTCCTTACCTAGCTCCTCGTCCCAGTCCTCTCCCTCAGGCAACGGGAGGTCTGGATCTCCAGTAAAATCAGTGCCCGCATAGGGCCAGTCCTCCATGACGATCAACTGGTGTTGGAGCCAAATAAAGAACTCGGGCCTCCAGGACATCTGCTGGCCCCCACCTCCTCTGGGCATAAGTGGTGCCCATCGAGCCAATCTCGGCTCCCGTGGCACTGGATCTGCCACTATACCTCCTGGGATCCGGAATATCGGTAACCGCTCCAGGAAAAATGATACTATGATGGATCCATATCCGAACTATTTATTGCCATCACGCTTACATTTGGTAAGCTGCCTCTTTATATTTGTTGTTACTGCTGTGGCCCAATCAAATAATGTAGGGTGTAGGCACTCAGTTGCCAACAGCAAGTGATTCTTGCTGGCCTCGTGGGGTGCCTGTACCCCAGCCGTCCGAGTGATAGTGAATAGTACCACTCGTAGCACCAAATCTGGGATAGTGACAATGTCCACCTTGGCACTATTGGATCCAAAATGGGCCCCAGGACAAACTCTGGCCATTACCTCCCCCATCTTTTCCCCAGAAGGTCTACTACCAGTCAAGATGGGCCGTGCGCCCCGCCGAGATAGTCCAGTAATAAAATAAACATCAGAGACATCCAACTCCAATGTCTGGTCTTTCAGGCGGAATACTTGATCCTCAATATCCCAGGCATCCACAATAAACCTTAGTAACTCGGGCTGTGCACGTAGATATGAGGTAAGGAAGAATTTTTTCAAACCACAATCTCGCAAAGCATCCATGCATGCGTCATCTTCCAATGCCAAAGCATCTATGGCCTCATGTTCCCTTTCTCTCCATTCTATAGCCATTTTGACCAATTCCTGCAACCAAAACACCAAAATGTCAGCATAAGATCAATGGTGAAACCAAAAATCAAAGAAAATTGCAGTTTCAACGGTCAAAATTATGTGAAAATTGGTTCGCGCAATTGGCGCGACTGTTTTACAAACAGTCGCGAAAATGGCGCGACCCCTTTTAGAAAAACAGCCCATTGGCGCGAACCCGCGTGGGAAACTCATGCCAATGGGCGCAACCCTATTTTTTGCAATACCCCTTGCAGAGGATCATTCTGTGGATGGAAAACTGAAAGAATGGAATAAAAATGAAGCTAAGGATGAGGCCTCTTACCTGTTTCAAACGGCGGCTCGAATGGTCTCCTGGATTGGTCGCAATCAGCAGTTGAAATTTGCACCCAAAACCCTCCAATGGTAAATTCACAAGGTAAAAAGTGAAAAGTAATTTTATTTTTTACTATTTCACTATTTATAACTTCTTTTGGCTTAAAAAACACATTAAAATCATATTTTTGTGAATATTTTTATGTCAAAGTAGGATTTTACGCTGTTTTTGTGTGTTGACAGGGATTAGTGCCACTCGAGCAACATAATGAACTCTTTTTTTCAGTTTTTCGAGCTCGGTAAAACACGAGAAAAGGTTACTTCAAGGTCCGATTTCAGCTCTTTTCTGACCATTTAAAGAGGAAAAGATTGCCGAGTCGCTCCTCTTGACTCGTTAAATGGTGATAAGGGGCGGTCGTTTTAAGTTCTTTTTGTCGACCGTTAAAACATAAAAAGATTACCGGGTTTTTGTCATTTCAAACTCGTTAGTGGTTACGAAACGACGTGGTTTTGACCGCTTTTTTACTTTTTCAGGTCGAAGTCACTAATCATGAAAAGTACTCCTCGATCGTAATGATCGGGCGGTTCTTTCAGGTATTATTTTATACTTTTTCGGGCCCGAGAGACACAACTTTACGAAAAAGGACATCCCTGGAGTTTACTTTTCTGCTGTCTTTTCAAACTCTCTAAACATGACAAGACACCGAGTTCTTCCTTTGTCAGACTCGTTAAAACTTAATGACATCGTATTTTATCACAATACAAGCATATGCTATCCCCATCAAGCTTGTTAAAAATAACTGGGGTACTCGCCAGAAATGGCGGTGGGAAAAGAAAATTTTGAACCATAATTATTACCGTAAAGGCAGTATGTCGCTCTTGAACATGGCACTTTTTGTTTTTGTGTCCGGGGTGGGGATATTTCATCTCATATCTTTCACTTGCTTCCATGGATTTGGTACCCTATTTGACCTCTCATTCACTCATTGCCTCGTCATAATGACCTTTGATACATTGATGTCAAATACTGCCAATTCCGTTAATGTGCCGCCGATATGTTCAAGAGAAGTTGACCTCTGAAAAAACAACCTCCTTCTGATAGTTCGCACAATCTTGATTCACAACTTCATCTCTCTGTCTCGTGTCGATGGTGTGGGAAACATTATGGCCCACCTTCGATCAAGGTCACTCCCTGTCGACTTCAACTCATTATCCAGGGAATTGATCTAGAGACTCCTTTCCGGTGCCTTGGAGCCTGCATGCCTCAATGGCAGGTTCTTCGTGTTCGACGTGAGGTTTTCATCATTGGCCTCCGATCGAATGATTCTACGGGTGTTCGACTTCAGATCATTGATTCACACACCGTAGATTGTACCTATACTACCTTGAGGGCCATTGTCATTATTGGTGGTACCTCTCGCGTCTGTTAACAGTTTCCATTATTGACTGGTAATCAGGCGATGTTCATGCATGTTCGACTTCAGCTCATATATTCACATGCTTGGACTTGTACTCTTGTTCGGGTCGAGATGGAGCGCAAGACCCTGGATTATGTCTGTTGTAATCCAGGCGTGATTCTTGATACTTGACTCATTCACTGGATGGCTGCGACCATACCTGAGTCAATTCATTGATCCTAACCAGATGGCTGCGTCCATGCTATGGATCTAGATTATTTATGTACTCTCTTATGGATGGCTGCGACCATACCATGTACATCATGTAATTGAACTATCAGTCATGGCTCTTAATACATCTCCTCGACGGCAGTAACTATATGTGCTCTTGTGTGCTCTTATGTGTGTGTTCTTGTAAAGCATTTCACCCCTCTCCACCTCTCGGGCTTCATGCTTTAGGGGGCATCTGTTACACAGTAATTTGTCACCATCCCTGTTACTCCTCTTGTCGTACCTTGGAGGACCCATCCCGGGAGTTATAAGAAGTGACAAAGTCTAAAAACACTTGCATTATGTTCCCCTGAGTATGTACTCCATGTTCCCTGAAGACAACTTCTGCAGATCATCCCTAAGAAGTGCTCTTTTTCCATTGAAGCAAGTCCACAATATCTTACCCGCGCCAATGATGGAGATCCTCAAAAGGGGGCGCGACCATTGGCGCTCTGTCTTAGAGCAACAGTTGTGCCAACCAAATTTAGTCGTGCTTTTTGCCTTAATGCACGTCCGACTGTTGTTTCCTTCATTACATGGAGCTTTTCTGAGGATAAAAAATCAGTCTTTTGTCGAGCTTTATCCATCTTTATGGCTTTTGCTAATCGCGAAAGGTGTCCAGGTTCATTGCATCCTCCTCGCTTCTCCATCTATATAAGCTTGTCATTATGCATTGGACAAGCTAGAGTGTTGGTGTTAATGTTATGCTAGTGATTTGGTGATTGAGTTATAGTAGTGATGATTATTGGTCATGGAGTGTTAGATGTTGAGTTCTTAGAGGGATGCTAGTGAGTGCTAGAGAGGTTATGCTGCCGGAGAGGAGATGCATGTCAAGACACATATAGTTATTCGCCCAGCCAGGAGAAGGGTCGACGTCAGAACAATGGTTGTAACTTTTCCTGTTTATTAATTGATGAGCGACTGCTATTATAGTTCCAATCTCATTATCTGTCATGGTGATATGTTGATTTATTTCCTTTCTGACTGAAATATAGTTGTGCCTTGGTAGTTTCTATGTTGGTATCTGTCTCTTCCTTTGCATGTGCAGGTGTTCGTTTATGATCTGTTGGAGCAAGGGAGCGAGGATATCAACTTTGCTTCAATCATAGCGTTGGACTCCAGGTTAGTCTTCTTGATTCACCTTTGATGCATAACTAGGAACTTGCGTAGCAGCGTGGTTTGTTTGTGGCTAGTTCTGTGATAGGCTAGTGGGATCGCCTCTGTCCGCAGAGGGGATTTACCTTACCAACACTACCTTTAGACTACGAACATGTTTTGTTTCAGTTTTTACTCTTCCATGAGCAACGACATTTTTTTAGAGATTGTCCAATTTGAAAGAAGGAATAATAGGGTTATAGGTTGGTTTCAAATGATGGTTTCTCTAAAGCCCCTTCTAGAAGATGAAGCAGTGGGGGAAATGCTGCTCAATCTAAAATGAAAATTGAGGACGAGAATACCTTTAGAGTGTTATAAGGGATGGTGGAGGTGTTAACTTTGACTGCAAATAACATGATGATAGAAACAAATGTCGAATCCTCGAGGAAAGAGCACACACAAAAAAGGAAAATTCCAGATGATGATACAAAGGAGGAAAAGATGGTAAACTTTCTTTTATCTTCCTATGATAGCTGATATCATTGTTGGCATTATGATGCATGTGTTGTCCTTGATGGAAACTCACTTGTAACAGAAAAATTATATGGTAACTTGTTAGGTCCCTATACTACTAGTGTAACCCCTTATTGTTATTAGTACAACCCCCTTATTATATTGTTGTGCCCATGTAGTCCCCATATTATTATTATTGTGCCCCAAGAAGCCCACTATTATTATCATTGTGCCCTTACATTATTATTGTTATGTCAACTTTGATTATATTATGACCCCTTAGACTCCCATATATAGAAAGGAGGTCTTGTCATTTGTATCATCCAAGAATTGTTGATTTATGTAATGTAAAGGAGGTTGCCCCCTTGAAGAGGCTTATTTTTAAGGCGTTTATCTATCTTTTTGTGAGCTAGTTCCATAACATTTTGTATTAGAGCTTTGGATTCTGGGATTTTGCTGCTCCAAATAGGCCTTCATGGAATTTTCGCTATAATTATTTTTCTGTGCCGTTTCAAACGATAAAAAAAACCATTTGAAACAAAATCGTTCTGAATCTTGGGTCCAAATTTTCGATCTTGTCTCACTATATTTTCAGATATATGATCTGAGGAAGTTATGGTTTTTGCAATCTCTAGAATTCCATCTCAAACAAGTCATCGTGGAATTTTCACTATAATTTGTTTTCTACGAAGTTTTAGATTCTAAAATTAAAACACATTTGAGCTAATATCGTGGTGAACCTTAGGCCTGAATTTCAGATCTTGTTTCACTATATTTTACGAGATACAGTCCAAGACATTTGGGTTTTCTGTAGGCTCCCGAATTACATCGCAAATAGGTGATCGGGCAAAAATCGTCATAATTGTCTCTATGAGCATCAGATTGAAATTTCATAAGAATTGAAGAAAGCCAACAAATTGTAGTTTCTTCTTTATCTTTTTCAAATCTGAAGGTCAAAAATGTGACATGTGTCACTTCATATAAGTTCGCTCTTCTGAAATGGTATATAATCAGGTTATCTTGGGAGATTGTGCATAACTCTTTCTTGGATAATCCAGTTTCGATCGCACTGGTGGAATTGGAAAGAGGATGCAGAGGGCTACTAGAGGACACAATTTCAAAACTTGGAGATCTGAATTGCAGAGTTACAATCGTTTCAAGATCGAGCTCCTAAAATCAAGAAAAGACGATATGAGGAAGTTTGAGGAAATGATCTAGTAAATTGGATACTACAGATGGATCAATATTTTGATCTACATGAGGTGAAACTGTTACAAAAGGTATGTATTACATCTTCATATTTAGAACCGAACCAATTTTTATGGTATAAAGGGCTCTGTTCACGTAAACCACTTGTTACGTGGTCAATTTTCATGGAGGAAATGATAACACATTATGAGGATACAAAGAGAAACACCTTCTTTAGCCAATTGATAAATCTGAACAAAAGTGTTCAATGGCAAAGCACATTAAGGGATTTCAAAAATTGAATATAAGGGAAAATGATATTCCATAGAAGCAAAGGATTGATGTCTCCATAGGGGCTTTAAAATATAACATTCAACATGAGGTTGGTCTTTTGGAACCTGATTCATTGGAGAATACATTCAGGTTGGCAAGAAAAGTGGAAAGGAAACTTATGGAAATAAGGAAGTCTATCCCTCACAACTATAAAGATGGAAGTGTTGTTTCTCCTAGCCTTCCACAACCTACAAGGTTGACACCACAATAATAGGAAGAAAAAAGATCAAAAAGGCTTTGTTACAATTGTGATAACAAATACATTAAAGGTCATAAGTGTGCAGAGAAGAAATTATTTTACATTGATTGTGAAGAGGAGGAAGAAAAGGATCAAGAAACATCAAAAGAAGAGGATATACACCAGGAACCAACCCCAGAGAAAAAAGAAATAAATTTGACCATATCTTGTAAAGCATTGACAATAATTACCACTCCTCAAACTCTCAAGATAGAAGGACATATCAAGAAGAAAAGTGTTTAAGAAGTGAAAGATCAAATTGAGCATCAAGAAATGAATCCGATCATATCTTATAAGAATTAGCAAGAATTACCACTCAAACTCTCAAGATAGAAGGACATATCAAGAAGAAAAAGGTTCAAGAAGTGAAACGTCACATCGAGAAAGAAGAAATGAATCGGACCATATCTTGTAATGCATTGGCCGGAATTACCACTCCTCAAACTATCAAGATAGAAGGACATATCAAGAAGAAAAATTTTCAAGAAGTGAAAGATCACATCGAGCATCAAGAAATCAATCCGACCATATCTTGTAATGCATTGGAAGAAATTACAACTCCTCAAACTCTCAAGATAGAAGGACATAACAAGAAGAAAAGGATTCAAGCAGTGAAAGATAACATCGAGCATCAACAACAAGTTCTCCAACTTTTAAAGGATAATGCCACTTTGGTGCAGAATCAAATGAAACAACAAGAAGATCAACATCAGAGTGAAAGAAGTTTTGATTTAGGCGATTGGGTATTTTAGGACTACATCTCAAGAAAGCTATTTATGAGAAGGAAATGTTGGAAATACTATATGCACTTAAGAAATGGCGACCTTACCTAATGGGAAGACACTTCAAGGTAAAAGTGGATCATGATAGTCTTAAATACTTTTTAGAACAAATTTTATCTTTAGAGGAACAGAAAAAATGGGTCACAAATATGTCGGGTTATGAATTTGAAATCATCTATGAAAAACGGAAGCAAAATGTTGTTGCAGATGCACTCTCATGAAAGGATGAGGATGTGGAAGCATTGTTTTGTGTTATTTCTATTATCCAACTAGATTGGATAAATGAAGCAAGGGATGAATGGAAGAAGGATGAAGAAGTGTGGCCACTCATTCAAAAGTTGCAGAAGATCCCAGTTCAAGCAATATTTCCAGAACTTGATGAGGACGGAAAAATCATATTGGAACCTAGAACAGTCGCAGAAATAAGAACCTGACAGCTATGAAATTGATCAATTTCATAGTATATCATCAAGTAGAAGAACTTACCGCTGAATATTCCACATGGGAGGACAAGGATTTTATACAGAAGCATCAAGAACTACTCAATATTTGAGGACAACACTTTTTGAAGGAGAGGGGTATGTTAGGGCCCTATACTACTAGTGTAACCTCTTTATTTTATTAGTACAACCCTCTTATGATATTGCTGTGCCCATGCAGTCTCCATGTTATTATTATTGTGCCCCATAGAAGCCCACTATTGTTATTATTGTGCCCTTACATTATTATTTTTATGTCGGCTCTGATTATATTATGACCCCTTAGACTCATATATATATAAATGAGGTCTTGCCATTTGTATCATCCAAGAATTGTTCATTTGTGTAATGTAAAGGGGGTTGCCCCCTTAAAGAGGCTTATTTTTTAGGCGTTTATCTATCTCTTTTATCTTTTTGTGCATTGGTTTCATAACATAACTAGATGAATCCACAAGTTAGTTCAAAGGTGACAGAGTGATGGAATAGAATGATGGGACAAAGGTTTACAAATTAGAATCATAAGTTTGATAAAGGTGAATATTTGAAGATCTATACGTGGGTTCGTCAAGGTGAAGTCGCGAATACATGCATGTTTAGTGAAGCAAACTAGCATACAATTTTTGCACCATGGTATTCTAAATACTAGGGTCTTTACCATGGTATTAATCCATAGTAATGAGCACGATAATGGATATTGATCCTGTCAAAGAATACGATCGACATAACCCATGGATACCGGCTAAGGCTCTACATTATGGGATTTTTGAGGTCTAAAATGGGCCTCGTACTAAAATTATAAAATAATAGTGGAAATAATAAAATAAGGTTACATTACATCATCAAATTTTAGAGGGAAAAAGAAATTGTTTTTTCAACTCATATTTTCAACTTATCTCCCTACGGGTTTACTCAAATTTCGAGTGAAAACAATTGTTGGATGCATAATTTGATTCCTCACCTAAGGAGTACTGATGTTGCATACTTTTTATCGACACGACTACATTAAAAATGAGAAACAGATGAAAAACTTGATTGCAATCACTTTTTTTCATGTATTTCTCATTTTTCGTGTAGTAGGGTCCATCGAAAGTATGCAACATGCATACTCCTTGGATGAGGAATTAAATTTTGCATCCATGAGTACTCCTACTTGAAATTTGAGTAAAACCTTAGGGATATAAGTTGAAAATACACGTTGAAAAAATATTTTTATTATTTTATTATTTTTACTTGTTTACTCCAAAAATGGTGAATCATCCCCCATGGTTCACATCATAACCTTAAATCATATCGGTTCTTATAAAGTTTGTTTTGGTTGTACATTTTTCTTAGGAGGCCCATTTTAGACCTCAAAACTCCCTTATTGACTATATAAGGAGGTGAAGATCAAAGTGCTAAGTGTGCATGTGAAAGGGTTTTTGATGAATACTTCAATTTGAAGTATATTTGCATTGTAAGGGCCATAGTTGACACATAGATCTGAAATAATTATGAATTGATGAATAGAATGATGGATCAGGATCATGAGACTTGAAATGAATTTCCATTGTATGATCTACACATGGATTGACTAGATCTAAGTATTGATGCATGTTTTTATCTCTAAATATTATGATTTGGGTATTTTCAAAGTTCTAAATAGCTTCGCAATTTAGGGTCAAAATTTTGCAGATATATATGTAGGTTGGTCTCGGTGAAGTTGCGTATATAGGCGGCTTCATATCTTCAAAGTTGCGTACATAAAAGAAGGGTTTCTCTTCATTTTTGCAGTTCTGTATGGAGGTTGGTCTTGGTGAAGTCGCGTATACATGCGGGTTCGTCTCTTCAAAGTCACGTATATAAAGGAAGGGTTTTTGTTCATAAATGACTGATCAACATTATCAGTGTTGTTGTATCTCTGTTGTCTGTCAATGATGTTCTCATGTTGATCTAGGTTGAGTGATAATGTTTTGAAGTAGAAGTGATTTAAAGATGAAGTTGAATTTAGTTACATGTTTATTGGTTGAAAAGATTATTGATGCTAATAACTGTATGAGTGTTTTGTAATCTAAAAAAATATTTCAGAATAATTGTGGTCCACTCTCTATCTGATTAAGAATTATAAGTTTTCAGTATATTGAGATATGTACGTAGGTTTCTCTAAAGAAAAGTGCATATACACACGAGTTTCCTTAAGTGAAGTAGCGTATACATTTTGGCATATGAATGATTAGTGTTGTTGTCGATTATGTGTGTTGATGTAGTATTCAGATTTTAGTTCTATGTTCTCATTACAATGATCTCATTATTCTATTTGAATTAAGTTGGTGTTTTCTTCAGTTGAAGTACAAGTTGTGATGTATTAAAGCAGGTGGATCCAGTGTGAAAATTTATGAAACATGGTCCACAAATGTTGTTGAGGGTTAGAGCCTTCAGTGAGGAAGTTGAAGCTTCCTTCTAATAATAGCTGGTAATTAGATCAATGGGTTGGAGCTCCCTTCCAGTAGGAGCTGGAAAACAAGTGAAGGTTGTATCCTTCAGCAGGTGGGCTCCTGCATACTTCCATGAGTCTACACCCATACAAGAATATAAGAATTTTTTTATATTAATAGATTTGAACACTGGGATGAGAGCAGCAGTTGTTTCCTCCCACATTAGGTTTCCACCTTAAATACTGGAGTTAATGTGTGTTTCTTATGTGTGATACTTTATTCTATTCTTACTGCACCTGCTTACTACTTATGAAATGCATGATAAATCTCTTACAATCTGGTTTAAGTTTAACAGATAAAGGATTAGCTGTGTTACAAGTTTACTAAGAATATGCTAGTTTCTTTTACAACAGTCGTGTACATATGTAAGTTGGGTTTAGTAAAGTTGCATATACATTTGAGAAAATAAAATTATTATTTTGATTTTTTAAAATAATGGTTCACCACCCCTCTCAGTATTTTTCCCAACATTTGGTATTAGAGCAGGTCCTTCAAAATAAGCTTGATCATTTGAAGGAAGATCTCCCAAGATGAGCAATCAAGATGGAATGAAATCTATCAGACCACCACTCTTCAATGGAAATAATTTAATATATTGCAAGAAAAGAACCAGATCTTATCTTCAGTTCCTTGAAGTAGATGTTTGGGCAATTCTGGAAGGAGGTTACCAATATCCAATAGTAGTTCCTATAGATGCAACATAAAGGAATACATATGAAACCAATGCCAAAGCTATCAATGCATTATTGGGAAGTATGACAAAATCATAATTTGTCAAAGTTATGAAGTTAAACACATAAAAAGAAATATGGGACATAATCATTCAGAGCTATGAAGGTGATACCAAGGTGAAAAGGGCTAAACTTCAAACTCTCAAAATTTAATATGAAACCCTCAAAATGCATAATGATGAAAGTTGCTAATTTCTTTCTACATATAGATGAGATCATAAATCACATGAAAAATATGGGTGAAGAAATAATGGACACCACTTTAGTAGACAAAATATTAAGATCTCTAACTCCTAAATTCCAGTCAAAAGTGTCTACCATTGAAGAGAAATAGGATCTACAAACTCTTACTGTTGTTCAACTCCACGGGATCCTGACTGATTTTGAAATGAGGAAAGGAGGTCCCTCAGAAGTCAGAGAAGTGACATTTAAATCATCTGTAAAAGGAAAAGAAAAGGAAGAACATAAGGAAACAGAATATCTATCAGAACAACATGAAGTGAACTTTGTAAAAAAACTTCAACTGGGCAACACAAGGTTCAGAGGTAAGCTTCCCTGCAAATGTTTTTCTTGTGGTATATTTGGTCATTATGCTGCTAAATTTCCTCAAAAAGACAACCATGACAAAGGGAAGAATACTGAAAAAGGTAATAGGAGATTATTTGACAATAGAAGAAGTTATGATACTCATGAATATAGTGATGGATCGTCAAATAGTGAAGAAGGAGATTCTGATCAAGATCTTAAATTACTCATGGCTTTTGAGAAAAATAATAATGAGTCTAATGATAAATTTGTGGATACTTTAGAGGAAAAATATTTCTTTGAAGAAATTACTCAACTCAAAATTTTCTTGGAAGAAAACAAAGTAGCCATAGATACATTGAAGCATCAACTCATAGAAAAAGAAGAGCATAATGAGAAGTTAGAATGTGAAGTAGTAAGTCTAAGAAAGGAACTTGGGAAAATAAAAAATTTGAATCTTATATTTGCTAAAGGATATGAAACCTTAGGTGAAACTATCAAGGTACAATACTCTCCTCTTATGAAAACAAGTCTTGGATACACTCGAGAAACATCTCAAACATAAAAGTCTTCAGGCACCACTGGAAGCTATCTAAATGTAGCAAAAACCAGTCAACAAAGCTTCACTACTCACCAAAAGAATAAAGGCATTCCACAGGTAAATCATGTTCACTCTAATCCAAGGATTGACAATAAAAAAAGCACTAGTCAAAAGGGAAAAAACACCAAAAGATTCTATAATCACATAAATTGCTTCTTTAATGGACAATGTTTCTCATGTCATAATTTTGGTGATAAATTTTCTCAATGTTTTGCATACAAAACCATCATGACCAGAGAAGAAAGAAAACAAATGAATGAGACAGGAGTTAAGAAGAACACTTATAATAAACTATCACCTCTTATAGATGAAATTGAATTTTCATTTTACAATAACTTTGGACATGAAACATATGAATGCAGGAGAAACTTACAGCCAACATCTGGAAAAGAGAAATATTAACAAATTCTAAGATATGGAAAAGGAAGGAGTTATTGTATGAAAGTTGTGGCATAGAATTGTTTGTATAAGGACAAGAAAATCAATGGTACATTGATAGGGGATTCTTAGAACACATGACAGGTGATAAAGATAAACTTATTTCATACAATTCTTTAGAGAAATAAAAGAATGTCACTTTTGGAAATGACTCACCTGTTGCATTAAGGGTAAAGGTTCTATTTTTCTAAAGTACAAGGCTAAAGTTGGTAATGTTATGTATGGTGATGGATTAAATAATAACTTTTTGAGTGTTAGCTAAATGTGTGACTAAGGAAATGAAGTGGTATTCCTATCAAAAGAATGTGTGGTTCATGAAATTGACACATGAAAAACCATAATAAAAGGGACAAGCACCCTGAGAAATCTTTATATATTGAAAGGTGGCCAAGAATAATGTTACCTAGGCAAGGCAGAGGAAAAATGGTTATGGCACAGAAGGTTGGGACATCTAAGCTTCTCTCAAATAAGCAAATCAAACATGATCAAAGCTATTTGCAATCTACCCAACATCATCATACCAGAAAGTACCATATGTAAGTCATGTCAATTTGGTAAGAAAACTAGAGTTTAATTGAACGCCAAAGAAGGTTCAACAATTAAGCCTTTTGAACTTATACATAATAATTTGTGTGGACCAGTAACGAAAAAGTCACATCGTGGAGAACAATACTATACCTTATTTATTGATGACATTTCTAATATGTGCTGGATCAGTTTATTGAAATACAAATATGAAGCATTTGATAAATTTAAAGTCTTCAAATCATTAGTTGAAAATGAAGTATATATAAAAATCAAATGTCTTAGATCTAACTGAGGAGGATAATACATATCATATGAATTCTTTGATTTCTGTGAACATGGAATAAAAAGGTAATTTTATGTATCTAAAACTCCTCAACAAAATGGCATGGCAGAAAGAATGAATAGAACTGTTCAACAAATGGGTCATGGTATGCTTGATGAGTCTAGAACTACTGACAACTTTTGGGGTGAAGCTTCTCATACCACAATAAATATTCTCAACAAGGCTCATGTTCATGTAAATAGTGATAAAACTCTATATGAACTTTTGTATGGTAAGCCTACCACTCTAAAGCATTTTAGAGGTTTTGGAAGCAAATGTTTCATAAAAAATAATGATGAAAAACTTGGTAAGTTTGAAGCTAGAGCAGATGAAGGAACACTTCTTGTTACTCTTCTAGAAGTAAAGGATACAAATGTTACAATAAGAGGCTTTGGAACATTTTTGAATGCATTGATGTTGTGATTGATGAAGCATGCAGAGATCCCAAAAAGGTAACATCAGCAAAAGAGGATGATGGTGATGAATGCTTTCCCACATAAAATCACAATGATATAGAAGAAGAAACTAATGAAGCATCAAAAGAATACACATAAGACAAAGAGACAAAGAAAAGTCTCCATCTAGGTATGTTCAAAAGAATCATCCAGAAACTCAAATTCTAGGAGAAGAGGAATCTGGGTACAAAAAAGAAGAACCCTTGTAGGATATTCTATATATCTAGCTTTATTATCCATCATTCAACCACAAACTGTAAATCAAGCTAGCAAAGATGAATGTTGGGTTAAGGCCATGAACAAAGAACTTGATCAAATTGAAAAGAATGATAATTGGGAACTGGTTCCAAGGCCTCATGATAAAATTGTTGTTCGGAGAAAATTGATATTCAAAAATAAGTTGAATGAAAATGGAGAGGTCATTAAGAAAAAAGATAGACTTGTTTGTAAAGGTTATGCTCAACAATAAGGTATAGACTTTGAAGAAAAATTTTCACCAATAGCTAGACTTGAAGTCATAAGAATGTTTCTTTTACTTTCAAGTTTTTGACAGTTCAAAGTTTATCAAATGGATGTAAAATCTGCTTTCCTTAATGAAGATCTAGAAGAAGAAGTATATATTGAACAACTAGAAGGATTCATTTTGGGGAATGATGAAAACCTTGAATCCAAACTCAATTTTTTTTATATGGGCTAAAAAAATCTTCGCGGGCATGGTATTATTGTCTTGACAAATATCTTCAACAACAAGGTTTCACAAAAGGATCTGCAAACAACAACTTGTACACAAAAATTAAGGGTGATAAAATGTTAATTATTGTTATTTATGTTGATGATATCATCTTTGGTAGTAATGAAGAATGTATGAGTCAAAAATTTTCTTCTGTTATGCAACAAAAATTTGAAATGTCTTTACTTGGGGAACTAACCTATTTTCTTGGTCTACAAGTGCAACAAGAAAAAGATGGCATATTTCTCTCACAAATAAAATATCTCAAGCATATTTTGAAGAAGTATGGGATGGAAGATTTAAAACTTGTATGTACTCGCACGATGACAGGATGTAGCCTCAATTCTAATTATGTTTCTCCCATAGTAAACCAACTAGAGTATAGGTCTATGATTGGAAGTCTTCTTTATCTGAGAGGTAGCAGATTAGATATCATGCATGTAGTTGGGATTTCGGAAGTTTCCAAGCCAATCCAAAGGAGTCACATCTTTAGGAAGTAAGTAGAATACTCAAATATCTCCAAGGAACCCAAGACTTTGGTTTATGTATCCTCAATACGCAGATCTTACCCTTCATGCATACACAGATGCGGATTGGACTAGAAATGTTGATGATCGGAAAGACACTAGTGGACGTGCATTTTACATGGGGCTGCAATTGGTATCTTGGTTCATAAATAAACAAAGTTCCATTGCATTATCTACAATAGAAGTAGAATATGTGGTTGCTACATCTTGTTGCACACAACTTCTCTTGACGATGCAAACGTTAAAAGATATTCAAATCAAATGTTCTCCACCCATCTCCATCCTATGTGATAATACAAGTTCTATTAGTATTTTGAAAAATCCTATTGTGCACTCCAAAACCAACCATATTCCTATTAATTATCACTTTATACAAGAATAAGTGTTTGAGAAAAAGGTTAAATTGGAGTATGTTCCCTCCAAAGAAAAATTTGTTGATATATTTACTAAACCTCTTCCCAAAGAAGCATTTGAATATCTCACATAGAAATTGGGAGTTGTCTCTACCTCATCTTATTGTTAATCTAGTCTTCTCATTCTACAAGTGAAATTTCAAAAGGTTGCATTATATACATAGGTTTCATATAGTATAGTCATGTATATACGTGAGTTTCTTTGCAGACAGACGCGTATGTTTTTCTCTGATAGAAAAATAGTGGGACAGACTCAAGATCGGCCTCTGACATGCTACTGATAGCTATGATTTGATTTTTCATAGCTTGGCGTTGATGGGTATAGTATGTTGATATGGTACCGAGTTCTGTTTTTCTCGTTGATATTTATCTGATTGATGAAGATGCTTTGATGAATGAGTTGTTGACAATGAACAGGTAGCACAGGTTCAGGAGGAGCATTAACCTTCGGGAATATAATGCATTGTTGGCATTATGGTTGTTGAATTATGCTACTATCAAGATATTTTGGTCTTAGTTATTATTTCATATCTATCATTTGATGTAAAGGACATGTGGAGACCTATGATGTAATAATTGTCATATTCAGTCATGTATGGACTTTTGAGGTTATGTCAAATATGTAATCCCAGTTGGTTTGGTGGTAGTGTGTTGGCTTGATGGGGCATGACCTAGATTTAACTTTAACTGTGCCAACCAAAAAAACCCTAATTGCTAACCCTTTAGGTAACAACCCGCGTAGCATAGGTTTCAGTCTTACTTGAAGTAGTATTGGGGGATGCTAGAACTACGTTTCTTCATCCAGAGGACTGTGTGATGTGTTCCTGCAGTTTTTATGGCTTAGATCTACCTCTTCGCATCTTTATCCCATCCAAACATACAACTACTGCAAATCTATCTAAATGAATTCAAGATCTTCGCAATGGTACTTAATTTTACTTACCATGCATAAATATTATAAATCTACCAATTTCATGTAGTAAATAAGCATTAATTCACATAAAACATATCACGGAGCGAAGATAAATAAAACTTGTAGAAGTAAATGATAAGACACATATGCATCAATTTTGGCCCAAAACAATATTTATTAGGTATAAATGTTCCATTACAGACTTCTTCTTCCTACGCACTCAGTTGCAGGGGCCCACGTCCTCAGCCTGCGGACTTATCAAGGTCTTTGCACATTCAGCTACAGGAGCCTTCCCCTTTCGCTTAAGTACACGAAAAAAACCTTTCATGCCTTAGCACCTTGATCTTACAATGATTCTTCCCTATTAGATTACTACTTAGACTCACTATGACTCATCTATTTATAGCACTTACTTTACAATACCATCATCCGGACAGCATGGGAGGGTCTCAAAACAACTATATCACCTACCCAACTAATGGACTAAATCCCCTTTAACTTCTACTAGATTTATGCTCCACTTCCACATTTCGCTGAGACTTTACATTTTTTACAAAAAGAACTACAAAATTTACTCAAAATTGACTCAATTGACCCCAGGGACCCCTTCCCAATAGGTCCCCAACAAAAATTGGGTGACTTGACCTCAAGTCACTCAGCTGGCACATCTATCTTTTAACAGAGGTCACTAAACTCCACCTTCAACACCTATATGTCAGTAGTACCCTCCACCGTGGCTTGTTTCACTTTCCTACCAGCTTTTTTGTAGTTAGGCTTCCCATTGCGAGGCCCATAGTTCATTGTATTGGTTGGAGTGTCTTCAACTTCTCTTGGATTGGAAGAGTAAGCTAGATTTCTTCCTCTGTCGAGGGCTATATTATGGACCTTAAGGCAACCTATTTTCTCTGTAGCTCTTCAATTTTTGATTTCATTTATTTTCCTTCATGGAGTCGAGTGAGGCACTAGACTGGTGCCAAAGTGAACACAGTTGCCCTGACTTCATCAAATTTTTGTTGCATCTCCTGGATATCTGTGCCAAGTTTATACAGGTTTGGGTCCTCTTGTAGAGTCGTACATAGTTCCATTTCCTATTCGAATATCAGTGTGTAGTCTGTGAATGTTGCATCCAAAGTGGCCATGTTCTCCCTGATGGCTGCTCTGCGTTGCTCTTGGACTTCTAGTGGAGTGGTCTGATGAAATATCAACTTGAGCTCTATGATCTTGATCTAGAACTCAATGTTTCTCAGTTGATCTCATCCTTCGATTCTCTAAGTATGGTATCCAACTTCCGAATCTTTTTTTCTACTGCGCCATCTTCTGAGTAGTGTCTGACCTACCTGTGTAATTGTTGTCTTTAATATCTGGCTTTGCGCGGTGAGTTATTCCTTTTACTTCAGTCCCTTATCCTTTTCAATAAAGATCTACTCATTGTTCATATTTACCTCGTTAATAACTGTTAGCACCTTTTGCTCCGTGATCCTCAGCTCGTCTGAGACCCCTTGATGAAGTGCATGGAGGGTTTGAATAGGCAACATAGCTAAGTTGACACCCACATCCTTGATCTATCCTAGCTGGGTGTTTGCTTCATCTACTTCTACACAAAGTGATCCGTCCGGTAAAACAATGAATCTGAGGTCCAAACTCCTATCTATTTTTGGCACATTCATGCTCACTTGCTACAGGTTCACTTTTATCCCACTCGCTTGTCCCACACTCACCTGAAGTCAACCTGTTTAAATTTGCAACTCACAAAGATCCTTCTGCACACTCCACAATGTCTATAGGTACTACTATTTGAATTGTTTCCATAGCTCGACCATTATCTCACGGACCTTGTCTCCAATCTCATCCAAGTCCCCCTCAGTGAGGACCATTGGATCTGCATGTATGTTCTTGTTTGATTTATACTTCTTCCTGGTCTAGAAGTCGTTTCCTTCTGGCACTTTTTGATTATGAAAGGAGTGCTCTAATCCTCGCCACCACCTCCTTCCTCTTCAAACCCTTCTTTTTCTGCAGTATTTTGAAAAGCAAAGTCCTCAACCTCCAGTGTGGCCTCATTCATGGTGCACTCCTTATCAGCAGTTGCCTTAGCACCAAATTCCTTCTTTTTCTATGTTGATTTTTCTTGGGTAGTTGCCTAGTCAGCCTCTTTCTTTTTATGTTTCACTTTCTCTTAAGTGGCAACTTTTTCAACTTCCTTTTTCTTTTGTGCTATTGTGGCCTGCACAGAGGAACCTTCCCCAACCATGCTTTTTCCTGTACTAGATCAGATGGTTGGCCACCACTCACCTGGCCATTTTCCCATAATCTCCAACACATCGGCCTCATTGATTAGCTACAGTTACTTGTACCATACTTTCTTAGGATCTTGTCTCACGCAAATGGAAACATTGTGGAAATCCACTTTAAACTCCGCATAGCCCTCCAACTTCTCAAATAAGGCAGGTGACAGCCTCGGCCTCTGGTTGATCATCGTGCAAAGGTCCATCTCGACTAACACCCAAAATATCTTCATTTCCATGGCTCATTTAGGGTCCTTTGTTGTCCATAGCAAAGAAACATTCACTGCCTATGGCAAATTAGCATCTCATGGAGGGAACTGACTATCTTCAGGCAGTCTCCATGTAACTAGGGAAATTAACAAAAACAACCAGGCATAGTGGAATGCCTTCCCGTCGTCATGTGCTTCGTTAAAATTCAAAAGAAACTCTTTGTAGAGATACTACACCCAGTTGTAATGCCTGCATTTCACACATTGTGCAACCAATGAAATGATTGGCGTCGGTACCTCATCCATGCGACACTCTCTCCTAATATTACAAGCCAAAACCTGGGTGGCAAACTGCACCACCTTATTTGTGATGGAACAAATAGGGTATCCAAGCAACTTCTTCACCAAGCCAAATTCATTCTTCATTTTATCTATGAATTTTTTTTATTTACTCTTCCCTTCAAACTCCTCAGTTAGATCCACCCCTTGGTAGGGAAACCTTGTGATACAAGTGATCAACATATCTGTGATGGGGATGGGCTTGCCCAACCAAAGACACACATCATGAACCAATGTAATAAATTGGCATATGCAAACCGTGTTAATAGTGCTACTAAAATGTGGTACCCATAGCATATTTAGCCACCCTTCCTTCTCAACCCCTACGATGCACTTCATGGGTTCCAGTTGCGTGACTCCAGTCTCCTCATAGTATATCTTCACCAAATATTTGTTTTTCGCCAAATGCAAGAATTTATCGTGATCAACTATACCCAATCCTCCATTTTCAGTGGGCGGATGCACCCTAAGAGTGCACCTTCAAATGGAACTTTCTCTGGTAGTAGCAGTGTAGAGACTATAAAATTGCAAGAATTAGGATCTTTCGGGACCTTCGCTTTGCCCTTGAACGAAGGAATATACTTCGGGAACTGAATGATAGGCTCTCTCTGATTAGCATCCAAATCTTCAACTCCTTCATGAAGCCCCTCTTCATCAAGATCCAGGGGTTCATATGGCTATTTCAACTTGTCCATCTTCTCTTTCTATCGAACCTCTGTAGGGTTCTTCCTCGGTGACTGCCTCATCAGTACACCCTATGGTTTCTTTTGTTTCTCCTTAGCAATGCATGGTTTAGGCCTAGGTGAACTTGATGATGTAGGTATAGACAGTGTAGCTTCCATTTCCGATGTAATTTTAGTGGTTGTGGCTTCAAAGACGATAGCTTGAGAGACAACGACTTCTACTAGATCAATCATTTTCTCAAAGAGGATCTTATCACTCCAATCAGGAAAGTTTGTGAACTATGGATGTGAAAGAAGTTCCTCCCAAGCTTCTTGGTTCATAGACTTAAGGCAAGAAAATTCACAAGAAATTTTCAGAAGGAAAAGTGTTCTACTGCAGGCCAATATGCTAGATTTATAGGCAATTTGACATTCAAATCCAACCATTCCCTCCAATTTATGATCATAAATGCGTCTTTGGCGGCATATTGCCAAATATTTGCGCCATAAATGTAGCCTACCAACTCCTCCTAACAGGATTTTTTCCATCCAATTAGATACAATGCATCCAACATTCTTTTTGGACCCTTCTGCGTGGCACCATCCCCCATGGTGCAGCTCTCTTGGCATAGCTCCTCCTGGCGTACGTCATGCTTCCCTCATGCATCCCTCGTACTTCATTTTCCCAGTCTTCGAGGAGTGTAGTTTATAGTCCTGTACCCCCTTGCAGTTGCCTAGAGTACTAAGGTTTTCCTACCATCACGTAGTCATTGCGCAGTGGTAGGATCCCCTTCATACAACTTCAATCGACTTCCATTGAATTTTCCCAGAAATAATTCCCCATTCAACTTCACGAGCTAAACTACACCACCATCTATAATTTCCTTGACTACATAGGGTACCAACCAGTGTATTTGAAAATTACCAAGGAACTTCGTGAACTTTCTATCATAAAGTAATACCAAATCATTCACTTTGAAGGTACGCAGCTTAATATGTTGATCATGCCATGCCTTTTCGTGCTCCTTTTGCACCTGTTGGTGAAATCCTGCTAAAAACATGTCTTCTTCTCACTCCAACAACTTCTCACTCCAACAACTGCGTGAGGTGCTCCTCCATAGTCTCATGGTTCACCATATTAATCAGTTTCACAATTTACAAACTCAGCACAATATAATCCATGGGCATCACAACCTCTATCCCATAGACCAGCTTCAACAGGGTTTGTCTTGACAACTTCTTACATGTCATTATATATGCCCATAGGACTGTTGGTATGCTCACATCCCAATCATTCCTCTGTGTGTTGCAAACCTTGGTCAATTTGGTTTCTAGAATTTTATTGAATGCTTCAACCGTACCATTTTCCTGAGGATGATAGGGCATACTCTTTTGATGATAAACCTAAAATTCTTCGACTATCGTGACAATAGTTTCATTTATAAAGTGTGTATCCCTATCACTCATTAGTATCTTAGGACACCCAAACCTTGTCAAGACATACTCAAACAGGAACTCCGTGGATGTAGCAGTGCTACAATCCTTTATCAGTTGTGCTTCTGCCCATACTGTCAAATATTTCGTCACAGTAATAATGTACCATGTGCCCGTCCTTTTCCTTGGTGGTTGTTTGGACCCACAAAGTCAATCACCCATTTATAAAAACACCTGTAATTAAATATGAGGATGTAAAGGAAATTCATTCCTTCACGATGGCTTTCCCATCCTCTAACATGCATCACATTCCCTACAATATGCCTTAGAATCCTTATGTATCTTCAGCCACCACAATCATGTGTCTTTTAGGTGATTATTCTACATGCACAGTGTCGTCTCGCCACTTCTCCATGTGCTTTGGTGAGGATGCTCAAGCATTCAAATTTGGAACATATTGGTGCAGCATTTCATTAGTGCCAATCTTATATAAGTGTCTTGCAATCAAAGAAAAGTCAGCTGTGCAGACCACTAACTCATTTTTCTGTTGTCTAGACTATCCTTCTGGGGTTATTCTAGTAGTCAAAAATAGGATTATATCAGCAAAATTATCATCTGTGACATGTATAGTAAAGAGTTGCACATCTGACAACCCATCCTCCAAATTTGTAGGTCCTTCACTTGTCTCAATTCTGGATAAATGATCTGGACCCGCATTCAATCATCTAGGCTTCACAATCACCTCAAAGTCATATTCCTGAAACAACAGAAACCACCTATAGATTCCCCCCCCCCCAACACAAGCTTGTTGACCATGTACTTGAGAGTGGAGTGATCTGTATAAATTTTGAAATGTGGGCAGAACAGGTAATGTCAAAACTTCTGCAATGCATAGACCATTGCGAATCCTTCACGCTCTGTAGTTCAATAGATGTTATCAGCCTTTGACAGTTTCCTACTTGCAAAGGTTATAGGGTGATCTATCTCACCTTCACCTGGTTGGGTTAATACCACAACGTACGCAATACAAGAGGCATCCACATGAACATGAAATTCTTTCTTCTAGTTTAAGAATACCAAAATTGGCACAATGACCATATTTTCCTTTAAAACATCTAGACTGCGTTGACACTCTTCATCCCAACAAAAAGTCACATCCTTCTTCAATAATTTCTCCATTGCCACAATTATTTATGCATACGCCTTGATAAACTTTATATAGTAGCCAGTGTGGCCCAAAGTTGCAAGCAACTTCTTTACATTATTTGGAGCTTCTAAATTGAGAATCATTGCTATCTTCACAGGATCTACCATTAGTCCTTACTTACATACCACATGGCCTAGCAATATCCCATAGGGCACGCAAAATATAAATTTCTTCATGTTTAGAGCAATATGGTATCTGCGAAAGTATCCAACATAAGGCGTAGACTTGCAACGTGTCCCTTTACCAATACAAATACAATTGAGTCATCCAAATACACTTCTAAGAATTTCTAGATGAATTATTTGAAGGCTGCAATTACAACCCTTAAAACGATAATGGGTGTAGTTTTCAATCTGAATGGCATCACTATGTACTAGAAGCATCCCCACTCCATTACAAAGGTCATCTTGCTATGATCCTTTGGCACGATCTTAATTAGATGGTACCCTGAGAACACATCAATGAACGGATAAGTTTCCTATCCTCCAACATTCTCCAAAACTTCATCTATAAATGGTGTAGGAAATGGGTCATGAACGCATGCATCATTGAAATTTCTCAGGCCTACACATATTTCATGCTCCAACTTCTTCTCTTGAACAAACATAGGGCTCACCCAATCAGATTCTTCTACTAGCTCAATAATTCCATCTTCCAACATTTTGTCTATCTCTTTATGAACCTTCTCCTTATGCTTCTGATTTAGGCAGTAGGGTATTTGTTTCACGGGCTTCACATCAGGCTTTAAAGTGATCTTCATAACTCCTAGATCTCTTACTATTCCTTTCAGGTCCGTGAACATGGTAGGAAACAAGTCCTCGTATTTGCGCAGCAGCTCCATAACTTTATCAATTGTATCTTCATCCCAATAATTTCCTATCTTTGCAAACTTAGGCTACGCATCAGACCCAATGATTACTTTCCTAGTCTTCAAAGGTTCTGATATATCAAGGTTCTTTGCTTTAGGACCTTCAACCTTACACTATCCTTCAGTCTCCGTAATGTTGATTTTTTTTCAGATCTTCTTCTTCTTCTGTAGTCACAATGTAGCACTTTAGCACATAGCGCAGCTGGGTAATCCATTATGGTTAAGGCCATTCTACTGGCTCTTTAGGCATTCTAAAAATAGTGACATTAATTTCCTAGATTTCTTCATCAATGCACTCAAATCCATCCTCAAAGTTGAAAGTTAACAAGAAACCTTCCCTCAAGATATCCCATTGAGTTGTCCCATGGCGTAGTTCTGTTTCCAAGTACCAATTCATTGGAATAGTACCTAAGGTGTAACAGAAGATATGCACCCATTCCAATTGTGGCTCTTCTCCCCAAGCCTTAGTCCACCACGCTAAGTGTTTGCATAGATCATCCTTTCCACTATATTTTCTAATCATATGAGTATTAATGTATCCAAACCTTAGCTTCATCATTCACTTATATTGCTTCCATTCAATGAAGCTATCCTTATGTGTACCCCACCAACAAGCAATCTTAGAGCATAGCGCCAACTCTAGCACCTGGAAACGATGTTCTTCTGGCACCTCTCTTTCAAACTTATCAAAAAAAAACTAACATCATCTAAGCCATCATAATGTGGAATAGTTATTATCTCCCTAAACACACATCACAACAATGTTTTTAGCGTAGAGACTTCATGCAACCTATTATGCTATTATTCGAGCTCTTCATCTGAGTCTGAGGTACATGAGTTGTCTCTATCCCACGTGATCCACCCATCTGCATGGTATTGATCCAATCTTTGTCATGCGTAGTAATACTGTATATTTGATCTAACTCATCTTCCTCCACGTAGTCGTGGATGATTTTAGTGTAACGCGCTCCTTCAAGAGGATCCAATGGAACAATAACCCTAAGTGCCTTCTTCTCAAATGTCATTTTTCACTTCTTCTGGTTAATTATAACATCCATGTCGAAGGCCCAATCAATTTCTAGTAGTATAGGGTAAGGATTGTTTTCATCCACTATTTCAATTACTTCAAAATTGGCCAGAGCACTTTAGAATTCAATGTCTACTATTACCCCATATAGGTGCCCCATAGGAATGATATTCCGCTAATTGGCCATGCATAGTTGTATAGGAGACCATTGTAGCACAGGTCTCCCTATCCTTTCCTAAGTCTGCTTCAGTAGTACGTTTGCATCAGATCCCAGATCTAAGATGGCCTGATCCATTTCATATTCTCCAATCTATGCGGTCAGCCTCATCTTGCACCCTGTTCACTTCTTATGTTTACCTAGATTTCTCATAGTGCAATGTTCTAAGGGAATCTTAATTTTTCCTGTATAATTTTTTATTAGCTCATGGAGCCCTTCCACTGCCTTCTTATCCCTCAAAATCTTCATACAAGTTTTCTGAAAAGTGGCTAATAACGAGGGATCGACATCCTACACTTAACTATTTCCAGCGGATTTCTCTTAACTCCCTGATGTAAAGGCTTCATCCAAATTCTTGTTGGCCTCCATTTAAGTTTCTTTAGCCTGGTTGAGGTCAAACCCAATTTTATTTTTAGAAGCCTTATGCCTCCATCCTTCGGTCTCTGGTTGCTTTCCTCTATCTTCTACTATGACCATGCCACTATGCGTTATGATATTAATAGTGTGATCTTCTTCACGAGGCTCCACCCTCATCATCTGGATATTCTATTTAGGTTGTTGTGTCTATTTCTCCTGCATCTTAGCTATCAACCCTGGGAAATCTTCTATCACATGATCAAACTATCTGCAATATTGACAAGATGGATGTGTTGGGTTCTAAGAGTCATACACAAAATTTCCAGCTTTGCCATAATTAGAACAAATAACTTGTCTGTGATCTCTGCCAGCCCCTCATCCTCTTCCTCTTCCACGACCTTGCAATCCTCCACTCGATGAACCCATGCCCTATTCCTGATGTCAATTTTCTGCCTACATTTGATAGGTAGGGGTCCTTTCCATCATTTTTCATAACTTCGGTAGTTTCGCTCATCATGTCCAACTGATTTACATAAAGTACAAAACAATTGTTGTGATGTATGATTTTTTTTTTGAAGAGATGACAATTATCAAATGCGTGCTTCCCATCTATCTAGTAGATAGTGCACCATAACGTTACTCCTGTACTTGGTCTCACAGTGTTATAAGGTTTCAGAGGCACTAGACCTCTTTCAATCAAGTAATTCTGATAAACAGGGCAGTGATCCTTATCATGTTCCTTGTCTTTGCATTTTATACACTAGACTTCAGCGTGCACCTCTGGCTGAGCTTCCTTCCCTGTCTTTAAGCTCTGCAACTCCATGTGCAGGCTTTCCAACTACGACTGAATCTGTTGTACTCCAACATTCATATCCTATACTGGTGAGGCTTCCAACCTCATCACGATCTCCACAGCCTCTGCTTGTGTTCCTATCTTCTGTTGTGATAATGGTAATCTTAGATGAGGCAACAATGAAGTAATGTATCAGTTTCTGTGTTGATCATTAGTGATGTTCATATTAGACTGTCGAATTATTCATTTTAGCCTCTAATCGAAATCCCACGAGGACTCATTTACAATTTGCTATATCTCCTTAAAATATGGCATCGAATGTGCCTGAGACTTAGGCTTTTTAAACTCATTGTTCAACACTTGTTGAGTCTCTGACAACATCACACTAGGTCTATCTTGACATAATTTAATATACCAAGTCAGCACCCTATCCTGCAACATTGTGACTAGCTGCGCTTTCTTTATATTATCATTAGTAATCTACTGTGCTATCCACACAACATTTGTAACAAACAAGAATTTTTCGAGGTCTTTGCTTCCTACCTTTTTAAAGATCAACATCTTCATTGCATTTGCCATGTTGAATGGTTGATGTGGAGGTGGAGGTGGAGGTGAAGGTGGATGGGATAGGTGAGTTATCCATGGGATACCCTAACTTACTATATGTAGCGCACTTTGTGGTGTACTCATAATAGCCCCTTTGTCATCGCTAGAAGAGGATCCTAATATTGGACTATATTCGAAGCCAAATTCTCCATTCCTTTAGAAGAAATTTCCGCTTCATGTAGTCCCAAACATCAAGGTAATGACATAACCCATTTTTCACATAACAACATCTAAATCCACGTTTTCAGATATTTGAAGTACTTACTAGCGGTCCCTTGAAGATCTTGCACTCTGCTTCGCTATAGCTGATGGTCATATCAATTGCAAGTTCAGTAACAAATCCTCCTAATATGCGATCAATCCAGTGATCAACGACCAATGCCATCTTGTTTTATGAAGCTTCCAGGTTCCTCACCATCTCTGGAGTCCATACAATAGGGCCGTCAAGTCTCCACATACCCTAGTTTTCCATTAATCTAGACAACCACTCATGCAGTTTGCAGGGGAAGAAACAGAAAAAGGCTTTGGTTTCATTTGTGTATAGGTACCTATTCAACCAGTTCTCCTTGGATAACTGCGGGTTTTTGTTCTCCTGAGATGAAAACATTTGCAACTTCCAATTGAGCCACTTCTCAATTTCTTTCTTAGTAGGGAACCACTTATTCAACATCACACATTCCTCATATAGATCCCGATCCTCATAATAGAACCATTTGTTCACTTTATGGGGCCTAACCTAGGTTCATCTTTAACAGCGCCAACCAAAAAAACCCTAATTGTTGGCCCTTTCGAAAACAACCCCTGTAGCGTAGGTTACAGTCTCACTCGAAGCAGTATTGGGGGATGTTAGAACTAAGTTTTTGCATCCAGCGGCCTGTGTGATGTGTTCCTACAGCTTTTATGGCTCAGATCTACCTTCACGCAACTTTATCCCTTCCAAATACAAAACTACTGCAAATATATATAAATGACTTCCAGATCTTCGTGAAGGTACTTAATTGTACTTATCATGCATAAATATTATAGATCTACCAATTTTACATAGTAAATAAGCATTAATTCACATAAGACATATCACAGAGCGACGATACATAAACTTTGCATAAGTAAATGATAAGAAACATATGCATAAATTTCGACCCAAAACAGTATTTATTAAGTATAAATATTCCATTACAGACTTCTTTTCCCTCTGCGCTCAGCTGCACGGGCCCGCACACTTAGCCTGCGGACTTACCAAGGTCTCTGTGCACTCATCTGTAGGAGCCTGCCCCTTTCACCTAAGTATATGAAACATACATTTCCTGCCTTAGCACCTTAATCTTACAATAATTCTTCTCTATTGTATTACTACTTAGACTCGCTATGACTCATCTATTTATAGCATTTTATTTACAATACCATGGTCTGCGGAGCATGGGTGTGTGTCAAAACAACTTTATCTCCTACCCAACTAAGGGAATAAAGACACTTTTACTTCTACTAGCTTCACACTCGGTTTCCACATTTCACGGAGACTTTACATTTGTTACAAAAATAACTACAAAATTTACTCAAAATTAACTCAATTTACCCCAGGCGCCCCTTCCCAAAACAGTGTCAGAAATGTTATCCCACTTGGTTCGATGGTTGAGTCAAATATGTATCACCACTTGGTTGGATGATTGATTTTAGTATGATTCCTTGGTGATAGGAAGGTCATATTTAGTAGAGTTATTGAGTCACGTTCTTCATTTGAAAATATTTATGAAGATTCAACATATGCTCAAGGGGAGCATGGACAATATAGTACAGATCATATCCAAAGGGGGTTCTTTGGTCCACCCTTTTCCCTTGATGTCATAACTATTATTTGATGTATCTAATAGGTTTCTACAGGTTGAGGTGATCAACACCAACATGGTTGCCATCAAGTCCAAAGGGGGATATTGTTGGCATTATGATGCATGTGCCGTCCTTGATGGCAACTCACTTGTAACGGAACAAGTATATGGTAACTAGATGAATCAACAAGTCATTTCGGAGGTGATAGAGTGATGGAACAAAATAACAAAATGATGGGACAAAGGTTTATAGATCAGAATCATAAGTTTGATAAAGGTGAATATTTGAAGTTCTATAGGTGGGTTCATCAAGGCCAAGTCACATATACATGTAGGTTTGGTGAAGCAAAGTCGCATGTAATTTTTGCACCATGGTATTCTAAATACTAGGGGTCTTTACCATGGAATTGACCCATAGTAATGAGTGCGACAACAGATATTGATCTCGTCAAAGAATACCATCAACATAACTAAGTGTTTGACCCACAGTATTGGATGAGGCTCTAACTATATAAGGAGGTGAAGATAAAAGTGCTAAGTGTGCATGTGAAAATGTTTTTGATGAATACTTGAATCTGAAGTATGTTTTCATTGTAAGGGCCATAATTGACACATAGATCTGAATAATTATGCACTAATGAATACAATGATCGATTAGAATCATGGGACCTAAAATGACTTTCCATTGTATGATCCGCTCATGGATTGACCAGATCAAAGTATTGACGCATGTTTTTATCTCTGAATATGATGATCTAGGTCTTTCTGAAGTTCTAAAGAGCAGCACAATTTTAGGTCAAAAATTTGCAGATTTGTATGTAGGTTGGTCTCGATGAAGTCTCGTATACACGCGACTTCATCTCTTCAAATTCACATACATAAAGGAATGGTTTCTTTTCATTTTTGCATATATGTACGTAGGTTGGTCTCGGTGAAGTTGCATATACATGTGGCTTCGTCTCTTCAAAGTCACATATATAAAGGAATGGGTTATGTTCATAAATGACTAATCAACCTAATTAGTGTTGTTGTATCTTCAATGTCTCTCAATGATGTCCTCATGTTGATCTGGGTTGAGTGATAATGTTTGAAGTAGAATTGATTGAATGATGAAGTTGAATTTAGTTACATGTTAATTGGTTGAAAAGATTATTGATGATGCTAACTGTAGGATGGTTTTGTAAGCTAATTGAATATTTTAGAATAACTCTGATCAACTCTTTGTCTGATTTAGAATTACAAGTTTTCAATATATTGAGATCTGTATGTAGGTTTCTCTACAAAAAATCTCGTATACATGTGGGTTGCCTTAAGCAAAATAGTGTATATGTTTTGGCATATGAATGATAAGGGTTGTAGTTGATTCTGTGTGTTGATGCAGTATTCTGAGTTTAGTTATGTGTTATAGTTATACTGATCTCACTATTCTGTTTGAATTAAGTTGGTATTTGCTTAAATTGATGTACAAGTTGTGATGTATTAAAGTAGGTGGATCCAGTGTGGAAATTTATAAAACATGGTCCACGAATGTTGTTGAGGGTTTGAGCCTTCAGTGACAAAGTCAAAGCTTCTTGCGAGTAATAGCTAGTAATCAAATCAGGGGTTTGGAGATCCCTTCCAGTAGGAGATGGATAACAATTAAAGGTTGTATCCTTCAACAGGTGGGTGCCTCCGTAATGGTATGAGTTTACACTAGTACAAGAATGTTAGAAGTTTTTATATTAATAAGTTTGAAGACTAAGACGATAGTAGTGGTGGTTTTCTCCCACACTGGGTTTCCACCTTAAATCCTCGTGTTCATGTGTGTTTCTTATATGTGATACTTTATTATGTCCTTACTACACCTACTTACTTTTTATCAATTGGCTGATAAATCTCTTACATTATGGTTAAATTTTAATAGATAAGTAATTAGTTTTGTTACATGTTTAATTAGCATACACTAGTTTCTTTTACAACGGCCGTGTACATATGCAAGTTGGGTTCATTAAAATTGCATATATATTTCAGAAAAGAAAATTATTATTGTGATTTTTTTAAATACTGATTCACCCCCCCTCATTATTTTTCCCAACAATCATGTCACTAACAAAGGATAATTTTAATACCCTAGTTGAAGAGGAATGAGTTGTTTTTACCCTTATAAATGATTTGGTGATGCAGGACTTGGGTGAACCCTTTGAATGACCAAAAGGATCTCTATGTGCATGCATATCTGAATTGGAAGAATAAGAGTGGCAAGAATACATTGGTAAATAATGATGTAAAATCAGATATATATATAATTGGATTTTAGGTGTTTCCCTACCATTATCATGGAATTTATAATATAGAAATCATTGTAAAAAATAAATTCTTCAAAATTAATAATATAAATAAAAGTTAAGTTTTATTTATATTTTTTAAAATAATCAAGTATTTTATTGAAAATAATTTTTTTTCACTTATATAGAATTTTTTTTTTTTAATATACTTTTCAAAATTGACATATAAAAAAATTTAATTCTAATATAATTTTGGAGAATCGCATATGATATGCAATGTTGTATAATATTATTTAAGAATTAAAAAAGAATTGGATATATATATATATATATATATATATATATATATATATATATATATATATTTCACTCAAAAAAAAAACATCAATGGTATGTAGCAATGGAGTGGATAGGAATACACACATGAACATATTCATGTTATTAGAAACATTCATATATTCATGATCCTCAACTAACACTAAGTCTACCACCTCAGCAGGAAATTGATGTGTTCAAGAGAAAAATTGTTTTCTTAAGAACAAACATGTGTTCCTGAAAATGTGAACACTTCTAATGCACACACAAATTTATTGAAAGATAGGCTATTATTGGTCAACTATTACCTAACAAAATATAAAGCACATTCTCTCCTTTAGTGAGAAAATTGGGGTCCCATTTCGGAAAGGATTGAGGGATTATAGGAGTCTATTAACATGGAGTTTGATTCATTCTATTAGCATTATGACTAATGTGTTGTCCTTGATGGAAACCTACTTCATTTGTTGTCCTTCGATGACAACCTATGGCAATGTACTTGATGCAGATGTCAATAGGATGTGTTTACATGTGACATAGATTTTGGTCAAAGGCACAGTAGTTCAGAGATAGAGGAATGATAAAGATGAAATTTCAAGAAGTATATGTGGGTTCTATAAATAAAATTCACGTACACATGTAGGTATGAAGAAGAAAATGTGTGTACATATTCCACACCATGGTATTCCAAATACCAAGGGTTTGTACCATGGTATTGAACTAAGGTATTGAGCTCAACAATGGATATTTGATCCCGTCTAAGAATACAATCGACACTAGTATGGTTTTGACCTATGGTATTGTCTAATGGATAAGCTATATAAGGAGATGGAGATCAAAGTGCTTTAGGTGTGCAAGTGATGAACCTTTCATGTGTTCAGAAATGGCAACAAGAAGTTCCAATTTAATTTTTCCTTGAATTAAACTGTGAATTAAATTCGAATTCTATTCTCATAGAAACTTGAAATAGTTAAATTAAGTTTATTAAACTTACTTAACTTAGTAAATTAAAGTTGGAAGTCTTTTGGAAGTCATATATATGTTGTCCCTACTTTGTAGGAGTCTAGTGTGAGCTAATTGTGAGATGTAAAATAGAAGACTCAATTTCATGAGTTAGTTCAGTTAAATTAGTTCGCAAATTTATTGAGAGAACTATAGTGGGTTAACAATCAATGGTGACTTTAATGAACTCCATCAGTGCTACTCTATTTAGTTGAATATTTACTCATTAGGAACTCATGCATGTCGATTCTAAGAAAGACCCAGTTGAGACTAGAGTATAGGGACAATGTACTATTTGTTTTATATTTTTTTGAGTTCCACTGCTAGTGCATGCATTTAGGAACTGATCCTTGAGGGACTGCGCTATTTTTAGAGGCTTTATTTCCATTTAAATACAAGCTATCCTTCATAGGAATTACACATTGGAATAGAGACTTGGAGAGCTTGTGAAGAGGATAAGATTTGGCCTTGAGATTTCTTATGAGTTGGAGATTGAATTTGTTGAGTGTTGGGATTGTCCTAGAGAGAACAATCATTGTAATTTCATCTTGATTTTCTATATTAACACAAAATAGATAGTGGGGCTTTGAGTTGTGGCTTTATCGAGATATTTATTGTGTTATGTGCCTTTGATTCTCTTCCTCTATTGATTATTGTTTGCTCAATTTTTATGGCCTTCCGATGTAAAGAGTAGAAGTAGATTCTTGTCTCTTGCTTTATCAAATTGCATTAGCTTGTGAATCTATAGGCTTTTCTACATGGTATCAGAGAAATATTGTTTTTTGGGCTGAGATTTTGCAGAGCAGATATGATAATTTTTGTGCAAAATTTTCAGAAACAAATTGTAGATATAGATTCCTTGGGAAGAGATACCCAAATTAAAAAAAACAAATCAGCCGAATCAGGGTTTCAATGAGGGAGATATCACTAATTTAATATCATATCTCTAGAGGAGATTTCTAAGTTTTGAATTTCTGGGTTATAAGTGAAAGTCAAATTTGCAATATATACTTCAAGATCGGCAGACGACGTTCCATGGGTTGAGGCTTGAGTATGCCATGGAAGAAAACTCGAATTTCATAGACTGGAGGGACAGGATGGAGGCTATGCTAGAGGATAACCTCTTGAAGGAATTTGTTGAACAATCAATTCCTAATCCAACAGCTTCTGATGCACAGAACTTCGCTGAGTGGAAGAAGTGTGTGGCAAGGACAAGGTAGATAATCCTTGAGGGAGTTTGAGATCATATTGTCTCAAGTCCCCATGGAAATGAAACCTCGCATGCTATGTGGAAAACATTGACAAACTTGTATCAGAATACCAATGATCAAATGAAGCTGGAACTGAAGGATAAACTTTGTAAAATCAAGATGGAGAAAGGCGAGACAATTCCAAAGTACTTGACCAAGTTCACTCAATGTCGAGATGAAATTGGAAATTGGAATCACGGTTTCTAAGGAGGATATGGTGATTCTTGCTCTTCTTGGACTCCCAAAGAGTTGGGATAATTATTAGGACTCTTTCAATGGTCGGGAGAAGCTCCCAGATTAGGAATGGCTATGGTCGGATTTGATGCAGGATGAGATCAGGAGGAATACCAGAGATGGCTCTTCATCAAAGACTAATGATGAAGAGAACCATGCCCTAACAATTAAAGGTGGGGAGGGGAAAGTTAAAATTTCTCAATCCAAATCAGATTCTTATCATGGAGGTAAGAAGAAGGACATGATGAAAGTTAAATGCTTTCATTGTCACAAGATGGGTCACTTTGCTACAAATTTTCCATTGAATGAGTCTAAGGGGAAGTCCTCAGGAGGAGCTATGGGTGAAGCCTTGGCATCCCAACTCGAATGGACTTTTCTGTCATTGCATGCATGGTGTCTTCAATGATGGGGAGTGTCTGGTACTTATATTGTGGAGCTTCTTCCCACATGACTAGCAACAAAGAGTTATTTAGTGAACTAGAGGAGAAAGATCTGAAGATGCATATCAAGATGGGTGATGATGGTAAGTATAATGTTACTGGTGTGGGTACTATTACTTTTCAAAGGGAGAATGTGGCTCCACTCACCTTGAAGAATGTTATGCATGTAACTGGACTAATGAAGAACTTGGTATCCATTGTCATGTTTGAGGATAGAGGCTATGATGTGATATTTTAAAAAGGAAAGGCGTTCCTTTGACACATAGCCACGGTTCAAGTAAAGAAGATAGTGATTTGAGTTCAGAATCTCTATAAGATAGAGGTAGAGGATTGTGTGCTTTGAGTTCAAAAGAGGAAAAGATGTTGAGCTGAGATGTCAACGAGTTGTGGCAAAGTCGGTTGGGCCACTTGCATCATGGGCCTTTGAAGATATTGTAGAAAATCTATACTAGTCATCCCAAAGGTACGCTTGAGCAAGTTCATACATGCAAGGGTTGTACTTTGGGAAAATACACCAAGTCTTCCTTTGGAGACAGAGATAGTTGAGCAAATTCTATTCTAGAGAGAGTCCATTTAGATGTGTGTGGACCATTCTTGACAGCATCCATAACCAAACACAGGTATTATGTTATATTTGTTGATGACTATTCTCGTAAATGCTAGGTATTTTTTATGCAGAAAAAGAATCAAAATTTCGCAAAGTTATGTTAGTTCAAAGAATTGGTAGAGAAAGAGACTGGCAAGAAGGTTAAAGCTCTAGGGAGTGATAATGGTGGTGACTATGTATCCAATGAGTTTATGAAATTTTGTGCATCGGAAGGGATTAAATGAGAGTTGATGGCACCCCATAACCCTCAACAGAATGGGGTTACCAAGAGGAAGAATAAGAACATAGTAGGGGCAGCAAGGGCAATGTTGCATGATCAGGGCCTACCACAACACTTGTGGGTTAAGTCATGCAACACAATGGTTTATGTTCAGAACCATAGCCCACATCAGATACTTGAGATGAAGACACCAGAGGAGGCTTATTTTGGTAAGAGACTAGATGTTGGTCACTTCAGGATTTTTGGGTCATTAGCTTATTTCCATGTGACAAAAGATGCATGGAAGAAGCTTGAGCCAATAACAGATTTGGGGATCTTTGTGGGGTACACTGATACACCCCACAACTATTGGATGTACATGCCAACTAGTCAGATGATAGTGGTTTGAATGGATATCAGGTTCGACGAGGAGAAGTCCATGTGAGTATCTCTTCAGAGGGATCTTCAGCTACATGCAGATGAGGAACTTTAAGCTCCTAAGGTTGAGAGACCTAAGATTGATGTGGAGAAGCCACATGTAGAGGTTCAGAGAGTGGAGACATCCACTTAGGCAAAGTCTTCCAGAGAGGGAAGAAAGCACACTAGAGAGGCTGACAGATTGTTGGATGATGCACAGGAGAATGTGGGAGTACCCTCTTCTCAGCACAGGAAGAGGAGGTTACGAGAGAGGTACATTGGATGCATGGCACTTATGGGTGCACATGTTGTGATCTTTATCAATCTTCCTTTCAGGAAGCAGTACAGTCACCATTTTTGGTGGATGTTATGGTGGAGGAGTATGCCTCCATAGTTCAAAATAATTTTTGGGATGTGGTCCTGAGACCGGAGGACAAGTCAATTGTCAGCTCTCAGTGGCTTTACAAGGTAAAGAAAGTTGCATATGGTACTGTGGAGAAGCATAAGGCTAGATTTGTGGCCTATAGATTTTCAAAAGTAGAGGGGATTGACTATGATGAGACCTTTTCTCCTATTGCAAGGTATTTGTTAATCGAATCCATTTTGGCACTATCAGCACATATGGGTTGGAAGATCCATTAGATGGATGTGAAGAATTCCTTCCTCAATGGCATGATTGAGGAAGAGGTGTACATAGAGCAACCCGAAGGTTTTGAAACCTTGGACCGTGAGTCACATGTGTGCCAACTCAAGACAGCATTGTATGGGCTGAATCAAGAACCCTGTGCTTAGTACACTAGGATAGATAACTACTTCACTGAGTTGGGCTTCACGAAGAGTGAAGCGGATCTAAACCTATATCACATAGTGGTGGAAGGTAAGATTTTTATCATTGTACTTTACGTAGATGATCTCATATTGATAGGTGATGAGAATCACATCAAATATTGCAAGGAGGACCTTGCAAGAGAGTTTGAGATGAAGGAAATGGGGCTCATGCATTACTTTCTTGGCATCGAGGTATGGCAGGGAGATGGGGATTTGTTTGTATCTCAGGGAAAGGATGCCAATTAGATACTCAGGAGATTCCTCATGGACAACAGTAAACCCATGGAGACTCCTCTAGCTGGTAACTAGAGGAAGGAGGATGCTACTTCAGGGGAGGTAGTGGAAGCTACTATTTACAGGAACCTTGTGGGTTCACTCATGTACTTGGTGAACACAAGACCAGATATGTGCTATGCAGTTAACCAACTTAGTCAAGCAGTGGTTAGGCCTACCAAGCTGTATTGGAAGGTGGAAAAGAATGTATTGAGATACCTCAAAGGCACTACCTAGTTTGGGTTATGGTACAGACAGATAGAGGGAGTGAAGCTTCAAGGCTTCACCAACAATGATTGGGCAAGGAGTCCATCCGACAGGAAGAGAACATCAAGAGGGATCTTTGCTATTGAGTCAATGGAAGTTTCTTGGCACAACAGGAAACATAGATTAGTTGCACTCATTTCGGTAGAGGAAGAGTACATGGCCACAAGTCAGGTAGCATGTGAGGTTATCTGGATGAGGAAGATCCTGGTTGGTTTGTTTGGTCAACAGATGGATATGAAAACCATTTATTGTGATAACCAAAGTTGTATCAAACTCTCTAAAAATCCATCCTTTCACGATCGGTCCAAGCATATTGATATCTGGTATCATCATCTCAGAGATTGTGTATTGAGGTGAATCATGTTGTTAGATTACATTCCCACAGAGGAGCAAAATGCTGACATATTGAAAAAGGCATTTTCAATATGTAAATTTGAGTTTCATAGAGATAGGATCAGGGTAGTTGATAATCCCTTTCTTCTTGAGAGGGAGAGTTGAGAAATGACAACAAGAAATTCTAGTTTAATTTGTCCCTGAATTAAATTGTGAATTAAATTCGAATTTTATTCTCATAGAAACTTAAAATAGTTATATTAAGTTTATTAAACTTACATAACTTAAGAAATTCGAGTTGGAAGTCTTTTGGAAGTCATGTATACGTTCTCCCTACTTTGTAGGAGTCTAGTGTGAGTTAATTGTGAGTTGTAAAATAGAAGACTCAGTTTCATGAGTCACTTCAATAAAATTAGTTCTCACACTGATTGAGAGAACTAATAGCGAGTTAACAGTCAGTGGTAACACTAATGAACTCCACCAGTGCTACTCTAGTTAACTAAATATTTACTCATCAGAAACTCGTGCATATAAATTCTAAGAAAGACGCAGTTGAGACTAGAGTACAAGGACAGTGTACTATTTGCTTTAGATTTTTCTGAGTTGCACTGATAGTGCATGCATTCAAGAACTGATCCTTAAGGGATTGCGCTATTTTTAAAGGCTTTATTTCCCTTTAAATACAATCTATCGTTCATAGGAATTACACATTAGTATAGAGACTTGGCAAGCTTGTGAAGAGGCTAACATTTGGCCTTGATCTTGCTTGTGAGTTGGCGATTGAATTTGTTGAGTGATGGGATTATTCTAGAGAGAACAAGAATTGCAATTTCATCTTGATTCTCCAGATTAACACAAAATAGATAGTGGGGTTTTGAGTTGTGGCTTTCCCCAGATATTTATTGTGTTATGTGCCTTTGATTGTATTCCTCTATTGATTATTTTTTGCTCAATGTTTATGGGCTTCCGCTGTAAAGGGTAGAAGTAGATTCTTGTCTCTTGCTTTAGAAAATTACATTAGCTTGTGAATCTACAGGATTTTCTACGTCATGAATAGTTAGATCTCAAGCAAGTATGCACGTAATGGGGCTATTAATTATTTTCTTGACCTGAAACTACGTTTTCACCTCGAAATTTGATTATGTATTAGACACAATAGATCTAAAATGACAATATTGATTATGGGTTGATCTGTTATGATAGTGTTATGACATGTTTTTTGTATGTCGAGATCTTGGTATGTCTGAATTTATGTTATATAGTGAAGAGTTTGTGTCAATAATTGTAGATATGTATGCTGGTGTCATAACCTAAAAGTTGTGTACAACCATGAGTTTAATATTGGTAAGTCGTGTGTATATTGATATTTGTATGGGGGTTTTATTCTAGAGAAGCACATATACACGCAGATTTATTTTGAGGAAAGCGCATAAATAAGCTAGGGTCTTGCTGAAAAAAATATTTGATTAGTCTAACTAGTCTTGTTGTGTTCCTGTTATCTGTCAATGAAGTCTTACTTGATGATATGGGCTTAGTAGTGATGTTTTGATTGAGGATTGATTGATTGAAGAATGATTAAGCTACTAGTTTTTTTTGATTGAATATTAGTGACGGTTCTGTGATTATTTCATAATGATGCAGTGGATCTCTGTACGATCCAGTGTTTGTTTCAGAGTGACAATGGTTTAGTTTGAGGGTTCAATTTTTGAGATGTGTATGCAAGTATGGTTCAAGGAAGTTGCATCTAAAAGTAGGTTTGCTAAAGTAAATTAGCGTATGTATTCTAATATTTTATTGATCAGGGCTTTCAGTTGATTCAGTAAGTTGATGTAGTATTTGGAGTCAGTATTAGTACTCTAGTTATAGTGATCTAACTGCTTTGGTTGTTTGAGGATAAGTTGATTGATTTGGGTTTCATTTGTTTCAGTGATTGGTTGATTCAATTGGTTCAGTTATTGTTTGGTTCAATGGTTGAGTTATAGTGATCAATTTTAAATTTTGATATTTAGTATTGGGCTTAAATGATGGTAGTGGGTCTAGTCTGAAAATTTGATGAAATGTTGCCTACAATTATGATGTGTTGTATTAGGTGGATCTAATATGAGAATTTATGAATCTTGGTCCATGTAGGTGTTGAGGGTTGGAGCCTTCAATGAGGAAGTTGAAGCTTCCTTCCAGTGGTAGCTGGTAAATCAAATTAGGGGTTGGATCTCCCTTCTAGTGGGTGTTGGAGAATGAGAGAAAGTTGTAGCCTTCTACAAGTGGGTGCCTGCGTGATATTATGAGTCTATGCCAGTACAATATTATAATAATTTTTTATTTATAGTAAAAAGAAGACAGAGGTGACACCAATAGTGGTTTTTTGCCACATTAGGGTTCCACTTAAAAATCCTCGTGTTCATGTGGTTTTATGTGTTGCTTATGTGTGATGGTTTATTATGTTCTTATTGTACGTTGTTATTGTTTAATTAATGTTTAATGAGGTAGTGATAGACTAGCTCAAGTTAAATAAATGATGAATTAACTGAAAAGTAAGTTTATTGGATATATGCTAGTTGTCTACATAACATTCACATACATATGTGAGGTCCCTTTAGTAAAGTGACATACATAAATCTGGATATGAAATTGAAAATTTTAATGATTTGTAAACACTGGTACCCCCCCTTCTTAGTATTTTTCCCAACAATTGGTATCAGAGCAGGTCCTTCAAAAGAATCTTGATGGCTTGAAGAATATCGTCAAGATGATTGAAAGGAAGAAGATTTCTTGAAGAACGGATTAAAACAACTGTGACAGTGATATATTAGATGCAGTGATAGTTCTATATGTTAACAAATATTCAAGTTTGGGAGCACCTTGCTTTCTATTGATCAAGAATGAAGAATATGATATTTCCTTGTCTATGAAATAATGGTAGTGATGGTATTTCAAATGTTGAAGAAGGTGAGTCTGATCAAGAATGTAAATTAATTGTGGAATTTGAAGATAGAAGTAGTAATGAGTGTGGTGATAATTTCATGGATGACCTAGAAGAAAAGGATATTTTTATTGAAGAAATATCTTAGCTTAAGATTTTTTTTGAACAAGGTAAATTAGTAGAAGAAAATTTGAAGAAACAAATCATAGAAAAGGAAGACCATAATGAGAAGCTAGAATGCAAGATATTAAATCTAAGGAAAGAAATTGAGAAAGAAAAAAGTTTTAATATTAGATTTGCTAAAGGATTTGAAACCTTAGATGAAATCATCAAAGTTTAATTCTCTCCTCCTGTAAAGATAGATCTTGGATACTATGCAGAAACATCAAATACTGTAAAGTCTTCTATAGAAACAAGAAGCTATCTCAATATAGTAAAGAGAAGTGTTGGCTTATTGGGCCCTGAACTAGGTTCGGAAGAGTTTTTAGCCAAACAAATCCCGTACTACCGTTCCTTTCAGCAAAAATCCATGGAGCACAGAATGAAGTCTCACCCGAGGTAGTAGGAGAGGGTGCTGGAACTAGGTTTTTGCACCCTAGGGATGTCTTGATGAGGTCTGGAGAATTCACAACCCGATCTATGCACTTCTGTTGTTCCGCACAGCGGTCTGGCCTTTGCGAAGATCTGCGAAGGGGAGTTTCTTAGATCCTTATTCTTATCACTATTATTATAGATCTGATTTATTCTTTGAGGTCTTTAAGCAAACATTTAACATTTAAACCCAGTGCGTGCAATCATAAATCTTAAATATACTTCATAAAATCATAACATAAGCATAAACATTCAGATCGGCGATCAAATACACAGTAAATCAGAAAAACTTATCTTTATTAATCTTTCATTCAGTACATTCCAATTTCCACCCTACACACACAGCTGTAGGGGTCCGCGCACATGGTTGCAGACTCTACCAGGCCTCTACGCACATAACTGCAGAGCCTACTCTAACCTCTACCCATGACTCGGACTTACAGACTTAGAGCACTCTCGCTTTCACAAACCCATATGCTTTATATCTTCATTTCCATTAACATATAAAAACTACATTCTAAACCTAGATCCTTGCTCTATTTATACATTCCCATGGTTTGCAGACCATGGGAAAGCTGACACATTCTAGATTAACCTATAGCATTTTAGGGCGGACTACCCTTGGACATAACCCATTACAATTCGCGCTTCGCGCACTTCATGGAACCTTTACCATACTTTTACCCAAAATTACGGGCTTGAGCCCCAAAACCATTATGCGGGGGGGTTCCACTACCCAACAGGCCCCCAACACAATCATTACGACTCATCCTAAGTCACTCGTCGGTGCGGCTAGATGGGCTACCAAGGCTTTGTAGTTCACCATCCCTGTGAGTGACATACTGCACCTCATCATTCCATCCTTGCTTCTTGCATGCTTCTTCAAGCTCCTGGTCCATTGCCCCTACTAGTTTGTTGAATCGATGATGCTCATTCTGCTCTGCTCGGTTAACACAAAGCGGATTCTCCTAGGATTTTACCTCTAGCTGAGATGCCAGAGCCATAAAATCTTCATGCAGATACAACAAGTTTGCACTTTCTGGGCCCTTATACTAAATATCTGTTGCACCTTATGTTGCGATTTTGCAGGAAAGATGTTGTTGTCTACAATATCCCAATCTTCAAAGCTTGTTAGAAATGAACTTGTAAGTAGAATTTCGTCATTTTTCTTAGAATCCATCGTCCTTCCCGCATCTTTCGTAGATTTCTTGCCAACATGTGGTTTATGGAGTGGCATCCGGACTAGTCCTACTACTTGTCTAAAAATTTCCAGTGCATTTCCCACAGTTGGTGTTGAGCGCAGCATGTCACCCCTAGCTTTCGACATTGCACTGTTCAGAAAGTCCTGCATCTCTTTTGGAAACACCCGGCTCAGTCTTCCATCGTCAAAGTTCACAGTTTCCATATCTAACCTCTAGATACTACAATTTGTGCAGTAGGTGCCTCACTGTGATTTATAGGCTTGTCAAAATTCAAATTTAGCCATTCCCTCCTCTTCTTACTCATTAATGCTAGATTGACCATAGATTGCTCATACTTCGTAGCTTAATGGCCCGTCGTCTGCTCCTTTTCACTATAATTTGAACATCTTATCATGAACAGTGATGGCAACGGTCACTTCCTAACTTTTTCATGGAGCAGCGCATCCCCTTCTGCGCGACCGCCATCATTGTGACATATCGATTCTATGCACACCCCTATTGTTGCGCATCTCCCTCACTGACTGCTTTATCATCTTGCACTGTCTTTCAACTATTTGGAGCAGTGAGACTATACTTTGGTCAATTAGTCAGGTAGTCGGCCTGCCCGTGTAGAGCTTTAGGAGACTACCATTTACTCTTCGAGGGAAGGGCTCTCCATTAAGCTTGTTGAGCTGGACCGCACCTCCATTTGTGACTTCTTTGACGACATATGGTCCTAACTAATGCATTTGGAGCTTTCCAGGGAATTTCTTGAGCTTGTTGTCATATAGTAATACTAATCATTTTCCTTGAATGTGGGCAACTTGATATGGTGATCGTGCCAAGCTTTTTCATGCTGCTTTCATACTTGATGATGGAATTCTGCCAGAAACCGTTCCTCCTCTAGTTCGTCCAGTTGTGTAAGCCTTTCCTCCAATGCTCCACAGTCTTCCATGCCTGTTATTGTTGTGATTCACAAACTAGGTACAATGTATTCCATTGGCATGATGGCTTCCGTGTCATAGACTAACCAGAAAGGTGTCTGACCTGTCAATTTCTTGCAAGTGGTTCGGTATGCCCATAACACAGTAGGTACGTGAAAATCCCAATCGTTGCACTTTGCGTTGCAGATCTTGGTCAACATAGTCTCTAAAATCTTGTTGAAAGCTTCCACTATCCCATTCACTTGTGGATGATACAACGTACTTTGTTGATGATATACCTGGAATTCCTCAGTAAGTGTGCTGATAGCTTCATTTAGGAAGTGCGTTCCACGGTCGCTCATTAGAATTTTTTGGCATCCAAACCGTATTAACACATTCTCGAACAAAAATTTCATAGCTGTAGTGGTCGTGCAGTCCTTAACCAGTTGTGCTTCCACCCATCGAGTCAAGTATTCTATCGCGGTGATGATATAGCGCACACCCATATTTCCCTGAGGCGTGATGGGCCCCACAAAATCAATCACCCATTTCTCGAAAGGCTGCAGCATCACATATGGATTGTGCAACATCCCTACGCGATGGTTTCCCCATCCATTGACACACCTCACAGGCCCGACAATACGCTTTTGAATCTTGATGTAGAGTTGGCCACCATAGTCCAACGCGAAGTATCTTCTGCACTGTTGCCTATCTTGCATAATTTCCTCCCACAACCCCTCCATGTGCTTCTATGAGGATCTGTCCCCATTCAAATTCAGGTACATATCTTCATAATATTTCGTCATTTCCCATTTTGTAGAGGTGTCCCATGATAACAGTGAAATTCGCCACTCGTATCACCAATTATTTCTTCTACTAAATTGAATACCCTTATGGCACGGTCCCTGTGGTCAAGAAGTGGACTATATCTTCAAAGTGACCATCCGCGACATGTACTGCATAGATCTAGGCTTTAGGTAGTCCTTCCTCTAAATTTGTGGGCTCCTCACTGTTCTCAATTTGGGACAGGTGATCTGGGCTTGTGTTTAGGTGTCCTAGCCTTAGACGACCACAAAATCATACTCTTAGAATAGTAATATCCATCTACAGATGTGCCTCCCCAACACAGGCTTGTTCACCAGGTATTTTAATGCGGAATGATTAGTATACATTTTAAAATTCCCACCAAGTAGATAGTGGCGGTATTTCTAGAGCGCATATACCATCGCCAATCCCTCGCACTCAGTGGTGGAGTAGTTATTTTCTACTTTAGACAGTCGTCGGCTCACGAATGCAATCGGGTGATCGATGCCTTCCGCTCCTTCCTACGTGAGTACAACACCTAGTATGATACACAACACATCCACATGTACATGAAATTCAATGTCCCATTTCGGGAAAACCAAAATGGGGGCAGAGGCCATTTTATCCTTTAGAATCTCCAAACTCTTTTTACAATCCTCATTCCAACAATATGTAGCATCCTTCTTTAACAATTGTTCCATTGGTGTCATGAATGTGCATAGCCCTTAATAAACTTCCAGTAATACCCAGTGTGTCCCAACGTAGTACGGAGTTGTTTGACACTGCGTGATGTTTGCAGATTGAGTATGACAATATTTTTCATAGGGTCCACCATCAATCCCTATCTACAGACCACATGGCCCAACAAATTTCCAAAAGGAATGAGAAAGGTACGCTTCTTAATATTCAACGCAATCTAGTGTCGACACGTATCCAGCATCAATCATCAGCTTGCCACATGTTTCTTGACTAACCCGAATACAGTCCAATCATCAAAATAAAACTCCAAGAACTAATGAATTAATTCCTTGAATGCAACCACTACTACGCATGAAAATATCGCTGGCGCGTTCTTCAACCCAAAGGACATCACAGTGTACTAAAAGCATCCAAATTCGGTCATGAAGGTGGTCTTGCTCCTATCTTCTAGCGTGATCCTGATATGGTGATATCCTGAGAACCCATCTATGAATGTGTACGCTTCGTGTCCACCAACATTCTCTAGGACTTCATCTTTGAACAGGGATGGGAATGGGTCATGAACGCAAGAATCATTCAATTTTCAGAGATCCACGTAGATTCGAATTTTGCCCTTCTGTTTCTTCTCTTGTACTATCATAGGACTCACCCAGTCAGATTCTTCGACAGGTTCAATAATTCCTACTATGAGAATCTTGTCCAATTCTTCGTGGACATTTTCCTTATACTTTGCATTTAAACGGTAGGGATGCTGGTTAATTGGCTCTGCATCTGGCTTCAAAGTTATCTTCATCACGCCCAGGTCGCCGAGAATCCCCTTCAACTCTGTCAGTTTTGTCGGGAATAAGTCTTGATATTCGCACAGTAACTCGATGACTTTATCCAACATGGTATCATCCCAATAATCCCCTAGAGTTGCTTACTTTAGTTCCTCATATGTGCCAATGTTCACTTGTTTTGTTTTTAGTGGCACTGTGATGTGAGGATCCTCGATTGCCGATCCTCGAACTTCACAGCTCCCTTCTGTTTCCAGAACGTTAATGTTTTAGGGATCATCATCATCACCCTCTACTTGCAAGTTATAACATTCTAGGGCATGGCTCAATTGACGTGTCCATTCCAGTTGAACGATTTCCTCAGGTTCTTGCAGTAATTTGAAGATGGTGGCTTTTACAAATTGCAGCACATCATCAACAGTATCCATCCATTGGTCCTCAAATAAGAACGTTAATAAAAACCCTTCGTGCAAGATATCCCATTCGTCCATACCATGTCAGAGCTCTATCTCAGTATACTAGTTTTTGGGGATGACATCCAGGGTATGATAAAACAAATGTACCCATTCAGGCTGGGGCTCCTCTCCATAGGTTTTTTCCACTTTGCGAGGTGCCTGCATGGGTCATCCTGTCCATCATATTTCTTGGTTATCCATAGTTTCGAATTTCCAAATCTTAGTTGCATCATCCTTTTGCAATCCTTCCAACATTCAAAATTCCCTTCATGTGTTCTCCACCACCACGCCAGAGTTGTGCATAGCACCCATTTTAATGCATCGAGCCTCTAGTTTTCTCGTACTGCACTCTCATACTAGTGCAAGAATTCGTCCACCGATGTTAGTCCATCATAGGTTCGTAGATCTCGTTCCTGGCCGATTACGCAACATAGGGATTTGGTCATCATATTACAATTTAGCATCATCACGTCCATCAACTGATTATGCCATCACTCATCATCTTCATCGGCCTCTGACAGGTAGGATTCTACAAGCCTCCATGGGGCCTTTCATCTATAGTAGGGTGTAACCGATCATGGTTCCACGCAGTTAGTTTGTAGATACAATCCAGCTCTTCATCGCTTCCATCATTGCACATGGGCTCTGTGTAACATTGTCCTTCGGCAGGGTCCAACGGTACAATCACACGTAGGGACTTTGTCTCAAAAATCATCTTTTGCTATTTTAGATTAATAACTCCATTCATATCCATTGCCCAATGTATTCTGAGTAATGCAGGGTAAGGGTTACTGTCATCCACAATTTCTATTACCTCGAAATCTGTTTGCATGCTCACGCCATCAATATCCACTATTACTCCTGTTAATCTTCCCATGGGCAAGATCTTTTGTTGGTTCGCCATTCATAATTGAATGGGAGACCACTGTAGCGTGGGCCTGCCCATGCGCTCCCAAGTCTGCTTCGGTAATACGTTCGCGTCCGACCCCAAGTCTAAGATTACTTGGTCCATCTCATATTCACCAATTTGCACTGTCAACCTCATTTCCTGTCCGGTGCATAGGGCATGCTTCCCCATTTTTTTGACTATGCGTGGCTCCCTGGATCCTGCACATCTAGCAATCAATCCTTGTAGCCCTTTGACTACCTTATTGTCACGTAGCAGTTTCATATAGGTCTCTAAAAAGGTAGTTAGCAGTGAGGGGATTAGATCCATCTCTAGTTGATCCCTACTACTTGAAGTAGAGACCTCTACGAAGCTCTTCTTAGCTTCCATAAATGTTTCTTTTGCATAGTTTAAGTCAAATTCAGGTTCCTTTGTAGGAGCCTTATGTACCCAGGTGTCTTCTTCAGGCTTCTTCCTGTTATCTTCCTCGGTGGTCACACCACTTCTGAGCATCATGTTCACATTGGTGTCCTCTTGGCACGGTTTGGATCTCATCATCTGGACATTTTTCATCAGGGTGGGCTGCAGCACCCCCTTTTCGCGCATTTGTGTGATTAGCATCGGATAATTTATCATTTCATGATCAAATTATTCATAGTATGGGCAACTTATTCTGGTCAGATTCATACAGTTACGCACGTAGTGCCCGGGTCCTCCACAATTGTAGCAGATTAACTGTTTGCACCCTCGTCTTGGTCCCATCCCTCCTCATCCTCGACCACATCCTTGGAACCCACCCCATGCTATTGCTGCAACTAGATCGGGCCCTTGCATTTCCATATGCACTTGATAAGCTGGAGTTCTATCCATCATTATTTCATAACTTCAGCACGTTCACTCATCATGACCCACTAATCTACAAAAATTACAGTGCAACTGCTGCAGAGTCTGGGTATATTTCTGTAATAGGTGATAGTTGTCCATTGCATGCTTTCCTCCTACTTGACAAATCACACACCAGAGAGCGGCAGGCGCACTCGGACCAGCCGATGCCTCTAGTCTCAACAGCATCGAATAGCTCATGAATACAGGGTAGTGATCCTTATCATGACCTTGGCCCTTACATTTTATACACCACACTTCTTTGTGCACTTCTGGCCATGGCACCCTATCCTTCTTCAAACTCTACATCTCTAAACATAGGTTTTGTAGTTGTGTGTGGATTTGTTGGACTCCCAACCCAGGATCTTGAATTGGCATTTCATGCAACCTCATCGCTATCTCTAAGGCTTCAGCTTGGGTCAAGATCTTTTGTTGTGACAGTGTTGTCCTCAGGTGTGGTGTTAATTATGCCACAAACCACACACAATGTTTTGCATCTGTTAGCGTCATATTAGCCTCGTAGATCATACCTTTCAACCTTTGATCTAGATCCTAGGGCATTTCACCTAGAAGCATCACAATTTCCTTGAATCCTATAATCGACTACGTCTCTGATTTTGGTCAAATAAACTTTTTGTTCAATGCATTTTGGATTTCTGCTATTCCAACATTCGAGTGATCATTTGAGTGTTTGATATACCAAGTCAACGCGTGATCCTGCAATGCACTTACCAATGTGGCCTTTTTAATGTTATCATCCATAACCCCGTGCGCTTCCCATACTGCTTTGACTACGAACCAAAACTGATCGGGATTTTTGTTTCCAACTCCTTTGAATACAGGCAACTTGACCTCGTTCTCCATGATAAACTGCACCCAGAGGAGATACCTACGCACACTCTTCCTCACTCATTCGCGGTGGTGAGGATTAGCCCTTTGATCCTTTTGAAGCTCCTCCTACTTGTGATCTTTCGAGAAAGCGTCTTTTGGCTTCGTTGTAGCTGACAGTTGCTTTTATCACAATTTTAGTGATAAACTGTCTAATCCCACCAATCTTCAACTTATTTCTTCGTAGGGTTCCATTGTTCCAACATTAGACATCCCTAAGGCAGATCCTAGTCCCGGCAACTGAACCATTTGTTGGCTTATTGGGCCCTAACCCAGGTCATGAAGAGTTTTTAGCCAAACAAATCCCATACTACTGGCCCTTTCGGCAACAATCCACAAAGCACAGACTGAAGTCTCACCCAAGGTAGTAGGGGAGGGTGCTGGAACTAGGCTTCCACACCGTAGGGATGTCTTGATGAGGTGTGGAGAATTTGCAACCCGGTCTACGCACTTCTACTATTCCGTGCAATGGTCTGGCCTCCACGAAGATCTACAAAGGGGAGTTTCTTAGATCCTCGGTCTTATTACTATTATTATAGATTTAATTTATTCCTTAAGTTCATTAAGAAAAAATTTAACATTTAAACCTAGTGCACATAATCATAAATCTTAAATATATACTTCATAAAATTATAACATAAGCATAAACATTTAGATCGGCGATCAGATACACAATAATTTAGAAACACTTATCTTTATTAATCTTTCGTTCAGTACATTCCACTTTCCACCCAGTGCACACTGCTGGAGGGGTCCGCGCACATAGCTGCAGACTCTACCAAGCCTTTGCACACACATCTGTAGAGCCTACTCTAACCTCTACCCACGACTTGGACTTACAAACTAAGAGCACTCTCGCTTTCACAAACCCATATGCTTTAGATCTTCATTGCCATTAACATCCAAAATTTTCCTTCTAAGCCTAGATCCTTGCTCTATTTATACATTCCCATGGTCCGTGGACCATGGGCAAGCCGACAGATTCTAGATTAACCTATAACATTTTAGGGCAGACTACCCTTGGACTTAACCCATTACAATTCGCGCTCCATGCACTTCGCAAAACCTTTACCATACTTTTACCGAAAATTATGGGCTTGAGACCCAAAACCATTACACGGGGGGGCCCGATACCCAAGAAGAAGTAGTCCATAGCAGTCCATCCTACAACCAAAGAATGAAGGACCAAATACTTCCCAACTAAACTCTGATCGGTTCAATCAAAAGGAAAACAACACTAGAATGTACGATACTCCAGGCACTTCTACTTTAATGGAAAATGTTTCTCTTGTCACAATTTTGGTCATAAGGTTGTTCAATGTGTTTCTTACAAAACTCTCATGACAGGAGAATCAAGAAAAAACAATGATATTGGGATAAAGAAATACTCTTACAATGCCTTCTCTCCTCTTCAATATGAAACATAATTATCATTTTGCAATAAATTTGGGCATAAAGAATCTAAATGTAGGAGAAAAGGATGATAAATACCTCAGGATAAGGAAATGGAAACAACATCTAAGGTATGGAAGAAGAAGATCATCGAATCTAAGACTGTGGTCTAAATTTATATGCAGGGGACAAATAAAACATATGTTACATTGATAGTGGATTATAAAAACACGTGACATCTGATAAATGTAATTTTATGTCAATTAATGGAATAAATAAAGAAAAGAACGTAACCTTTGGAAAGAATGCACTTACTACTATCAAAGGAAAAGGAATATTTTTTTTGCTAAAAGAAAAGGTTAAAGCTGGAAATATCTTATTTGTTGATGGTTTGAATTATAACTTTTTAAGTGTTAGCCATATGTGTGACCAAGGGAATGAAATCGTTTTCAGATCAAAGAATTGTGTGGTCTGAAATATCGATATAGGAAAAATCGTAATAAAAGGAACAAGAACTCCAGGTAATGTCTATGTCTTCAAAGGCGGTCTAGAACAATGTTACTTAATAAAAATAAAAGAAGGTTGGTTGTGGCATAGAAGACTAGGACATCTAAGCTTCAATCAAATATATAAGTGAAGCAATCTAGGAGAAATTTGTGATTTTCCCAACATCTCTCTACTAGAAAATACTATATGAAAATCATGTCAATTCAATAAGAAAACTAGGGTACAATTCAATGCCAAAGAAGGTTCTGCAAGTAGGCCCCTTAAACTTATCCATACTAATTTTTGTGGTCCAATGAAGAAAAGGTCACCTAGAGGTGAAGAATATTTCATCTTATTTCTTGATGACTTTACTGGAATGTGGTAGATTGGTTTATTAAAGTATATAGATGAATAATTTGATAAATTTAAAATGCTCAAAGCTTTAGTAGAGATTGAGTTAGACTTGAAAATCAAATGTCTCATATCTGACAAAGGAGGATAATTCATATCAGACATTTTTTTTTACTTTTGTGAACATCATGGCATCAAGAGGCAGTTCTCTATAGCTAAGAATCCTCAACAAAATGGGGTAGGAGAGAGAATGAATAGAACAATTCAACAATTGGAATGAGCCATGCTTGATGAGTCTGGGACACCTTGTACTTTATGCGGTGAAGCAGCACATACAACGGTAAATATTCTTAACAAAGATCATATCCGTGTGAACAGTGATAAAAGCCTTATGAACTTTCGTACAGTAAACCCCCAAATGTTACGAATTTTAGATTTTTTGGAAGCAAGTGTTACATAAAGACTAATAATGATAAACATGGAAAGTTTAAAGCTAGCGCTAATGAATGAATTCTCCTTCGATACTCCTCTAGAAGAAAATGATATAAATGTTACAATAAAAGACTTCAAAAGATGTTGAATGCATTGATGTTGTGATTGATGAAGCATCCACATGTATCAAAAAGGAAGCACCAGTAGATGACGAAGATACTCCTACAACAAGCCAAAACAACGTGGAAGAAAGAACCAATGAAGCATCAAATGAAGGAAATAATAGTACAGAAGCACCAGAAAAGACATCATCAAGGTATGTTCAGAAAATCATCCAGAATCTCAAATTCTAGGTGGTAAGGAAACTGGAATACAAACTAGAAGAACTCTTGTTGGAACTGCTAGTCATCTAACCTTACTCTGCAATTGAACCACAAAATGTAAATCAAGCTAGCAAAGATGAATGTTGGGTTAAGGCTATGAATGAAGAACTTGATTAAATATAAAAGAATCACACTTGGGAATTAGTTGCTACACCTCATGATAAGAATGTTATTGGGACAAAATGGGTATTCAAAAATGAATTGAATGAGAATGGACAAGTAATTAGAAATAAGTTAAGACTTGTTTGCATAGGTTATTCTCAACAAGAAGGAATAGACTTTGAAGAAACATGTTCTCATGTAGCCAAACTTGAAGTGATAAGAATGTTTCTTTCCTTTTCAAGCTTTCATCATTTCAAACTCTATCAAAATGGATGTTAAATCTGCATTTTTAAATGGGAACCTAGAGGACAAAGTCTATATTCAACGACTTGAAGGGTTTATTCTAGGAAATGATGAAAATTTTGTTTTCAAACTCAAGAAGGCATTATACGGGATAAAAAAAAATCCCCTCATGCATGGTATTATCGCCTTGACAAGTATCTTCAACAACAAGGCTTCACTAAGGGGTCTACAGATAACAACCTATATATAGAGGTGGATGATAGTAAACTTTCAATTATTGTGTTTATGTGGTTGACATCATCTTTGGTAGTGATGAATAATATATGAGCCAAAGGTTTTCTTTTGTTATGCAACAAGAATTTGAAATGTCTTTACTTGGTGAACTAATATACTTTCTTGGTTTACAAGTACAATAAGCAAAGAATGACATCTTTCTCTCACAAAAAAAGTACCTCAAGCAAATTCTGAAGAAATATGGAATGGAAGATTGCAAATTGGTATGCATACCCATCATGACAAGAAGTAGTCTCAGTTCACATGATGATTCTCGCATAGTCAACCAACCAAAATAAATATCCATGATCCAAATTCTACTTTATCTTACAGGAAAAAGACTAGATATCGTGCATACAATTGGGATTGTTGGACAACTTCAAGCTAATCCAAAGGAAACTCATATTTAGGAAGTCAAAAGAATCTTCAAATATGTCAAAGGGGGAGAGTAACTTGGTGTTTGAGAATCTTGGTGCTTAGCTTGATGTGTTTTACAGGTATCTACAAGTGGTGGTGACCAAACATCAAAGTGGTTGCCATCATGTCGAAAGGGGTAGATTGTTGGCATTATGACTAATGTGTTGTCCTTGATGTGTTGTGCTTGATGGAAACCTACTTGATGTGTTGTTTTTTGATGGAAACCTACTTTACGCAGATGTCAATATGATGTGTCTATGTGTGACATAGAGTTTGATCAGAGACATAGTAGTCCAGAGGTTGAGGAAAGATAAAACTGAAATTTCAAGAAGTATACGTGGGTTCTGTAAATAAAATACCCGCACACATGTAGATATGAAGAAGAAAAGGCACGTACATATTCCACACAATGGTATTCCAAATACGAGGGGTCTTTACCATGGTATTGACCTGCGATATTGAACCCAAAAATGAATATTTGATCCCGTCTAAGAATACCATCGGCATTAATATGGTTTTGACCTGTGGTAATTTCTAAGGGCTAAGCTATATGAGATGGAGATCAAAGTGTTTTAGGTGTGAAAGTGATGATTTTTTCATGAGTAGTTAGATCTAAGGCAAGTATGCATGTAATGGGACTATTACTGATTTGCCTGATTTGAAACTAGATTTTCACCAAGGAATTTGATGATGGATCAGATCCAATAGATATGAAATGACAATATTGATTATGGGTTGATCTATGATGATAATATTTTGACATGTGATTATTCTGTGTATGTCGAGATCTTGGTATGTATGAATATCTATTGTGCAGTGAAAGGTTTGGGTCAATAAATGTAGATCTATATGCATGTTTGATACCTTGAAAGGTGTGTACACATGTTGGCTTAATACTGGTAAGTCGTGCATATGTTTATATTTGTATACGGGTTTGATTCTTGAGAAGCATGTATACATGCAAAAATATTTTGAGGAAAGCACATATATAAGCTAGGGTTTTTCTAAAAAAGATGTATGATCATTCTAACTAGTCTTGTTGTGTTTCTATTGTCTATCAATGAAGTCTTACTCAATGATATTTGCTTAATAGTGATGTCTTGATTGAGGATTAATAGATTGAAGAATGATGAAGCTAATAGTTGTTTGTGATTGAATATCAGTTATTATTCAGTGATTATGTTAGAATGATGTAGTTGATATGTGTATGATCCATTGTTTATTTCAGAGTGATAGTGGTCCAGTTTCAAGGTTAAATGTTTTGAGATCTGTAACAGAGTATGATTCAAGAAATTTGCATACACACATGGTTTGGTAAAGTAAAGTAGTGTATATATTTAGACATGTTATTGATCAAGGCTTTCAGTTGATTCAGTAAGTTGATGCAATATTTGGATTCAATATTAGTACATTGGTTATAGTGATCTAACCACTTCAGTTGTTTGAGCATAAGTTGATTGATTTGGGTTTCATTTGATTTAGTGATTATTTGACTCAGTTGATTCAGTGACTGGTTGATTCAGTTGGTTCAGTGATTGGTTGGTTCAATGGTTGAGTTACAGTCATCAGTTTTCAGTTTTGATATTTGGTATTGTACTTAAATGATGGTAATGGGTCTAGTCTAAAAAATTGATGAAACGTGGCCTACAGTTTTGATGTGTTGTATCAGGTGGATCCAGTATGAAAAATTATGAAACATGGTCCACGGAGGTGTTGATGGTGTTAGTATCGGTATCTTCATCCCTCCATCAGCAATCAAAATTCTCTTGTTGCATGCATTTTTAGGTGTCTCATCTGATCAGCTGCATTCCATTAGGATCATGGATCATCTGATTGTAGTGGCTCTTTATCAATTTTCCCTCATGGTCTTTACCTGCTGGCCTATTTTCACAAGTTCAGGTCATTTACAATCATTTTCTGTTTTTACATTTGCAAAAGCCATTTTTAGGGTTTCAGGTCTCATTAGGTCTAGGGTTTGTCATCATAGTCTTGTAAAAGCTCAATAATGGTTAGCAGGCACATGAGGAGGTTTAATAAGGTCTCAACATCAAAAATTTCAATAATGACATACTCAGTAATTGATTTTTCCTCAAAACCCTGTTTTGAGGAAAAACAGAGTTTTATCTTCTATGTATAAAAATTTCATGTAATTTTAATTTTCCTATATGTAATAAGTTCAGAAATGCAGCCCTGGGTCACCTTGCCAAACTCCTGCACTCCAGCTCTTGCAAAAGAGACAAGAAATTCAAAGCATTAGTCCATCAAAAGTCAAAAAGAGAGCCAAACTACAAAACAGAGTTTTAAAGAACAAAGTGAAAAGCAAACTTTAGAAAGTGGGTTTTTTTAAATGAAAAAATTAAAGTCAAAAGGTATATAAGGGATCATTTGTGTTATAAACTTCATTTGTGCCAAAAGAGTGAGAGAACAAGGTGAAAATCGCGATTTTAGGTGAAGAAGAAAAAATTTGCAGCAAAGTTTCTTGGTGCAGCACACTTGCGTATAGGCGCGGCGCACAGAGTGAAGCAATTGCACACAAAATTCAACTGGCACGGTGCACCAGTCTACCAAGCCCAAACTTCACTCAATTGACCTTCTCAAGCTCCAAAACTTTTCCAATGACATTCCACAAGTAAGTAAAACATCCCTAATTTCCATTGCAAGAGATTTAGTCCTCCTTGATGGTGTTTTAATAGGTGAAAAGCCAAACCCTAATTTGCTGCACAGTTGCACTACAAAAACTGTCTAGGGTTTAGCAATTTTTTCATAGTTGTTGCTTTACTCCCTTGCATCATTTTCACATTCCTCTCCACTGAAATTTCCCTCATTTCATTTCCCTTTCCATCTCTCACTTACAATCATCCTACCTCCCTATCCCCAAAACCCTAAAACCCCAATAAGTTCCCATTATTTCGCAAACCCTAATCTGCATTCCCAAACCCTATTACTCCCAATAACCCTACAGTCAGCATAAAATCCTTCATTCATCAGTCCCACTCATCAAACAACAGTAACCTATTCTTGAAATAACATCTCTTCATACTCATCATTTTACACCATATAGTGGCAAATATGGAAACAGATTCAGCTTATGAAAGGGATGAGGAAACTGTGACTGATTCCTCCCAAGAGATTCATGTACCAAGAAAACCACATAAGGGAGGAAAACACATCCAGGATGAGCCCACTATACTCACAGAGCTATTGGCTTGTCCTCTTGCAGTACCATGTTTCAAACATTAGTCTTGCTACCAATTTTGTGAGATGGTGGAAAGAGTGAAATACCACCATGAGCTTGCTAAACTATTTATTCTTCATCTTCACAATGGCCAGGTCAATTTAGTAGGTGTTACCTTCACTTTGACACCTGAAGCTATAGCTGAAGCAACAGGTATTCCTAATGTGGGTGAACAGTGGAACGAAAGACAGCTTGTGGACAAAGAGCATTATCAGCCTTATATCAAGGCTAGTTATCGAATAAAATCAGTAGGATCTTTCCTTTAAGATACCTACAGGACACTTATTCTCCACTCATGAAGCTCATTATCAAATACTTCAGTTGTGAAGGGAGATTTTCTCGCTTGTACACTTATCATGTTAGATTATTGATGCATTTCACTAGAGTGAGGATGATGAACCTCCCCTATTTCATATGCAGAAATATTGATAAAATGACCACATTGGTGCAAAGAAAACCTCCTCATCAATAGTACAGCAACATTTATCACTTTGCATTGATCAAGATTGTTGTTTTGCATTAGCAGAGCTTGTTGAATGTTCTATGGGATGATTTCATTTCACATGAGATTTTCAAAAGCCCTCAACTGACCCCATCAGTATTTCAAGAGGCAGGAGGGCCTTCAAATTAGCAAGAAGTTCATGAGACTCAAACTACCAGTGCACCAGTATTTATCACTTATCAAAAGGGCACAAGGAGATTATTTTCAGCTGCCAAATGAGTACTATCTCCACCTGGGGTGGAAGGGGTCTCATTTCCTTCATCAGACCATAGGCAAATGCTATCTTCACCCAGGGTGAAAGGGGCTTTGCCTTCTTCTTTAAAAAAGTAGGTATAGGACAAATGGAAATAACCATTGCATGATGAAGGGCCCTGTGAAGGTCAGGAGAAAGATTTCATTTTGATTCAGGATGAGGATACCGATTTGGGCTCCCAAAGCTCAAAACTCAACGAGATCAACAAAGAACAAGAAGCTGACATTCATGACTTATCTCTTAACCTTGAAAGAGCTAAGTGTATCATAAATTACCTTGAGCAATAGAACAAGAAATTGGATGATAAGCAAACAATCATGGAGCTGCAAAACATAAGGGAAAATAGACAAGCAACAAAGAGGAGTAAAGTCAAATTGACGTCGCTTCAGCAAGAGATTAATGCTAGCTAGGAATATTGGCTAGAGAGGGAAAATATACACTTGGAGAAGCTTCTTGAGAAATCCAGTAAGGATAAAAATATGTTGCGGCACATGGCTTTTAACTATTTGGCATGAAACAAAATATGCAAAGCAAGGATAAGGAGCCTAAAAGTCAAGTTGAGGAAAACTTTGAGGAGCAAGAAAGAGAAAGATAAGCTCAATATCTTGGCTGAAGCTTCATTGTCCCAACATAGTACTTGATGCAGGTCACTCATGCCAAATTTCAAGAAATTTGGCAAACCTTTTCAAAATTTTGAATTTTTCAAGGAAAAAACAGGTTTTCCGGGCAGGTGCGTAGCGCCACCCGGCGATCGCTTTTGATAGGGACCTCCTCTAGAGGAAAAAATTACACTTTTGGATTCCTCATGAAGAATTGTGCATACCTAGAAATTACTAGGAAGTTTTGACAAGTTTTGGGCCTCCAAAAGGGTAAAAAACACTTCAAAAATGCCCTCTCTGCCACTTTTTGGCCACACAAGAAGCAGCGTTGGGAGAACTGGTTTTTGGAGGGGAAAATGGACACCAAATTCAAAAATTTCACATGTGCTAGAAATTAGACAGAATATTCTTTCCAACAAGCCAACTTGGAGAAAATTTGGTGAAGGGGAAGGCCTCCACAATTAGCTAGGAAAAAGTGCTACGCATAGAAAAAGTGGCGCTACGCACAGGATGAAAAAGTGTCAATTTTGCTAAAAAACTCTATTTTTTGTCTAGTTTTTTTCTCAGTTTGACTTTTTCTCTCTCATGGTCAAACTCATGATGTAAATTGATGTAAGTGGATGTACTCTGTTGTAAAAATGATGAAAATTCACTCAAGGAGGTAGATACATCATGTATAGGTGGTTTTGAACTGAATGAATCAGTTTCCTAGGTTTTAGAGACAAGTTGTTCCACTGCGTATTTTTCAGTTCTTAGTTTAGATCTTGTTGAAACAGTTCCTAAAATCATGAATTCGACCCCTAAAGGCTAGCATGGGTGGTTTTTTGCCTATATCTAGTTATTTTTCAGTCATTTGTAAAGGTTGGACTCTTGTGAATGCTTTCAGCACTATTGTACATTATCTCTATAGTTTGGCAAGGAAATAGACCAAGGTTTGCAGCATTTTGTGGGATTCTTATGGGAAGGTGTTGTGGTCACCAACAACCCCCCTCTTTGTTTTATATTAGTAATAACATCAAGCAAAGGGGGACCCTTAACCAAAAAAAATCCAAAAAATATTTTTGTTTGAAAAATCTTTTGTATCAACTCCCTAAGAGCTATATCGCATCGCAAAGGAAAAAGGAGCGCTTTCCCAAAGCGCATAAACACACCAAGGAAGAGCGACGCGAGAAATCATCGCATCGCGTGCATTAAAGGCGCTCAAAAGGGGAAAACATAAAGAAAGTCCGACGGCCGATATGCGACGTCGCACATCGCAATGTCGCATAAGCAGCACAAAGTAACAAAGTGAAAAACCTTGCGACCTTGCGATATCACGATATGCGATCTGCGACCATGCAAAGCTGCGACCTGCGACCTGTGGTGTGTGACAAATGAGACCATCAATTGTTGCGATACCACTTATTTACATCGCAATCTTCGATGCTGCGATGCAAATCGCAGAAACCAATCGTCGCAGGCATTCCTCGGCATGATCTGGGAACCTAAAGTTAGGCGCGCACCTTACAGGAAATTAATGATTGTACGCCTGTGTATCCAAAGATGATTATGTCACGTTTTTCGAAGAGCCAAGTCATAATGGGTGACATGATTATGCATTCATTAGAACTTAATTGCTTTCATGTCAATCTTTTCTTCTGTCTCTTTTCATTTACGTGAGCTATAAGTCAGCAACTGATATAAATTTATATGCATGAAACATCTAAGGAAAAGCGCCAGAACTAGAAGAACACAGAAGAAATGACGTCGCAGATGGATACCGCATACATCAGGACCGCGGATCCCATATTATCACTCAACAAATGCTGATGGAAATAGGCTATCTAGGACTCAGAGTCAAAGGCACACAAAAGAAAAGCGTTTATGAAAGATCCTAAGTCCCAAATTGGGTAAAGCAAAAAGAAAAACGCTTAAGGGGAAAGACATCTCAGAAAAGCCTGGAACAAAGAATGGAAACAAGTTTCATTTGAGAAAATCATTCAGGCAACGAAATCCCCAGCTCATTGAGTCATTCGCACGGCCGGAAACCGAAATAGCAACAACACAATCAGTTTGAAAGAAATCTGAGTTGTACTAAGTATACACGCTGTGAAGACACTCCTCCAGAAGAACACTTTCAAAAATATCTTCTAGTTTTCTAGAAAGAGGTGCCAGCTCTTGTTGTTTCTAATTTTCAATCTTGAACAAAAGGAAAGGACAAGTAGCCGACTCTTTCACGGCGAACAGCGCATCGCTCACAGCACTAAGGAGCAGATACAGAAATGGTTAGAGATTAGATTCAGTTTTTAGAAATAAATTTGTTTTAGTAAAAGGGCGATCATTTTAAGCCGTTCCCGAAATTTGTGTAATTAAAATTAGCCGGTTAGTAGTATTTAACCCTTCTCGTTGCATTGGAGAAGGGTCCGGAGATTTGTCAAAAAACTTGTCCTCAGAACATGCACTTTTGCACCCTCGGAGGGGGTTTTTGATGAATGGACGGATCAAGATTTATTTATGTTTGCATTTTAATACCTGCTACTGATGTTGCACTTCTGTACTCTTAGTAGGCATTAGAAGTAAGTAGAAATAGATCATTATTGCTTCAGGTCTGTGAGTATAAAGTCAGTCATAAATGGTACTTTTATCTCTTGACGAGTTTCTGCTTGCATTCTTAGAGTAATATACAGCTGATGTTGTTTATATGTTAACGTATGAATAAGTGGACTACCATTTGGCACTTTTGTACGGTGGAGTCATTGATTTATGCTTAATACATGAATAACTGATTATGCGATATGCTGTTCACAACCGTTTTGCTTAACTTTTTATGCAGAATGGTTCATCTTAATTGATTTATATTCTCATAATAGCCGAATAATCTTCATTACCAGTTATTGTGTGAAATCTTTCTAGATCGCATAATGGAAAAATTTCTATCTCGGGTTAGCATAGATTAGATGTGTTGTTCTTGATAGATTAAAGTAGTATAAAATTCAGTCTTAGAGCTTAGAACTAGATTAGCTTAGAAATAATTCCATATTTTCATTATCTAATCTTACACACACACACATCACCGAACTCTACACACACACACCCCCTTAGAACGGGAAGCTGGTCCCGTTATCCCCAGTCCGACCCGCTACACCAAACGGACACGGAGCCGCCAACCAGGTTCCCGACCGGGTGGGTATCCCCCTTGTTGTTGACCCGATTTCAGGGCCCTCAACATATTTGGCGCTAGAAGGAGGGAATGAACTATGAATGGCACATAAAAAAATATCAAAATACCATTCTGAGAGTAATACACCCTCATCAACTCCCTCGACTTCTCCAACACGGTTAAACCCGGAATTTGAAGTCGCTCGAGTACCTACCACTGCTACATATTCGAACATATCAGACCAATCCATCATTGATCCCCTTGAAATTCGAACTTTGATTCGTAAACTCCAGGGATTCTCTATTTTTAACCAGAAGTCTGATAAATCTAAAAGCAGCGTGACTTCGCAGTACAACCCTGCTCATCCCCTTACCAGATCGAAGAGTGAAAAATTTGGCATACAACCAAGTGAACTCCCTCTCCCTACCAGGAAAAGAGCAAGGAAAACACCACCAGAGTTTGACAGTCAGACTCCTTCATCCACTTCGTCCATATCAACTCCCTCACCGCGAAGTCAACCACCCACTCTTTCATTCCAACTCACTCACCCATCTTCTACAAACCTTCCTCTTCAAACATCAAAGATCTTAATATCTTCATCTTCTCAGCATCAGAGATCATCTTCTGCGCTTCCATTAACTAGCAGCTCAACGATGGCTTAGTCTCCATGGAACAACCCTGGGGCGGTTTTAATGCCTCCACCCCGGAGCCCTATACCGGCCCATCCTGAGAAATGGCTGCCTAAATTCAATCCGGAAACAGGAATGCTAGCCGAGGAACATATCAATAATTTCATGCTTTCTGTTAATCTCAAAGGAGTCACTAACGAAGACGCTGTTGTCTGGCTTTTCCCTTATACAATGCAGGGAACAGCCGGGTCATGGTACTTTTTGCTACCTTCCGGATCCATCACAAGCTGGGACATTTTTCAAAGCCAGTTCCTCACCAAGTTTGGTGATGACAGATCCACGGCGACATTGATCAATGACCTATCTAATCTTAAGGCTGAGGCTAGAGAACCCATTAAATATTTTAACTTACGGTTCAATAAGATCCTCAACATCCCCGCTGCCTCACAACCCAGCGAGGAAGTAAGATGTGAATGGTACATCACGGCTTTACCTCCAAACTTGGCTATCGTCGTAGATAGGGCAAACAAGACCACCTTAGTCGACAACTTGACAGAAGCGTTAGCAGTGGAAAAACGCGTGGTAGCCCTAGAAAAGAGATCTGCTATAGAAGAACGCAAATCTAAGAAGATCTCTTTCAAAGAAGACACCAAGAAGAAGCAAACGAAAGATCCTTTCGATTTGGAAGGATTACAAAAAGTGTTGAAAGCCATGTCAAATGAGATGATTGATATTAAGAAACAAGTAGCAGAGACTTCTTCGAAAAAGCCCTTTAGGACTTTTAAAAGAAATCCTCCCATGGAGGTAAGACCACCTAGTGTTGTCTCAAACGTTGAATCTAAAGAAGACGAAGAAGAAGAGAATACCACTGAATGGCAGACCGATGAGGAAGAGGTCGTAGAACTACAAGGAATGTGGGATTTCATCCTCCCACAAGAAGAGGATCAAGAAGCATTTCCTGTTAGCACGAGAAGTAGAAATCAACTTGATCCTCCCCTAACTACCCCAAAACAAAAGGGCGCAAGCCCTGCAATAAAAGAAAAGGTCGCAACAAAAAAGACAACTGCTAAAGCGACCCAGATTAGCCCAGTCCAATCTGATCAAACGCCTCCATCAAGAACACTAATAGTGTCAGATGAAATGGAATATAACATCATTGATGATATGAAAAAGACTAGGGCTAATATCACTCTGTACGAATTGAGTAAATTGAAACACCAGCAGAAAATAATGATGAAAGAATTACATGCTGTGCCTACTACATCTTTACCTACAGCTGTAGCTTCCCACAATCTGGGAAGGCCTCCAACCAACACGATCAATAAAATTGATCCAAATGACATCGCCTTGATTGGAGGAAGATCAAGATCTCATACTCATCCTTTTCTTATCACATATGAAATCTTCAACAAAAACGTGCACAATTGCTTGGTCGATTCTGGTGCTTCAACGAACATTTTACCCAGGTAAATATGTGCCAAATTGAATGTGCAACCTCAAAAATCCGCAGTACGTATAGTTCAACTTGATCGATCCCAAGTCGAAGTGATTGGTGAACTCAATCAGGTGACCATAAGATTGTCGTCTAACCCAAAAGTGTGTCAGGTTATCGACATTCTAGTAGCTGATATCCCTGAGTTCTATGGTTTGATTCTTAGCAGGGATTGGTCGGAAAAACTCCACGGATATTTTTCAACCGAATGGTCACACATGTGGTTACCATACAATGGTAAACCAAATCAGATAAAGGTTGAATGAGAATTGCACCAAAAATACATAGTGACAGAACTGGAAGGAGAAAATGAGGCCATAACATACAATAGTAGCATTGTAGGCAATTACGCAATAGATTCTTTCCTAGGTAATTTCAATGCTCATATTTCACCATACTTAGAGAATTCAGTTTTATCCCAAGTTGAAAATTTCTCCCAAACTGATGACTCAAAATGTTTTAGTTTTTTAGATAATTCTATAAATACATCTTTTTTTTGGAAATTATATTTTGATGGATCAAAATCCAATGAGGGGGCAGGAGCAGGATGCGTTCTGATTAACCCAGATGGGAATAAGACTATGCTCACATGCAGACTTGAGTTCGATTGCACGAACAACATAGCGGAGTACGAAGCCTTGGTTCAAGGCCTATACAAAGCAATCGGATTGAACGTTAAGTATCTTCAAGTCTTTGGAGATTCGGAGATCGTCGTAAAACAGGTACGTAACACCATACATTGCCTGTCAGGTCATTTAAAGCATTATCAATCATTAGTTCAAGATCTCACTGCACATTTCGTAGCATTCAGCATCTCGTCAATTCCAAGAATTCAAAACGCGAGCGCAGACCTGTTAGCTAACGTAGCCTCTAGACTCATCCCTTCTGAAGATTTTAGTCCTTATAGGTTTTCAATAGAATTAATCTTTAGGCCATCCATCCCTGACAATATCACCAATTGGAGAGTGTTCAACGATGATCCTGACATCGTAAATTTCCTTACTTCTGAAGGATCCTACTCAAATCAGATAATCGACGAAGACCATCATGATCATCAAATACAACAAAATGGCTCCGACAATGCTATACCGAAATCGGTGGTCAAGTGAGAAGATTTATATGATTTGAAAAGTCGGTTTAAAAGGTCTGCCAATGCTAAACTTTGCAGTTCTACCCTGAACTATGAATTAGTAAACCTAGGGACGGATCAGAAGCAACAAAACGTTAACCTAGGTCATGGCCTAGCCCCTGAAGAGAAATCAGCATATATCTGTCTTCTGAGACAATACAAAAACATTTTTGCCTGGAATTACGATGAGCTAAAAACATACAACACTTCTATCATTCAACATGTTATCCCTATGATTGACAATGAAAAACCTGTCCATCAGAAGCTTAGAAAAATACACCCTAACCTAGAAAATCAGATAAAAACTGAGCTTAATAAGTTGTTGAGAGCCAGAATAATCTTCCCCATCAGGCATTCTAAATGGGTATCCAATATGGTGCCCGTTAGGAAGAAAAACGGAGACATTAGAATCTGTATCGATTTCCGAAATCTCAACAAAGCCTGTCAGAAAGATATCTTTCCCCTCCCACCTATGGAACAAGTATTACAGGCAGTAGCAGGCTCAGAATTAATGTCATTCCTGGATGGATTTTCAGGATACAATCAAGTACTGGTGCATCCTGATGATCAGTTAAAGACCACGTTCCGAACCAAATGGGGCACTTATGCATATCGGAAGATGCCATTTGGGCTGATCAATGCCGGAGCTACCTTTCAGAGAGCCATGGACATCACGTTTAAAGGGTTAGTCAATAAATCAGTGGTGATTTACTTGGATGATATAACAGTGTACTCCAAAAATTGAAACAACCACCTCAAAGATTTGAAGCAAATCTTTCAAAGATGCTTGAGGTATGGGATTTCACTCAACCCAAAGAAATCTTTCTTTGCGTTAAGCGAAGGAAAATTGCTCGGATTCGTAGTGTCGAAATCTGGTATTCATATAGAACCTGACAGAATCAAGGAAATTTCTGAAATATCCATACCTCATAATAAGAAAGCCATGCAATCCTTCCTTGGACAGATCAATTTTGTCAAAAGATTTGTCCTGGATTTTTCACGTATTATTTCTCCCTTACAAAATATGATAAAAGAGAATTCAAATTTCAAATGGGGTCTAGATGAGCACGAAGCGTTCAACTTAATCAAACAAGCTATCATGCCACCCCAAATTTTTCGGAATCTTTTACCTTATACACTTTTGCCTCGGAGGAATCCTATGCCGCGATTTTGACCCAAACAAATCAAGAGAAAGCGGAAGCTCCAATCGCATTCTTTAGCTCGAACCTACAAGGTGCTGAAATTAATTACTCAGACGTAGAGAAACAAGCATACGCTATTTTCAAAGCGATCAAATATTTCAGACCTTTCTTGCTTAAAGCCCACACTAAAGTCATAGTACCGTTTCTGGTGGTAAGAAACCTTTTAGTGCAGAAAGACGTGGGCGAAAAGAGAGCTAATTGGATTACCGCTTTACAAGAATATGATCTTGAAATCAAACCAGCAAGCATCGTAAGAGGTCAAGGCTTCTGCAAGATGTTAGCCGGAGCATCGCAAATCCCGGAGAACTCATCTGAAGAGGTACAAGCGTACGAGGTAAGCCTAAACGATGCAGAATCATCATACGCTGACACCATTTATTTTCTTAAGAACGGGTATGCTCCATCACGTCTGGATCATACCAAGAAAAGAGCTTTGAGATTAAAAGCTAAACAATACCAGCTCGTAAATGATGTCTTGTTTAAAAGGAATTACGATTCTGTACTTCTTAGGTGTCTTGAGAAAACTGAAGCCGAAAAGGTTTTGCAGGAACTCCACGATGGACCAGTGGGCGGACACTATGCCGGAGATGCGACTACACATAAAATCTTGCGTGCAGGATATTATTGGCCCACGCTGTTCAAAGACTCATACAATCACGTGAGGAGATGCCAAGTCTGCCAGACTACTGCAGGAAAACAAAGGAAACTTGCCATGCCGCTACAACCAGTCATCATCGACCAACCATTCAGTCAATGGGGCTTGGACATAATAGGTGAGATCGTTCCTCACTCTTCTAAGCAGCATAAGTATATCCTTACGGCAACTGATTATTTTACCAAATGGGTAGAAGCAGTTCCTCTCAAGACAGTTCATTCTGAAAATATTATTGAATTCATAGATCAATTTATCATCACTAGGTTTGGATTGCCAACAGCAATAATGTTTTATAACGCTTCATATTTTTCTGGAAATACTATGACTAAGTTTGCGCTTAAAAGAGGTTTTAAACTGAAATATTCTGCCAACTAATATCCGCAAGGTAATGGATTGGATGAATCAACAAACAAGAACCTAATCAGAATTATCAAAAGAACAATCGACCAAAACCAAAGGAATTGGCACAAAGCGCTGGTAAATGCTTTATGGGCTGATAGAATCACAAAGAAAGCTTCAATCGGCACTTCTCCCTTTAATTTAGTTTATGGGAGAGAAGTGGTTCTTCTGACTCACCTAGTCATTCCCTCTTTGTCTTTAGCGCAATATATCGATGAAGTATCTACTTGCTCTTTACAATTAAGACAAATGGAAATAATCAAACTAGAAGAACAAAGAGAACAAGCTAGGAAAACCCATGCTCATCACCAAGCACTAATAAAATCTTCTTTTGACTCAGCCATCATAACTAGAAAAAACTTTCAGATGGGTGATTTAGTTTTAAAATGGGATAAGGCTCATGAAGAAAAGGGCAAACATACGAAATTTCAGAAGCTGTGGCTTGGCCCTTTTCAGATTGTGGAAGTCATAGGCCCATCTACATTCGTGTTGCAGGATCTGGCAGGAAGGAGAGATTCTTTACCTGTCAATGGACTGATTCTTAAATTATATTTTCCATAGAAGATAAATCTTCTAATTTTTGTAGGATAGATTTAGTTTTTTAGTTTTTATTTTGTTTTGTTTTTCTCTTTTTATGAATAAAACCCGTTGTAGATGATCATTTAAAAAGGATTCATGAAAGAGCACGCCAATTCTCTATCAGATTTTGATTTCGCTTGTACAAATAGCATTTTTTTTTTGAAAAGCTGAATTTTATTATTGACAAATAGAGTTAACTTCACTTTGATTACGATATTCATTTCGACCTCTAAAAAACTTTGACAAAAGCAACCTCTGGTAAAAGAATTGTTTTGTATCACCACCATGAAGGGTATCATCAATAATAAAATAAGCATTCTCTGCAAAGCTGTTTTTTTCAAAAACTCTATTATTGTCGTCCAGAGCTTTCTTAAGGAAAAACAATGACTTCCTCCCTACTAGAAGGAAACTACAGCATCCAGAGAAACAATCCGAGCAAAACACTATATCTCAAGGAATAAGAGGTCTCATCGCGAGCCGGCTTATCATGATCACAGATATTATAACTTGCTGACTTTGCCAATACTTTCTATCAAAACAGGGCAACGACTTAAGATTGTTGCAATCAAAAGACAAGAGGTCTCATCACGAGCCGGCTTGTTCAGCAAAAGTGTAAATCAGGTGAATGACTGTGTCATAATTTGGCCACCAAACCAAGACATTGTTCTTTAGAGAATTAAAAAACGAAAAGTGTGTTAAAAAGGATTTTTCTCTGGAATGTTGCGAGTAACCTCAAGCAGGAAAAAGGATCATTGCTGGATAACATGGTAAACCTGTCGAGGCTATGGACGCTTGCGGGCAGTAGAGGCTCTACCTACGACAAATGAGCACACTTTTAAGCCAGTACGCAGAGAAGACCTTATTTTATCTTTTATCAAGACCAAGTAATGTCTGATGCAAATGCAAGAAGAAACCTGAGGAAGCAAGAAATTGAGATATAAAAAGGGTTGAGACAAAATATCGTCGACAAGGTGAGGGGCAATCTACTCTATCTGTCCATAACAAAATTTAGACATATAAAAAAATTTTGCTGTTTCGAAAGTGAACGGTCAATAGAAATGCAGAGATAACTGGTTCTTCATAGTGAATTGCCATTGTTGTGGTCACCAACAACCCCCCTCTTTGTTTGATATTAGTAATAACATCAAGCAAAGGGGGACCCTTAACCAAAAAAAATCCAAAAAATATTTTTGTTTGAAAAATCTTTTGTATCAACTCCCTAAGAGCTATATCGCGTCGCAAAGGAAAAAGGAGCGCTTTCCCAAAGCGCATAAACACACCAAGGAAGAGCGACGTGAGAACTCATCGCATCGCATGCATTAAAGGCGCTCAAAAGGGGAAAACCTAAAGAAAGGCCGACGGCCGATATGCGACGTCGCACATCGCAATGTCGCATAAGCAGCACAAAGTAACAAAGCAAAAAACCTTGCGACCTTGCGATATCACGATATGCGATCTGCGACCATGCAAAGCTGCGACCTGCGACCTGTGGTGTGCGACAAATGAGACCATCAATTGTTGCGATACCACTTATTTACATCGCAATCTTCGATGCTGCGATGCAAATCGCAGAAACCAATCGTCGCAGGCATTCCTCGGCATGATCTGGGAACCTAAAGTTAGGCGCGCACCTTATGGGAAATTAATGATTGTACGCTGCGTATCCAAAGATGATTATGTCACGTTTTTCGAAGAGCCAAGTCATAATGGGTGACATGATTATGCATTCATTAGAACTTAATTGCTTTCATGTCAATCTTTTCTTCTGTCTCTTTTCATTTACGTGAGCTATAAGTCAGCAACTGATATAAATTTATATGCAGGAAACATCTAAGGAAAAGTGCCAGAACTAGAAGAACACAGAAGAGATGACGTCGCAGATGGATACCGCATACAGCAGGACCACGGATCCCAGAGTATCACTCAACAAATGCTGATGGAAATAGGCTATCTAGGACTCAGAGTCAAAGGCGCACAAAAGCAAAGTGTTTATGAAAGATCCTAAGTCCCAAATTGGGTAAAGCAAAAAGAAAAACGCTTAAGGGGAAAGACGTCTCAGAAAAGCCTGGAACAAAGAATGGAAACAAGTTTCATTTGAGAAAATCGTTCAGGCAACAAAATCCCCAGCTCATTGAGTCATTCGCACGGCCGGAAACCGAAATAGCAACAACACAATCAGTTTGAAAGAAATCTAAGTTGTACTAAGTATACACGCTGTGAAGACACTCCTCCAGAAGAACACTTTCAAAAATATCTTCTAGTTTGCCAGAAAGAGGTGCCAGCTCTTGTTGTTTCTAATTTTCAAGCTTGAAAAAAAGGAAAGGACAAGCAGCCGACTCTTTCACGTCGAACAGCGCATCGCTCACAACACTAAGGAGCAGATACAGAAATAGTTAGAGATTAGATTCAGTTTTTAGAAATAAATTTGTTTTAGTAAAAGGGCGGTCATTTTAAGCCGTTCCCTAAATTTGTGTAATTAAAATTAGCCGGTTAGTAGTATTTAACCCTTCTTGTTGCATTGGAGAAGGGTCCGAAAATTTGTCAAAAAACTTGTCCTCAGAACATGCACTTTTGCACCCTCGGAGGGGGTTTTTGATGAATGGACGGATCAAGATTTATTTATGTTTGCATTTTAATACCTGCTACTGATGTTGCACTTCTGTACTCTTAGTAGGCATTAGAAGTAAGTAGAAATAGATCATTATTGCTTCAGGTCTGTGAGTATAAAGTCAGTCATAAATGGTACTTTTATCTCTTGACGAGTTTCTGCTTGCATTCTTAGAGTAATATACAGCTGATGTTGTTTATATGTTAACGTATGAATAAGTGAACTACCATTTGGCACTTTTGTACGGTGGAGTCATTGATTTATGCTTAATACATGAATAACTGATTATGCGATATGCTGTTCACAACCGTTTTGCTTAACTTTTTATGCAGAATGGTTCATCTTAATTGATTTATATTCTCATAATAGCCGAATAATCTTCATTACCAGTTATTGTGTGAAATCTTTCTAGATCGCATAATGGAAAAAGTTCTATCCCGGGTTAGCATAGATTAGATGTGTTGTTCTTGATAGATTAAAGTAGTATAAAATTCAGTCTTAGAGCTTAGAACTAGATTAGCTTAGAAATAATTCCATATTTTCATTATCTAATCTTACACACACACACATCACCGAACTCTACACACACACACCCCCTTAGAACGGGAAGTTGGTCCCGTTATCCCCAGTCCAACCCGCTACACCAAACGGACATGGAGCCGCCAACCAAGTTCCCGACTGGGTGGGTATCCCCCTTGTTGTTGACCCAATTTCAGGGCCCTCAACAGAAGGTGACTTATTATTGTTTTTCCTTATGTGATTCAAGTTATCATGTGTTTATGTGTGCCATTATCTCTCTCTTTTCAGCTTTACTAAATGAATCAAGTATAAAAGGTGGAAATCATTGATGTTGTAGTGCTCTACCTTAGGGTTTGTTTAGCTTTACATGTTTTCTACTATTTGAAGAGGACTCATGACACTTCCATGCCCTCTTCAACTCCTCACCAGTCTTAAGACTCTTCATTTCACTTAATCTAAAGTAATAAAGCACTTTCCTACCTCGCCCCATAGAAACCTCTACAAAACTGAGCTCATTCCCCAGACCCAAAACTGCCTTTCACATCTGATCCAACAAACCACTATAAAACTCAATCAAACTCCTCTGAGCATACACCTAGCCTAAATTTTTCCTTTATATCAGTCATCTCAAGCTTTACTTGCCATATTTTCCTGAGATTGACAAGGAGAGAGCCCTCTACTAAATCACCTGCGTACCTTGCCCCATAGAAATGTCTACAAAATTGAGCTCATTCCCCGGACCCAAAATTGCCTTTCACATTTGATCCAGCAAACCACTATAAAACTCAATAAAACTCCTCTGAGCATATACCTAGCCTAAAATTAGTCTTTATATCAGTCATCTGAAGCTTTACTTGCCATATTTTCATGATATTGACAAGGAGAGAGCCCTCTCTCAACTTGGTAGGGCTAGCTACCAGGTTAAGCGTGGTTTGATGTTACCCTTGACCTGCCTTTCTCAGCCTACGGTAGATTTAGGCCATAACAGAGGGTTGGAGCCTTTAATGAGGAAGTCGAAGCTTACTTCGAGTGGTAGCTGGTGAATGAGATCAGGGGGTTTGAGCTCCCTTCCAGTGGGTGATGGTAAATGAGATCAGGGGGTTGGAGCTCCCTTCTAGTGGGTGCTAGAGAATGAGAGAAATTTGTATCCTTCTGCAGGTGGGTGCCTACATGCTTGTATGATTCTGCACCTATACAAGATTGTAAGAATTTTTTCTTTACAATAAAAAGAATACAAAGATGACAACAATGGTGGTTTTCTTCCCACATTGTGTTTCCACCTAAAAATGTTGGTGTTAATGTGTGTTGATGTGTTTCTTATGTGTGATGTTTTATTGTGTTCTTACTGCACATGATTACTATTTAATTAGTATTTAATGAGTATTTATACACTATCTCAAGTTAAACGGATGATGAATTAACTGAAAATTAAGTTTATTGAATATACGCTAGTTGTTTGCATAACAGTCACGTACATACGCGAGTTTACTTTAGTAAAACATACAAAAATTTTAATATGAAATTGAAAAGTTTAAAGATTTGTAAATATTGATTCACTGCCCCTCTCCCTTTCAATATTTTTCCCAGCACATTATAGGTAAATTTATAAACCTTATTATTTTCATTTTTTATAATTTTTTAAATTATAAAAGAAAATAAAAAATTAATTTAACTCTTTAAATGGAGCGTATTTAAATAACATAGAACCTACATGTAGAGAAAACCTAAACAAATCATAATCACATCAAGACAAAGAAAACACCAACCTACAACTAGCAAATGTAAACTGTGAAATTTATGCAGGGCTGAGGCTATTACGTATCCTTGTACAAGCTTTAAGAACTACTAGATATCCCTCACTATTTTGGCTAATCACATCATATATATAGCATTATTATTTCAAATTCAAATAACTAAGGTTTCTTATCACACTATTCATCTTTCACTATATAGGATTGGTCTCAATTAAAACTAGGTTAGAGACCTCAATATTTCAAAACAACATTTGATGAAATTGTTTATTGCACATAAAACCAAACATAGCCTAAGGGGTCTACAATTTTTCTTAAGCTAATCCTCAAGCCATATGTAACCCATGGTGACATCGTTTTATTAGGCTTTGATCTCTCAACTTCATTGGCCTACCATTTCTCATAGATTTATAATGAACCTGTGACATGTTATAGGTTAGATAAGTCAATGTTTATGCCTTTTGAGTTCCCAATTGATTTGGAGGAGATGAGGATTCTCACACAACAAGGAAAAAAACACTATATTTCATTGTAAAACTTCTTTCTAGAGTGATATAACAATGTGATCATCGTATTGTCATTGAAAGATAGCATTCAAGTGATATGAGGCTTCCTACTCCTCTTTTCCACTAGTAAATATGGTTTCCCTATGATAGAAAATATCACGTTAGTTGATTCATAAAAAACAGGATTAATAAATGATATGTCAATGAAAATTCAAAATGCCTAAGAAATATATCAGTAGGTCAAGTTCTTTCACAAATAAATTTGGTGAATTCCTTTGAACCTCATGAGTTTGGGGATCCTTTTAGAACCAATGCAATTAGGAAAGAGCTCATGAATTAACTTAACTTAGTCTCAAAGAAATTATGTACAAGGCCCTAAATTTCATAATCAAATATAGACTCATCTATGAAAATATTTTGGAACATCTAATATAAGATATGAGCTTTTTCAAACATAGTTGCAACTAGATGCAAGACCAAATATTAAGGTTTGCACCAATAATTGATTGTATTGTTTAGTTTTCCTTTACACTAACATATCTCAATCTAACTATATTAATCAATTTTAGGGTTGTTTGAAAATCAAAGCACTCTATGTACAACAATAATGTACAAAGAGTGTACCTAAATATATGTAGGGTTAAGTTTTATCACACCTTTAGTCATCAATTATATACATACACTCAAAATGGATAATTTAATTTTCCGAAAATTGAACTAGAAGAAATCATCCCTATTTATATAGTAAGATACTATAGTGAATGAACATGTATCCAACCATGTTACAACGTCATTAGGAACTCCTATTCATAGAAAACCTTGCCATGTTTCCTTATTCACATGTTAAATATTGAACAAATATGTAATATAACATAGAACATGCAGCTACAACAATTAGGCTTGCAACACTTAAGTTTATTATAGTGCAAATGTTGTAATTATTTTTTTATTAGACTTTATGACTTTATAATTCTTGTAAATATTTTAAGTATAACACTGGCCATGGGGCCTACAATAAATATAGATATATCTAGTGTCAGATGTAAGTATTTATATATCTTCATAATTCAAATATTGTTTATTTGAAAATATAGTGGTAGTCAACATGTGAGTGATATGGCTTCCTTGCTATCACGAATTGGTTAAATCGGTTGAACCCTAAAGAGTTGTCAATTTCTGAAGTGACATATGTCACAACTTGAACCTTCGGTTATCCCAAGATTTCTAACCACTGGGAAAAAGGCCTAACTAGAGAAAAATTCCATGCAGGGTGGAAGGAAGATAGATTACAGGAGAGAAAGGCAAGTCTATGGGAAGAATGAAGGGAGAATCTCCAGTAGAAAGGACTAGATAGAACAAAAGAGTAAGTGTTTTTAGACATAGAACTAACATGACACTATTGGGGTTTAAGGAAGAATAATTTTCATATAATGATTATCAATTATGATAGGAAAGAACTCTGAGGCTCAGAGGAAATTGTTGGACGATACTTCATTTGGTTGGGTGGAACATGTTCACTCTCACTGTATTTTCAACTATTCGAATAAATGAATAGATTGTTTGATTTGACATCCATTAAAGTTTATTTCAGGTAGAATATGGTTGTGTGTATAGGAAAAGAAGAATAAATGGCTAGTCTTATAGAAATTAAATTACTAAAATCTTCCTCTTGGATATCTAAATCTCTGTTATGAATTGTTGTGTTATTTAAAATATTTTGTACAAAGAATAAAATGGTCTCTGGTAGGTTTTAAGTGTAGGTAATATGTTTCTAATATAAGGGAATGAGTAGGCTTAGCATAGATGTAGGTTGGCGTACAAATATATTTTCTACAATAACCTTTAATAGATACAATACATACCCAGGAAGGAAAACCCTTGAAGAGTAACTACATGAACCCTTAGTATAGATAACCCATAGCTAAGCCTTTTATACCATAATCTACTTAGAAAAAATTATGGGTTAAAAGCTTAGCTGAGATTTAATAAAGAAGGTTTAGGAATAATACCTTGTAATGTTTGCATAAAGGTAGATAAAATGTAAATACTTGTAAAATATTATCCATGACTAGAAAATAACAAATATCTAGTCTTAAGAGTCCATACAAAGATATAAACAAGTATTTCATACATTGGTAAGCATGACCAACTAAATTGCTTGAGTGGTGAGCTAGAAACTTAAATAAGGATAGAGAAATGTTTAAGAATGAAGATAAATCCTAATAGCATGGAAAAAAACTATATTTGAGAAACCCTCACACATTAAAAGAAAAATAAAGATTCAAATATGAGAAGTAACTTAAAAGTTAATATACATACATTATTTGTTAGTAACTACATCATTTCACTTAAAGAACTTAAAAAATGAAAGCTCAGGAAGAATGCAAACTCTAGGGAATAATTATATAAATTCAAATGATACACTTAAACAATACTTATAAGTGAAATAGAATATTTAGTATATCATTATGAAGAAGTGGAAAAAATAAGAATACATATAAATATTTATACATATCGAATTTCTGTGTAACAAGTCCGAATGTAAATGTTGTAAGATACAACCAAGGAACTGAGTACCAACAAAATCAATCTAAATGAATAAGATATCTTCTAAAATGAAAATTATTCCAAAGCAATGCTACAGTCGTAATAGGGTGATGAAAATTTTCAGTCGAGGCATACCCTACAAAGAAAAAGGAACATGTTCTATAGACTTTTTGGTACCTAGTATATATTCAAGGTACATATGGGAACATGTTCATTTTACATTAACTTTGAACTAGAAGTAAGTCTAACATAGAATAAGAGAAAGAAGCAAACCTTAGTTAGATGGACATCTCCTTTATCTTTAAAAACCTGAAAGGAAATAAGGAAATTAACTCTTAGTTAATTACCTGGTGAAAATATTCTCTTATGTCCAGACTTCAAACACTTGTTAAAAGATAGTTTCATAAGTATTGTGGTAAGGGAAGGATATGAATAACTAACCCTAATTCATAACTAAAAACAAATAATTAATTTAAAAGGAAAAGAATGGAATTGTTACTTGTGGCTAAGATAAAACTGAGACTAGATGGTTTCAGAGCTAGCCATAAGAAAATTCGTAGGAATAAATTGTAACTTGTTCCAGTTGAAGAAGGGATAGGTGGCTCAAATTGAGAATATTATCATGGATATAAAATAAGAATGGAGAGCATTCAAAATAAATCATTTTAGTAATTCTAAAGAGAAATGTACATAGGCATAAACTATAACATTGATAAATTATCTGTAGGATGTTGAAAACCTTCACCATCAAGACCCACTTCACGAGATGTTGTCGGAAGTTTCCATTGTAATTTTATACAACTCTGCGTGAAGGAATATGGAAAGTTAAAAGTAAATTAGACCTTAATTTAAAGAAACCTTAGTCAGGCCAAGTGAAAGCATGAATAACTTAAGAGTACGAGTAAAATCCCTTGTGAATTACCTGAAATAAAACCCTTGCATGGAAATTAATGATCCCAGACCTCCAAGTTGGAGTCTATATTGTTCTCTCTGGACAAAATTTAACCATAAATGTTGAGGAACCCATTATTTGATATAGGTAAACATTTGAAATGATGGATGGAAGGTCAAGGATCATGTTGAGTTTCTCGCGCGTGCACATGAAAACTTTAACTTCATTAGTTATCAATTTTCAAACAATAACTGAGGAAAATTTCAAGGAGAAGAACGAATTATCGATGAATATGTAAAATTAAAAGGATGGTTGTTACCTGATTAAGCCTCCATGGACATATCATTTAAAAATATAACTAAGCCACAATTAACCACCATTTTGTCTAACTGAATCATTCTACCATGAACAAAATAAATACAGCAATTGAAGAAAGAACATAATAGAACATTGACGTGTAGGAAAATCAATGAGGAGGAAACTCTTATTTGGGTTGTAGAGAACTTCATGGCCAAGCCTGTTGGGAATCAAGAATTATTGAGAGGACGGTGAATCCAAAATTTACAATTTTCTTTTATCTTAAGAAATTATGCATTCAATTGTAAATCATACAGTTGAACAAGAGGAAAAAACAATCACATAATCATTTGAACCTAATGATTTAACATGGAAAACCTTCAGAGAGAAAAAACACCAAAGCTTCTTTTGTATTATGATGTCAATAAAAAAGCCAACTCTAATTACATGAATTGATTGTTATAACCTACCCATATGAAACCCCAGCCGCCTTGAATTTGCAAGAACCAACTATTTTAGAGGAAGAAACCTCTAATAAGTTTTGGCATCCACCTATTATAGACAAGAGTTTTATCTTTCATGGGAGTTTCAAACAAAGAACAACTGGTGTATCTCAGTATCTATGAAATGGAAAATATTACTTCTATTCTCTTTGCATCTCCCCCTAATTTACATAGCTTTCCATCTCAGTCTTTGTTGGCACTCACTAAAACTCCCATTGTTATGTTGCACAACACCTTACAACACTTTCCCCAACTACACTCATTTCACCTATAACAACCTGTGGTTGATTTTCGATGTAAATAAAAGTAAGACCTAGGTCATGGTACATGTATTCCAAGCTAAATGTTGGGAAAAACATATTTATGGGTATCACTTGTGAATAATTTATGGATATGAAAATTTCAAAAGGAAAAATTGCACTTTCCATTTTATTTATGAAATAAAGGTAAATAAGAGAAAAGGGAGATGAAAGGTCACAGATTTGCATGAGAGGGAAATTGAAGGAAAATGAAGAAAATAGCTAGCCCTCAATGATAAAGAGGCTTATGATGACCAATTCACAATTTTTGTCATTTTAGTATTTAGATCTCTCATTATATTCTCTCACTTGCTTGTACTCTTGCACACTTAGAGTATTCTTGGAGAATCATTGGAGCAGTTTACCATACAATGGATTTGGAGAAAGAAAGAAAGGGAAAGTGGGAAAGCGCAAGGGACCAGGTGCATCAATAACCACAACTAGATTGATTTTTAGGTAATAGGTTGCATGTGTGATTTCCTTTTTTATTTATGGATGCAAGGGAGAGGCATGTGGTATTTTTGTTATGTGATTTCATTGGCATGAAGGATTTCCTGGATTGACAGTGGTTTTAACCTTTCTTTACCATTTCCTGCATAGCTATGCTGTGTTGGGGTTCTCCATTTGATTTTGTTTTGGTTGGTGCTAATAATTACCTATGGTTGTGGGTTGGAACAAATGCTCTGGAATCCCTGGAACAAATCTAGTTTAGTTACTAGTCCTGCAGCCTAAGTTGGGAAAAATGTTTTAGAGCCCTTGGTCAATTTAGTTAATAGTCCCCAGAGATGGATTGGACAAATGCTTTAAATTCCTGTAAGGGTATGGGTTTATTTTTTAGTTCCTGAAGCCCTGCAAATCTTGGGTAGAGACTGATCTGGTGTGTGCTACTGATGTCTAACCGTGGAGGAAAAATCACTCTAGTTGAGGGTTGAGGTGGTTTGGCCTTTGGAAGCCCCGGTTTGGTTTTGATTAGTTTACTCCATGAGATCCCACATTCATTCTTGGAATATAGCTAGGGGATAACTGACTAAAAGAGATCTAGTTTAGCCCAATCTCTGGTTGAATGGTATGTGGAAGCCTTTGACCTGGTTGGTATTTTCACATGTTAATAAGATTTATTCTTCTATCACGATTCATGTATGGTTGTAGTCGACATGTTTGATGAATATATGAATGGTTGCTGAATGCATGGAGTAACAAGTGATATTGTGGCTAGCTAGAGGGTTTAGATCCTTATCAATGATCCTAAGGTGAATACTATCATTTTTTTATCAGATATGCATTCATGACTTTTATCTTACATGTTTTCCATGTGTTTAACAAAATTTCTAACATGTTCTTACACGTGTCAGTCAAGTTTATGACTATATTTTATATGTTTAACCTTGCTTTCATGTCATTTATGATTATTATAAGTTTCATGAAGTTATGGGAAGTAGTGTGGAGGTTGACCTAGAAATTAGGTGCAGATCTCGGGATTTCACCCCTTGAAGTAGACAATTTGGGTCAAAACTACATCCAGGCAAGCTTGTGCATGTAGTTGGAGGCCTATAACCACATGGAGGCCTTGTCATGCATGTGATTGGGGGTTTAAGTGTATGAAAATGAACCCAAAGTTAGGGTTTGATCACCTGGGGTGGTTCTTTATCCCCTGAGTGTCCCTGTAGCCCTATGGAATATTGTGAGTTGTCAATTCTGGTTAGTTGTAGGCCCTTCTTCCTTAATTGGACCCAAGGAGGTTGGGTCATGTCATTGTAACTATGCATATATGTTTACCCTAGTAGGGCAATGAAACTATTTAAATGTAGGAAGAGTGGTTATAGATTGGTATCAGAGCTCCCACGTTCAGCACTTGGACTAGATGGGTGGAATGTGTTTGTCATGCATGAATGTCAGTTGGTTATGTTTTCATTATCCATGCATTGTGAAATTCATTGTTGTTGTTGTGTCATGATGTAGGGGTTGATTATGTTTATGTTGAGATGATTGATATGTTGATTTCACTATATATACATATGTTGTGCTAATCCAGATTGACTTTGCAGATGAGATAGCCTCCCCTAAACTTCTCTGAGGTATGTTGATCATGTTTATATTTGGTTTATCTAAAATAGTACATTTGCAGGAAGTACAATATGAAGATGAAAAATAAAATGGTGGAATACAGTTCACGTGATTCTCCCTATAGATCAAATGAACAACATAGTGATGAGTATTCCCCTAGCACATCAGATACATTGAGAAGTTTGAAAGCAGAGATCAGAAGTTGTAGGGTGGATAATGACAAGATCGTTTAGTAACAAGCACTACAATAAAATCTTGCGATTAACGTTCCCTTTTTCTTCATTTTTTTAGTCTAGAGCCAATTTTTTTTTCCCCTAGGAAAAAATTGTAATTTCTATTAAGTATTAAGAAATTACATTTTGCAGATGCCGAAGCATATTCATATGGAGGCAGCATTGCCTGTCGAGTTCAAAAACTGTAGTTCTAGAAAGAGAAAAACCAAGATGTCTCCACACAGGGAGCATTTCCAAAAAAACTAGTATGTCTATTAGTGATCAAAATTGTAACTATGCTCTTCGCAAAGAGCAATATATATGCTGAATATAAACAAAAAGATTTGGGCTGAACTCATGTCTGGACAGTCTATGTACATGCTATAAACAAAAAAGTTACTGATAAAGTGTGGGCTTTATAGCCCATCGTCCATATGATCATCAAAAGGTCTGTGGTAGTGCTGGTAGTATGTGTCGTCAATTTCCTCCTGGATCAACTAGTCTTCTCCTTCTCTGTGCGCGGCCTCTTTGGAGAGCTGGTCGGCGATGGTGTTTTGTTCCCTGTAAACGTGATGGAAGACAAATGATACAAAGGAAGTAGTCAGTCTCTTTGCTTCATCAAGTATGTGTCTCAAAGAAAATGTATGACAATGAGATGCATCATTCAGTCAATTGCAAACAATTTTAGAGTCTCCAAATAGCTGTAGGTGTCTGCAATGTTTATGGATAGCAAAGTGGATGATATGTTTGGCCATGCATAGTTCAGCATAATTATTTGTGCCTCTACCAAGATTGATTTGAAGCTTGAAGCAATGCCTCTCATTGAGATGGAGAATAGCACCACCTCCACAGCCCGCTTCTTGGGCCGAGCCATCGAAGAAAACCCATGGAATTGATTTTTCGATGGGTACAGGTCTGATGATTCGAGGTGGGGCGGGGGGATCCTCTTCAGGTAGCATGTTATAATCAGCAACCGTGTGGAGGATTATAGATGGCCAGTGAGGGGCTTTGAGATTAAAGATTGCCTGATTTCGTGCTATCCAAACGGCCCAGCAGGCCAGCAGAGGCAGGTTGATAGATTTCCCTATGTGATTATGGCACCAGTTATTCCATGCTTCAGTGAGGTTGTTACCATGCCATTCTTTCAAAAGCGGGACTTGTGAGGTGAGAGATTGCCAGAATTGAAGAGAAGAGCTGCGGAATAGGAACAAGTGATCAGTGCTTTCTTCTTCCCTATGACATAAGTGGCAGCGAAAAGGTCCATAGAAGGACCTCTTCATGAGATTGGTGCCTGTAGGAATTTTGTCAAATAAGATGTTCCACATCAATAATCTTGTCCGGGGAGCTGACTTAAGCTTCCAGAGCGCTTTCCAGGTGGGATGTAAGTCTGGGGGCCTATAAGGTTCCATGAGCCTTAGATATCCTAGCTTTGGGGTGTAAACACCATGCTTGGCGAACGCCCAGATGATCTCGTCAGGTCCTTCTGTGAGCCTGATGTGAGCTTGAGTGAGAGCGATAGTATACTCCGTCCATTCGTTTATCCATTGTTCAGGCAGTTCTAAAGCTTGGGCGGATAACCATGCTTGCTGGAGGAAAGAGGAGTTTGCATGATCTCCAATATGTTTAATGTGAGTAATCCCTCTGTTATGGAGATATCTAATAAGATCAGCAGATAACCTATGGGCATTTCCACATCCGACCCATGGGTCCATCCCAATGCGAATGGCGTTTCCTTCCTTTATAGGCCAAGTGATTCCTTCTCATAACAGAGGTAAGGTGCCGATGACCGCTTTCCAGATATTGGAGATATGGTGATTAGTGCCATGCTGTGTACAGATCCAATACAAAACGATCTGTGGCTTGATGTATTTTGCATATGCGACTTGAGACCATAGACCGTTTGAGGTAAGAAGACGCCATCTGAGTTTGGCAGCCAATGCCTTGGAGAAGAAATCCAACCTCTTGATGCGCCAACCGCCCCATCTCTTGGGCTTGGCGATGGTATCCCATTTTACCCAGGCGAAAAGTCTCCCCGGCTGTTGGCCTTTCCAAAGAAATCTGCAGCAAATACTTTGGAGCCTATTCAAAATGCCTTTTGGAATCCAAGCTAGGGCCATCCAATAGACTGGTGTGGCTTTAATAACTGCTTTGATAAGTACTAATCTGCCTGCTCGTGAGAGATATCGGTGGTACCATACCTGTAGCCTCTTTTCCACTTTTTCTATTAGCCATAACCAGTCAGCAATTCTGTAGCCAGATGGTTTAAGTCTAAAGCTGAGGTACTTTATTCCATCCGTCAGATTCAAAATGACAAAGGGAAAGTGCTGAGTAGCATAGGTGGATTCATGAATGGTGCAGCCAACTGTAGTGATCATGGACTTATTTTCATTGATCTTCATTCCAATGGCTTGCTGGAATAGGAGAATGGAATTATGAAGCAAAGTGGAGTCCCCAATGCTGCCATTCAAGAAGATCAAGATGTCATCAACAAATAACAGGTGAGTAAGGAAGAAATTTTCCACAATTTTGATGCCAGTCAATCGATGCCTGTCTCTGGCAGATGTGATAATTCTACTTAATCCTTCCATGATCAGCAAGAACAGCAGAGGTGAGAGAGGACATCCCTGTCTAAGTCCTCTCTTTGAAGTAAAGAAGGAAGTAGCTTCCCCATTGAGTAATACACTGTATGATACATCGGTGATGCAGCTCATCATCCATTTAATGAAACCATAAGGGAAACCAAGATGAGTTAGCAGCAACCTTAAATAAAGCCAGTTTGTTCTGTCAAATGCCTTGGAGAGATCCACTTTAAGGATCATTCCTTTCTGTTTTTTTGATCTGCATAGAGTGCATGAGTTCTTGAGCAGTGGCAATGGCCTCATGGATCTGTCTTTGATGCAAGAAAGCGAATTGTTAAGAGGATATGTGTTGCGAGAGTATGGGCTTGAGGCGATTGGCAATAATCTTGGCAATGATTTTGTAGAGGCAATTGCAGAGTGAAATGGGTCGGAAGTCATCGAAGGAGATCGGGGCATCGGATTTAGGTATAAGGGCGATGAAGGTGGATTTGATAGCAGAGGATATCCTGCCTCTCCTCCTACTATCTTCCACAATCTTCAGAAGGTCATTCCCCAAGATGTCGAGGAAAGCGATGTAGAATTCTATGGACCACCCATCTGGGCCAGGGCTCTTATCTTTTTTAAACCATTTCAGTGTAGCCTCCAATTCCTCCATGGTCACTTCCTTCTATAGCTCATCTGACTCTTCTTGTTCAACATATCTGTGAAAGATTTCAGCCACTCTCATGATCTCCAAGATATTAATGTCTCCAGGAGTTTTGTATATACCTCTAAAGTGCTCAGTGGCCAGTCTGGCCAGGTTCTGTTGAGATGAAACAGTATGGCCACGATCATCCCTTAATTCCCAAATAGTGTTGATGGCTTTACGTCCATTGGCGAATTTGTGATAAAACTTGGTGTTATTGTCTCCCTCAGAGAGCCAAGTAGCCCTGCTCCTCAGCCTCCAACTTTCTTCTCTTTCTTTCAAAATTTGAGAGCGTTTTGTGATGAGAGTGGTATACAGTTCCTTGCTCTCCTGGGTGGGGAAGGTCCCAGATGATGAATCCTCAAACTCAGCAATGACCCATTCTGCCTCTTTCAGAGTGTGATTATCTTGGATGCGCTTTTGGTGAGCCCAAATTTTGGTGATCTGCTTGAGTTCTATAAGCTTTCTAACAAATCCCGCAGAGAGTTCCTCATTTTCCCTGATGGGATTGTTCTGCCAGTAATTATGGACTAGCTGAATATACGAGGGGTCTTGTAGCCAAGATGCATTAAATTTGAAGGGGCTCTTGATTTTGTGATTAAGGCCTTCAGCCTCCAGGAAGATAGGCCTGTGGTCGGATATGCCACCAGATCCAACCCATTGGCGAATTCTGGGGAGGCTGTTATGCAAGGTCTCCTTAATAAGGAATCTATCGAGCCTCCTGGCCAAACTCTGATCCCCACTCCTATTATTTGACCAGGTGTATTGTAATCGAGCAGATGGAATGTCCACCCAGTGATGATCCTATAATAATATGGAGAGGGTATCGGAGAGGGAGTCGACCTGTGCCATATGCCCCCATGATTTGCAGAAACCCAGGGAAAAATTTAAGTCCCCTCCCAATATGATGTTATCAGCTTGAAGTAGATCAGATTCCAGTAAGGATCTCCAGTAGTTGGCACGGTCAGTGCAAGGGCCGTAGACGTTGATAATGCGGATATCTCTTTCTACAGAGTGTGCAAAAATGTCTAGGCCAATGAATCCCCTGCCTCCCCAGAAATTCCGGATATCCACAGCTCTGTTGCAGACCCCAATAGCCAATCCAGCGGATCGCCCAGACGCATCCAGAGCATGGAAGGTCCAACTAGGGAGCCAGGAGGAGAGGGTGTGTATTAGGGGTTCAGCCAAGCAGAGGGTTTCTTGCAGGAATATTATGTCTAGATGAGTCGAAATGAGCAGCCTCCTGAGCACTAGTTTTTTGGTTGAACTAGCAAACCCTCGGCAGTTAAAAGATAGAATCTTCATGAGGGGAGGGGAAGAGGGCCATCCTTTGCTCTAAGGGCCCTAAAGATTGTTTGCTGTCGCCCGACGGCGACCTCTTCATCGGCAGTGTGTCTTGCTTTGGTAATGCGGGAGGGTCGACCACGGGAGGTCTTAAGTGAGGAGGGAGCACTCACAGAGTCAAGACCAACGACGTCAGGACCCTTGTCTTTTGTCTGGGATCGTAGCGAGTAACGAGGAGATGTCTGAGTCGATTGAATGGATAGGGATGCGAGGGTCGATGTGATCAACAAAGGCAGGGCCAATGGAGGAGGGAGTGGAAGGGAGCAAATGAGGGATGAGTGTGTGTGAATAAAATGTGATGCGGGAGAAGATAAAGTGGATAAAGGATCAGAGCTAGGTGAGAGAGGAGAAATGCCCGATGATATGCAGGAAGAAGGAGATATCAGAGAGGGGGGAAATAAAGACATACCCGTATTCGCTGAGTCCTCCTGATGAGGCGCTGAATGCACAGGAGTTGATGAAGTTGGAGGAGGTGCAACGAAGACTGTGGCAGTATCAGCGGCCTCTGGAGTGCTCCAGGGGACACCATCATCTTGATTGTGCATTTGAACCTCTTGAGTCTGTACAGGGTGCTGATTAGGGGAGGTGACCTAGGGAGGGTCGACCCCTACTTCAAAGCCATTCCTTGGCACTTTCCGAAGGAGTGGGCAGTCCCTGTAAAGATGCCATACTTTCTGGCACCTACGGCAGTGATAGGGAATGCCCTCATAGTCAATGTTCTGTCTGCGAGCTGAGTCTCTCCACTGTATAGTAATGTGCTCATGAAGCCCGCCCCTGGTGTCCATATTGATGAGGATCCTGGCATAAGCCATCATGCCAGTCTGATGATAGGATTTGTCGTAGCCCATGTAAGTGCCAAGTGCATTACCGATACGTTTGAATATATCTTCAGACCAGTACTAGAGAGGTAACCCTGGGAGCCGAATCCAAACTGGTCCAATACCTATCTGCTCTGTCTGAGGATCAAATAAAGGAGTCCATCTCTTAAGGAGCACAGGAGCATGCTCAAAGTTCCAATAGGAGGACAAAACCCAATTAGTGTGGTTAGCACGAGCGAACCTCAGTGCGAACCATCCCCTCACGAAAGTCTGCACAAATGGGATGTTCGCTAAATGATGCCCCCAAACTTCAGCTGCCCAAGTCTTCAATCGTGCCACCGAGTAGCTGCGACCCCAGACGCGACCGACCAGGACCCGATCTGCAAAGTCCATCGCTTCTCCTCACTGAATATCCTCTTCCAGTCTGAGAAAAATATCGTCCTCCTTGGATTTGAAGCACTTGTACTTCCTTTTAGGGCCGCACGGAGGGGGAAGGTTCTGTGGTCGACCGGACGGCGGAGCGGTAACATTCAAAGGTGTCGAGATCTGATGAGAGGTAGGGTTTCGAGTACCAGTACCAAAAGGGGGGTCCGAGAGCGGGGGAACAGAAGTGAAGCTTTCGTAGGAGGGACCAAGGGAACCCGAGAGTCCGGCAGAGGAAGAAAGCAGGGAAGGGTTATGCGGCGGTCGGGAAAATGAGCCGGTTGCCGGGAGATCTAAACCAGGGTTAGGGTTTAGGCATCCGAAGACAAAACCGAGGGTTGTCGGAGAGTGTGGGGGTGTAGAGAGGGCTGGCCAGGTTGGAGGATCATCCAGAAGGACCACAGGCTGAGTCCTCGATGGTTCACCGAACGAATACTGTGAGAAATTTCCGGAGAAGTCTGAGTTGAACATACCTTCTGAGGTGGCAAATGGAGTTCGCCAGATGGAGACCCCTTCCAGCGGGTCAGCTGAATAATCAACGGCATCCAGGTCCTCCATGGCCAGCTGCGCCTCGGAACGGCGGACACCTTGTGGAGTAGAGAATCCCGGAGAAAAAGACAGGTTGCAGTTAACGGACCGTGCAAGGTAAATTCGAACCGTCACAGGTAGTATCGGAAGGCACGGCACAGTAAAAACACCCCGGCGAGGAGCTATGAAACCGAAGGAGACCGTCTAGAGCCAATTTGTGGTGCTATTTGTGTCCATTTATCAAATATTGTGGAAAAATTGATGCAAAGTTTTCACCGAGTTTTGCACTAAGTCTTACATCAAGTTTAGCACCAAGTATTGTAATAGGTTTTGCACCAAGCTTTACACCAGGTTTTACACCAAATTTTACGCCAATTTTTGTGCCATCCTTTGCACCATGCTATGCATCAATTTTGGCACCTAATTATTTTTCACCAAAATTTTCATCCTCTATTTCATCCACTTTTTGCACCTACACTTGCATCAACTTTTGCATCATCTCTTGCATCCTCTTTTGCATCATTTCTAAATCATTTTTTGCATCCCCTTTGTGCCAAGTTTTGCATCGAGGTTTGTGTCTAGTTTTGCATCTACTTTTGCATCTACCTTTGTTTTATCCACTTTTGCATCTTGTTTTTCATCCATATTTACATCATGTTTTTCATTTTTTATTGTGTACACTATTGCATCCCATTTTCTTGTGCCATAATTTGCACCTAGAATGGCACCTCCCTTTGCACCCATTTTTTCTTCTAATTTTACATCCATGATTGCATCCTCTTATACATCTAGGTTTTCATCAAATTTTACATCTATTTTTGCATCCCTTTTTGTATCCACTTTTGCATCAAGATTTTCATCAGGCTTTATGTCTCATACTGCATCTAATTTTGCATCGAATTTTGTTGCATCAACTTTTGCATCCTATTTTGCATCCATTGTTGCACCCATGTTTACATCCACTTTTGCATCCATTTTTACATCTTCTTTTGCATTGTCATTTTATTCTTTTTTTGCATCTATCATTACATCCACCCTTTTTTGTGCCACAATTTGTGACATGTTTTTCACTTACTGCTGTACCCACATTTCCTTCCAATTTTGCATCCATCTTTGCATCCTCTTTTGCATCAAATATTGCATCTATTTTTGCATCCACTTTTATGTTGGGTTTTGCGTCTCATTTTGTATCTTCTTTTGCATCTACTTCCATTGCATACATATTTTCATCCAATTTTGTTTATCTTGTTTCACCCATGTTTGCATCCACTTTTACATCCCTTATTGCATCCTGTCTTGCATCTAAGTTTGCATAACTTTTTGTGTCTGTTATTAAATCTACTAATTATCATCCACCTTTTTTGTGCCACAATTTGTGCCATATCGTGTACCTACCATTGCAACCCACATTTGATTCCAATTTTTCATATACGTTTGCATCCTGTTTTGTGTCCAAGTTTGCATGAAATATTATTTGTGTTTTTTCATTCCATTTTGCATCTACTTTTAAATCCACTTCTGATGCATCCAATTTTTTATCTAATTTTGTGTCCACTATTGCACCCATGTTTGGTCCATGCTTACATCCCTTTTTGCATCCAAGTTTTCATCCTTTTTTCATTCAAGTTTTTGTCAATTTTTGTGTTTGTTGTTGTATCCACATTTGTTTCACCATAATTCATGCTAAATTTTATGCCTACTATTGCACCCATGTTTTCATCCACTTTTGCTTGCATCCTATTTTGTGTCCAAGTTTGCATCAACTATTGCATCTACTTTTTCATCCACTTTTGTGTCAATTTTTCTGTCTTGTTTTGCATCTACTTATGTTCTGTCCACTCTTCATGCAATTGTATGTCTATTATTTCCCCTATTTTTTTTGTCCACTTTTTCATCCCTTTTCCAACATTCATCATATTTTTTGTATTGATAATATTTCTTATGACAATGTCAATTATGAACAACTGATGAAAATGTCAATAATTATGACAATGATGATAATGAAGATGATGATAATGAAATGAATTGTGATTATGATGATAATGACAATGATAATGACGATGCTAATGACCTTGAACAATCTTCCCAATTTTAAAATGATGTCATGGTCATAATCATAATTATTATCTTTGGAATTTTCTTCGAAGTCATCATCATCTGATCATAATTACCATTATTTTCATCTTGGTCATGATCAACAACAATAATGGCATGAATGATGATGATGATTTCCATGACAATGATGATAGAAATTACATTAATTATGATGATGAGGATCATGAAAATTATAATGACGATGATAATGGTATTGATGATGATGACCATCGATTATATCTAAAAAATAGAGCTGTTATTTCTCTTGCATATATCATGTGTCCTAACAAGCCTTTTCTAGCACTCCTAACAATTTTTTTGGGTTGATGACGTTTCTTACAACACCTATAATTATGAACAATTGACAACGTTTTCCATAATCATGATGATGATGTTGATGATGACAACATGAATGGTGATTATGATGATAATGCAATGATGAAAATAATGATGACGGTGATGGTGGTGATGATGATGATAATGAAGATGATGTCAATGATTATGATGATGACAATGACCTTACAGTGATGGATTCATGAACTTACTAGTTTCAAGATCATCTTCTACATACATATTACTATAAGACCTTTTACATTTTATGTCACTCTTGGGATATTTTCCTCTTCTCAATAATATCTATTTGTTTTTCCATATACATGAGATAGAGTTAGAGGGTGACCTAATTTATAGATGCCCCATTTATTATGAGATTCAAGGGATGTTTTATTGTCCTTATCAATATTTGGAAGGATCATTTTTTACTCTCTTTCAATACATGTCTAACTCTATTTATGAGGGAGGTCCTTGGATTTAGATATTTATATAAGCCCTGATGTCAGCTTCCCCTTTTCAACTCTTCCAAGGGGATCACCACCTTCCATGTTTTCTTTCTTACATAAGGCCAATATTGACAAACCAAGATTTAAACTTCTTCAACTATAAAATTGGTGATGCCTCATACCACTTCTTGGCCCCCTCAATAGGACATCTTTGTTCATAGAGACTATTCAAGGTTTCCCATCATATATTGCAAGTTGGATGTAATAAGACCTATTACCCTACTTCATGTTGAGAAATAAAGTGTTAGAATAAAATGATAAAGGAAAATTTTAAGAACCCCCCCTAAATTTATAAATATAATAAATGGGCGAATCTCCATGGTATATAGGAAAAATGGAAGGCGATTTTATCAATAATATAATATGTACATATAATTTTTTGGCGAATCTCTCACCAGGCATGGCGAATATTTTACTCAATTATAAAATCTTGTAAGATCTTGGCGAGTCTTTCACTAAATAATAAAACTTTGTAAAGTCCTAGTGAATCTTAGCATAGGCTACATGCTAGTTTAATTCCCCCATTTAAATAGGCTACATTCCAGGTGAATACCATGGGTCAATACCATGTGCCATTTTTATTTTTATTAGAATATTTTACTCAATTATAAAATCTTGATCTTAGCATAGGCTACATGCTAGTTTAATTCCCCCATTTAAATAGGCTACATTCCAGGTGAATACCATGGGTCAATACCATGTGCCATTTTGGTGAATACCATGGGTCAATACCATGTGCCATTTTTATTTTTATTAATTCTAATATTAGGGTTAATAATGGTTTTTTGCATGGTATTAATAACAATGTAGTCCATGGTATTTGTCCCATAGTATTTTGGCCATAGGTTTCACCTAAATATAACCCATTTTTTGAGTGTTCGTAAATATAAGGTGACTTATGGAGTAAATATAAAAAAATGTTTTATTTGTTTACCATACCTCTCGTTTATTTATATTTTTATTAATTTACCATACCTCTTTTACAAATATGGTATTTGGCCCATAGGATTCACTTAAATAAAACCTCTTTCTTGAGCCTTCATAAATAGAACGAGGGTTATGGACTAAATACAAAAAGAGGTTTTATTTATTTACGATACGTCTAGTTTATTTATATTTTTATTTATTTACCATACCTTTTGAGTAAGTATAAAAAGACGTTTTATTTATTTACCATACCTCCACTTTACTTATATTTTTATTTGTTTACACCCTTACATGTATATAAGGTGACTTATGGAGTAAATATAAAAAATGTTTTATTTATTTACCATACCCCTCATTTATTTATATTTTTATTAATTTACCATACCTCTTTTATAAATATGGTATTTGGCCCATAGGATTCACTTAAATAAAACCTATTCTTGAAAATGGGCGAATGGAAGGTTGTAAGTCCTAATTTCAAGGGCTAAATTTACCTTTTTTACCCTCTCCCTTAAAATAAGGTGGGCTATTTGAGGTGATTTGTAAAAATGTACTATGATACAAAATATTCGCCCACTAAAAATTTAAAACCCCTTAATTTCGCCAAAGGGCGAACATTCACCCCTAAAATTATCCTTAAAAATGATTGATTTATCTTAAATTGATAATTAATTGTGAATGTTGTTTGGATTCTTATTACTTACATTTTATTCTTCATCAAGTAACTACAAAAAATTGGAAAACATAAAGATCACAAGGAATTGAAGAACACCAAGAATTAGGCTCTAACCTAGGGGAAAACTGAAAACTACTTCTCTTTTAAAATTAGATCAGAATAAGATATACAATACCCAAGACCAAGACCAAGATTGCCATAAATATCCAAGTCAGCCTTACTCCAAGTCTCCTCCAACCAAGTCAAAGTCAATGAAATTCAACATTGATTAGACACTCTAAAATAAGGTCAAATCACATAATTTTTAGACCTGTAGTGAAGGATGAAGTTCAGACCTGTAATTTTCATAGAGAATTGACAAAATATTCACACGTCTACAGAAATAGGGTGAAAAAATCATAGTTTATCTATCCTTTAATTCTAGTTGTCTTTTGTTCTTGTTTGGCAAAAGAAAAAATGTTTTGTGATGATATGTGATTGGTATTCGAATTAATCTAGTTGATTGATATATATACCTATGCAAGAGGGTCAAATAGATGCCTCTAAAGATGACTTGTTCAAGGAGAACCAACTTTGTCTTGTGTTGATTCTTTGAATCAAAATAAAAATTCCTTTTCTTTTTCTTTAAGAAGTCCAAATGGGACTTGACTCAAATATATTTCTCTTGATTCAAAATAATTTATTTTTGACTCTATAATCGTGAATAACATGCTTTGACCAAATTTTTTTAATAGTAATGAATATACTAATAAATATTAATGATATAAATTACATTTTATTGCATTATAAAGGCTGACACTAGTTACATTTTTCAACACTCCCTCTAAACTAGTTAGGTACTCATAATGAGACAAAAAATTAATCTCAAGTTGAAATATTCATATAAGAAGGGTTCTGGATTGATAAGAATCGACGATGATTTACATCATCATAGTCAACATTGTCAAAATGGCAAGGCCTTCACTAACAAGTTCTATCTCTCCATTAGATCATAGCACAATGCCAAGAGGAATAAATTTGGACACCACTGCCTCTCTAGGCACTTACCCTAATGGGATGTTCACCAAGTATGTCCTCAAATGATCATTTCCTAATCCACTGTCATAATATTTGACACCAAGAAATGTCGATCCTCATGACTATTTTTTTCTTGGAATGTACTTGACTTATCGCAGGTAGTCCTAGTCAAAGTACAAATTCTCAAAAACTATTGGTACTAGAGGTTTATCATATCCAACATTCTCCCTACTAGTGTCTTTAATAGGCTTGCAATTGTTAGTCCTAGTCATAGTAGATGACACATGGATAATATGGTGTCCACCCTCACTCCCTCTCAACTTGAGATGAGACATCCACAAGCATAAGAGTTTCTCAATAATACCCATCATTTTCATAGAGAATAACATCATTAATTTGTTTTCATCACATGATGTCTTTATGATTAAGAATTCATAGATTTGTGGCAAAATATTTCCCCTTTTGTCATTTGTGATCAAATAAAATAAAAAAATTTAAAACCAAAATCATTCAAGATACACTAGAATTATTTATCTAAGTCTAAACTCTAAGATTGAAGTGAAAATTCATGTAAATGTTATATCTATGAGTTGTGCCAAACTTATGAAAACCTCATTCCCCAAGTCCTATATATAATAAAAAGAAAAAGAAAGAAAAATAAGGCCCAATGAATTGTAACTCATGTATTCACTCCCTCTTTGGCAAACATATGTATATATACACTCCTAGTCACACTTGATCACATGTTTGTGATGGTTAAATCATGAAGTCCTCTTTTCTCCTTGGATTTTGACTTCATCATTTAAGAACCTAATTGAGGATCTAGGGAATTTTTGTTGCCTAAGGGTTTCAATTCTACTCTTGGTTTACTTATGTCATAATTTATGGTAAATTTATGTGATCAAGTCAAATACTTAATTTTTTGGAGTTATTAGAATAGTGTATTAAGTTAGTCACCACACACACATGTATTACATCTCATTGATCCACATGTGTTGGTTGGAGACTCATTGATTGAGAAATTTAATGGAGACTACTTTAGGGCTTTGATGGTATAACTTACAAAATCTCGTGGTAAACATTGTGATTCATCCTTTCTTTTCCTCGAGACACTTGATAATATTGAAGTCACTCCCAATAATCCATGGAGATGGAGAGCATAAATTAATTGTGTTGGAAATATAATTGAGAAATAAAGATTTTCTATTTGTGATATTGGAGTCATAGACATTGGATACATGGTAGTAGTCCTCGATGTCAACTAAATAAAATTATATTTTCAGAATGCGAAAGTGTTGGATAATTATATAATATACAACAATGGAACACATAAAATATTGCAGAAACATAAACACAGAAAATGCATAAAATAAGAGAGACACAGATATACGTGGTTCACCCAGTTTGGGCTACGTCCACGGAGAAATAGCCAGTCCTTCTTTTTATATTATCCAGCAAACTAAAGAGATAAAACCTATAGTAGATCCATTGTAATTCCCTCTTCTATCTCAATCTCCTCTCTCTTCCTCACTCTGAATATAGATATACATAGACACAATACAATTCCCTCATATATAGCGAGGGGTTGTCTTCTAGGGCAGAAACCCCTAAATTAAACATAACTTCTGCCATCAGATCTCTGCCTAATGAACGTCCCAGATTGACTATAAAATTACAACATTTTACAAGGCAATTTTGCATCTATTCTTAGCTTTGGGGGCACTGCCCCCGATCCCCCTGCTAGGGAGGGGGCTCCCAAAGGTCGCAGCCACCCCACCTTGGACCCCAAGTGAGTATTTTACGGGCAGTTTTGCCGCCCCATTATGAACTAGGGTCCAATGTGGTGATACCTTTGAATACAAAAGATAATCAAGCTCCACACTCAACAATCTCCCTCTTGGAGACTGATTATAGCAACTCCACCACTGCTTCATTTGCTAGATAATGACTCCTATTTGGACCTGGTTGTTTCTCATCTTCTTTATCATACTTGAAGACCAATTGAAACTGAGCAAATTCTCAGTTTCTCCTTGGTTACAACTTTTGTTAACATATCTACAGGATTCTAGCTAGTGTGTATCTTTTCCAACTTCAAATATCCATCTTCTAACGCTGACCGTATGAAATGGTACTTGAGCTATATATGTTTAGTCTTAGAATGAAATGCATAGTTCTTTGCAAGATGTATGGCACTCTAGTTTTCACTGTATAACTTGCCCAACTCCTTCTTCTTAACCAATTCATCCAGAAACCTTTGTAACCAAATCATTTCTTTACTAGCCTCTGTAGCAACAACATACTCTTCTTCTGTTGTTGAGAGTGCAACAACACTTTGTATTTTTGAGACCCAACTGATAGTTGTTCCACCTACAGTAAACACATACCCTATTGTGCTTCTCTTGTTATCTTTATCACCCGCCATATCTGCATCAACATATCCCTGTAGAGCAATGTTTGAACCACCAAAGCATAATGCTTGATTTGTGGTACCTCTCAAATACCTGAGAATCCACTTCACCACCATCCAATGTTCTTCTCTTGGATTGTTCATGTACCTGCTTACAACTCCCACTATATGTGCAATATCAGGCCTTATGCAAACCATTGCATACATTAAGCTTCCAACTAATGATGCATATGGAACTTTAAACATATGAGCCATTTCTTTCTGAGTCTTAGGACACTTCTCCTTAATTAATTTGAAATGGCTAACCAAAGGTATACTAAATAGTTTTTCATTCTTCATATTAAACCTTTTCAATACCTTTTCTATGTACCCACTTTGAGACAATGTTAATTTGTGATTCTTCATGTCTCTAGTTATTCTCATACCAAGGATTTGTTTTTTAGCACCCAAATCCTTCATTGCAAATGAGTTTGCTAATTTTCTTTTGAGTGCATTTATTTCTTGCATGTTAGAACCTACAACAAGAATGTCATCTACATACAATAACAATATAATATAGATGCCATCATTTTTCCTTTTGAAATAAACACAATGATTAGAGTGACATCTAGTATAACCTTGTTCAGACATAAGCCTATCAAATTTTAGATACCACTGCCTTGGAGCCTGTTTTAAGCCATACAAGCTCTTCTTCAACCTGCACACTAGTTTCTCCTTACCTTTTACCTCATATCCTTGTGGCTACTGCATATAAATCTCTTCCTCCAAATCCCCATGGAGAAAGGTTGTCTTTACATCTAACTGCTCAAGACGCAAATGTTCAGCTGCTACTAGCCTTAAAATAGTTCTGATTGAAGTCATTTTAGCAACATGAGAAAATATCTCATCAAAGTCTATACCCTTTTTCTATGTAAACCCTTTCACCACAAGTCTAGCTTTATACCCTTTTCTACCTCCATCTTCTTCTTTCAACTTGTAAACTCGTTTATTTTGCAATGTTGTTTTATCTGAAGGCAACCTGACTAAGTCGCAATTCTGTTTATGTGCTAAGGAGTCCATCTCTTCTTTCATGGCTTGCTCCCACTTCTTCTTAGTTTCTACTTGCATTGCTTCTTCATAACATTCTGGTTCACTAGAGTTAGTCAACAATACATAATATAATGAAGGAGAGTATCGTTCAGGGGGTCTAATTATCCTGGTAGATCTTCTAACACCACTTTCAGGTGTTTGAGCTACTTGTTGTCATTGTTTTTGTTGTTCTGGCTATTGTTCATTATGATTTTCAGGCACCTTCACTTTTCCTGTGATCTTGTTAAGCACCGTGTATTCTCTGTTTTCTTTTTCTTGTTTCTTTTCCTACAGATGATCCTTATACAAAACATTTTCATTGAATATGACATCTCTGCTCCTAATGATTTTGTGTTTTTCATAATCATAAAAGCGATAGCCAAAATCATTAACACCATATCCATTAAAGGTACATTTCTTTGATTTTCCCTCAAGCTTTTTTCTATCTTCTTTATTAATGTGGACAAAGGCTTCACAACCAAAAGTCTTTAGACAAGAGTAGTCTACCTTTTTACCTATCCATGCCTCCTCTGGAATACCACCATCCAAGGAACTTGAAGGCCCTCTATTTATTAGATACAAAATAGTATCTACAACATCTACCCAAAATTGTAAAGGCAATCCTGCATTCAATCTCATGCACCTTGTACGCTCCATGATTTTCTAGTTCATCCTTTCTGAAACACCATTTTCTTGTGGTGTTACTGGAACTGTTTTCTCTCTACGAATTCCATCCTCTGAATAGTACCTATCAAACTCTTTTCTGCAATATTCACCTCCATTGTCTAATCTAAGACACTACAACCTTTTTCCTGTCTCATTTTCAACCAAAGCTTTCCATTTCTTGAAAGTATCAAATACATCAGATTTATTTCTACTACAATAAATCTAGGTTCTTCTGGTTGTATCATCAATAAAAGTAACATAATAGCGAGAACCACCAAGAGATGATACCGGAGCAGGTCCCCATACATCTATATGCACAAGCTCTAATTTTTCACTCTTCTTTTCTTTCCCAACTCTAAGGAATATCACTCTCTTCTGTTTTCCATAAACACAATTCTCACAGAATTTTAAATCAACATGCTTCAAATCTAGCAACAAATTTCTTGAGTGAAGAATTTGCATCCCTTTCTCACTCATGTGCTCGAGCCTATGATGCGACAATGTTGTATCTTCTCCTGTATAGCTTAAAGCATTAACAGAATTAGAAATACCATTGCATAAATACAATGTACCAACCTTTCCTCCTTTCGCTATTACCAGGGATCCTTTAGTGACCTTACAAGTTTTATCTTTGAAAGTAGTTGCACAACCTTCACCTCCCAACTGCCCTGTTGAAATTAAATTTTTCTTTAGATCTAGAACATGCCTTACCTCCTTCAGTAGCCACTGATTTCCATTTTTGTTGTTTTATGAAAATTGTACCCATTCCAATGATTTTACAGGGTTTATCATCACCCAATTGAACCTGTCCAAAATATCCTTGAACATAATCATAAAAATGTTTCCTATCAGGTGTCGCATGGAATGAGGACCCTGAATCTACCACCCACGAATCAATAATATTTTCTATTGAAAGAATCAAAGCATCTTGCAACACATCACTTGTTACATTAGCTTCATGATTATTTTCTTGCTGCAGGCCTCCTTCTTTTCCCTTTCGAGACTTGCAATCTTTCTTCAGGTGTCCTTTCTACCTGCATTTATAGAACACTATTCCTGATTTGGACTTGGATCTGCCTTTTCTTGACTTACTGCAATATCCAGGGCTCTTTCCTGTTTCCATTTTCCTTCCCCTAGTCTCTACAATCAATGCATTACCTGATGTCTCACCAGAGCTTTTCCGTTGCATTTCCTCGCTAAGGATTGCACCGACAACATCATCAAACTTTAAAGTACTAGATCTAGAGATAGAGTTACTAATAGCCAAAGCTAAACCATTCCAACTTTCTGGCAATGAGCATAGAAATAACAAAGACCTAACTTCATCATCAAAAGTTACCCCTACAGAGCTTAGCTGACCGGTAACTGTATTAAACTGATTTAAATGATCAACAACAGATCCACCTTCTAACATCTTCATATTCAATAAATTCTTCATAAGAAATACCTTATTTGAGGACGAGGGTTTTTCATATAGTTTGGCCAATGTCGACATTAAACCCTCTGTTGTCATTTTCTTTGAAATATTAAATGCTACCGACGCCACTACGCATAGTCGTATTGTTCCAAGTGCTATTCTGATTTTCATACTCATCGATTTCTTTGTCTTTTCGCTCAATGGTTGATACAGATCTCTCTGGTACAAATAATATTCCATCTACATCTTCCACAACTAGTAGTTTTGGCTATTAAATTTTTTGACCCTAAAACTACCATCTTCTGCCATTGCTCCCACTCGAACCAGGAACCCTTCTCTCCTGTGAGTTTATCAACCAAAATGACCTTCGGCTCTGATACCAGTTGTTAAAGAAGTATATATTACAGAGCAATGGAACACATAAAATATTATAGAAATATAAACATAGAAAATGCATAAAACAAGAGAGACACAGATATACGTGGTTAACCCAGTTTGGGCCACGTCCACGGAGAAACAACCAGTCCTTCTTTTTATATTATCCAAAAAACTGAAGAGATATAACCTACAACAGATGCACTATAATTCCCTCTTCGCTCTCAATCTCCTCTCTCTTCCTCACTTAGAATACAGATATACATAGACGCAATACAATTCCCTCATATACAGTGAGGGGTTTCCTTCTAGGGCAAAAAACCCTAAATTAGACATAACTTCTGCGTCAGATCTATGCCTAATGAATGGCCCAGATTGACTAAGAAATTACAACATTTTACAAGGCAATTTTACATATTGTTAGCTTCGAGGGTGTTGCCCACGCTCCCAAAGGTCGCAGCCACCCCCCTGGACCCCCTCTGCAGCGAATATTTTATTGGCAGCGTTGCCACCCCATTACGAACTGGGGTCCAATGTGGCGATACCTTTGAATACAAAAGATAATCAGGCTCCATACCCAAAAAAAGGAGGTAAACATATTGATAGCCTTGATGTCCTGATCATTCCAAATAATAGCCATTCCACCCAAGTATCACTAAGCATCAATCACTACTACATAGAAATTCCTCCCCTATTTGCTAATTATATGAGGTAAAACCTCACTTAATATTTTTGTTTCTTATATCAACATTATTGATGGGTTCTTCTCATACCATTTTTCTTTCAGGAGCCTTTGTTTTCCTTTACTATTGAGACCCCTCATGTTCCATGAGACTATTTTCATGGAGAATTTACACGGAAAGGAAGTATAATGTGACTAAAAAAAACATGTTTCAAGATTTAAGTGCTTGGATAATGCCACTTCATGACTCTTATATTTCCTTAACCTGGGACCGAATGGTGAATTCGATGGCCCTAAGGGAAATTGACCAATGAAAATATCAAAAAGAGGTGACTTTTGACTTTATCATAGGCAAGTTAATATACTAAAAAAAAATCCATAAAAATTTCATCAATCAATGAATCATTAAAAAAAATCCAAAACAATTTCATCAAGCACTGAATCATTACATTATAAAATACAATCTATAAACCTTATGGGAACTTTTCTCTAAACCATGCTAAAACCAAAATATTTAATATTACTATTTAACAATAATATGGACAATAACATATTTTCGTAAATTAAATAACATGTTATCAAGCCTAAGAAATGTCATTAACAGAAAACTAAAAAGCATGTAACTAATGGGAGTGACCACTCAAGGCCACCATGAGGCAATGAATATATTAAGACTAAGATTAATGGGGACAAAGATCTACAAAGGACTATGGAAAACATATTTTAGCTTTATTGTTTTATTAGGTGCAAGTTGAACATCTCAAGGTATAATCAAGAGCATAATTAATTTTATTGCATTAATAAAACCCAAGCATATTCTATAACCTAACAAGGAAGAGATGTATAATACCCATCTCAATGACACAACACATGGCATTAAGTTACTTTTTTATATATACTTTAAACTTCTATCATAAAATCACAATTTTTGCATGAATGTAATGTTTAAAATCCATTTTTATAAAAACAAAATATAATTTTTGCTAGAAAAAAAATATCAAAAACTAAATATATTTTTTTAGAAAATAAAAAAATACTAAAACTAAATATATATTAAAAAAAAAACCAAAACATAAGAAAATATATATATTTTTAATTAAAAACATTTTGTAGAATTTTTAAAACACTTCCCTCCATTCTAAGAAGCAAAAATAATAATAGAAATAAGGACGGAAAATATATATATATATATATATATATATATATATATTCCTTTCCCTGGTAAGTGTTTCGAACCATTCATTCCACTCACTTGAGTTATTTCATAAAACAAATATAAGTGTTATTTCACACTCTTTTGGAAAAGCCTATTTAGCTTCACCTATGATATATATATTCTTTGATGGATTCCTTGATATATTGATCGAGGTTTGATTCCTTGGAGACTAATTAGAGAATAGAAAACATGAGCGCTCGTAATTCCAAGTTCAATGCCTCTGATGGTGGACACGAGGCAAGGGAGGGGTTGTTATCATGGTCATAACTCCAATTTCATTTTCTCTGATGGTGGATGAGGGGAAGGGAGGGGGTTGCAGTTGTGTTCATATCATGTAGTTTTCTCTTTTACATTATCTTTAGTGAGTTCAAAACAATTCGAATGGAATCATTGTCATCACTAGGTATAATGGATTTAGTGTGATAATGGATAAAACGAAGTAATTATTTGTGAGCATTTTCTCTTGAATAAACATTAGGATCCATTTTATCATAGAGAAAAGTATATGCATTAAAAACAACTCAATATTTCATGCGACATTCATATTGTATGCGAATTATTTTTCATTAAAAACAATTTACTTTTTCATGTGACATTATTTTTTGTTAAAATTTCTTCTTTTTATAATTTGAATTACAATTGTAATTTGAAATAAAACTTCAAGTAAATCTTAATTTACCAATCACCCACAGGGTTTTGGATTGACAATGAATGGGTGCACTGTTAAGTTACTCCTTGTGATAGGTCACTGGTTCAAATCCCTCGTGGGTGCTTACCTACCAAAAAAAAAAAATCTTAATTTACCAACCGTGCATGGACATCATAAGAAACATTCACAATAAAATATAAAGAAGAAATGGGTATCTACTTCATATGCATTAAAAAATGCTTCTACTACTTAATGTGAATTACAAGTGTAATCTTAGTTTTATCTCCAATATATCTTAAACCATATTTTCATTTTATTTTTTAGTATTATTGAATTTTATTATTTCCTACCTCATTTTATGTTTAAGATTGTAACAATAATATGCATTGTGCTATAGAATTAGTACTAACATGTAATATTGATTTTTTTTCCAGAACACTATAGGTAATGACCTTAAAGATGATGATATAAACTATGTTTAGGTTACATCATATATCAAAGATGATGAAGATGAGGATGGTGTTGGCATTGTTGATGATTATGTGGATGAGATTATCATGATAGTCAGGATGATGATCATGGAAATGATCATGAGGATGAGCTCGACTATGATTTTCGTGGTGCTAGCTAGCCATGCATTATTTTTTATATTTAGTTGGGATGTCTTAATATGGTAAGAATACATTTGAATTTTATTTTATTTGAATAATTATGATGATTATATCAGTACTATGTTGTTACCTTATGAATATGTTGAAAAAATTTTACATTTTTTTTATGAAGAATTATTGCGTATGACGAGATTCCTATTTTTTTTATGGATGTTGTGAATTTACCTTAGAATAATGATATCTATGAAAATTTTTGACTTGGTAATCATACATTGAATTTTAGTTGATTTGATTAAATATGATGATGATATTACTATTTTTGGATGTAATGTTGTGAATTTACCTTGGAATAATGATATTTATGATAACTGTTGATTTAGTAGTCATGTATGTATTTTGAAAATTGTCAATAATTTTTTGATGGAGAAATATTATATATGAGGATACGACTATATTTTTGATGAATGTTGTCAATTACCCTTAAATTTGTTTACAAATATTAAGTTATCAATTTTAATTTTTATATCTTCTTAAATGTGTTATACATGGAAATACCTCCTCATCAGCTCAGAGGAGAATACTATGTATTTGGTTGAAATACCCCTTTCTACTAGACTATGTAAGACTATAATACAAGGTATGTACCATGAGGACCATGTTATCCTATTCTATAACAATTTTTTGCCTTGATCTAACTTTTGTTAGAAAAATTCTTACTCAATCACAAGGAAAAAATATCGAGTTAACTACAACTTGACACTCTTGTTCACTTTATGAAACTCATATGGTGGAATCTGATCTCTTTATCCTCATATTTAGCTTTTTACTAAAAAATAAAAGCATACAAAAGTAGGAAAGAGCCATAAAGAATGGCGAAGCTTTTTCCTAAGAACAAAAGCATCTGAAAAGTGGAAAAAACCATTTTATATGAGGAAACATTATTCACCCAAAATATTTTTCCCAAATTGAACTAATGAGGAATTTGGGAAATATTCATAGCCCTCACTTTCCTATATATTGGAGGCTTGGCCATTGAGAAAAGGATGGAAATTCTTGTATTGTCACGATGTTGAGATCTATCGTGAGAGGGAGAGTTTTGGAGCTAGGAGTTGGGGGAGGTGTTGTTGCAATTGCATCTGATGGTTGTAACTTTCCTCCAACTCCTTTATTGATATAGATCGATTATTCTTCCTTCCATATTTTGCTATTCATTCTTTACTTCTTCTATTTAACTAATGACTGTATGGCAATTTTTTTTTACATTTATTTATTCAGTAATATTTATATGTTTCTAATAGTTTCAATTATCAATATATTATGTTGTGAAGGTTGATTTGTTCTCTCTCTTATGTGTAGGACCAAGCTTTGGAGCTATCTAGGAGCACTTCTCAGCTACATTGAAAACTCCAAAAAGACCTACATGCGAGGAATCACAAGAATTCCTTCTCTTATTCTTAATCTCTACTCTACATCTTGATCTATTAAGAATCCTAAGCCTTAGAACAACTTTTCTCTTACTCGGTCCATCCTAGGTTTTAGGGATAAACTGAGAGGAATTTATGTTCATATAACCGTGCATTAAATCCTAGAGAAAAATGATATTTAGAAACTCTAATATATTTTAATATGTAATTGAAATTAGTAAAATGAACCCATAAAGGGGGTCAAATGGAAATAAAAGTAAAACTCTAAACAAGAAGCCAAAAGTGGATGTAACCATGGATGCGAAATTGGGAGTATTATTGGATATTAAACTAGCTAGCAAAACAAGATCTAAACAATGACACAAAAAGGGTTTTAAAGTAGAATTAAAAAACGGTGCAACAATAGAAACAAAGAAGGGAACAAAATAGGGCATACAACATAATACCAAATTGGGTGCAAACAAGAATGCAAAAATGGACACCAAAATGAGGATGCAAAGAATGGTGTAAAATTAGGATGAAAAATTTGGTGCAAAAAGGATGTAAGAAAAGACATAAAACAAGATGCAAAAATAGGACTAAGAAAGGGCGAAGCCAAGGATGCCAAAAATGATGCATAACTAGATGAAAATTCAAACTAAAATCTAGCTGCAAAAGGAGATGCAAATGTGGACACAAAATTTGGTAGAAAAAAGGATGTAAATTTGGATGCGAAAAAGGATGAAAAATTAGACAACAAAAAGGATGCAAATTTGGACGCAGAAGTAGAAAAAATGGTGCAAAAAGGGGCAGAAGAATGGCTCAAATTTGGATGCAAATTGAGATGCATAATTGGATGCAAAATGAAGTACAACAAATGATTCAAAACTTGGAGCAAAAAAAAATGTAAAAATAGATGAAATAAATGGCTCAAAATTGAATGTAACATTAGACAGAAAATGGGATACAAAGGTGGGAGCAACACATGGTTCAACATAGGATGAAAATATATATGCTCAAAAGGATGAAAAATTGGATGCAAGAAATGGTGTTAAAAAATATGCTAAATTGGATGCAACAAATGATGCAAAATTAGATGCAAAATAGGATGCAAAAACGGGAAACAAATAAAATGCAAAAGTGGATGAAAAAAAAGTTGAAAACATGGATGCAAAATCTAGCAATGAATCAAATTCAACATACGGTGCAAAATTGGATGAAAAAAAAGGTGCAAAAAATGGAAAAAAAAAGCGCAAAAATAGATGTAAAAATAGGTACAAACTTAGAAGCAAAAAATGGCAGAAGACTAGATGCAAAAATTGGCACAAACAAGATTCAAAAAAAGGCATGAAATCAGATGCAAACAATGGTGTAAAACTCGATGCAAATTACGATACAAAACTAGAATAAAATAATGACACAAAGTAAGAACAAAAAATGATGCAAAAATACATGCAAAAAATGGCACAAAACTAGAAGCAAAACCTGTTGTAAAACCAAATGCAAATATTGGTGCAAAATATGATGCAAAAAACGATGCAAAATTTGGCATAAAAAAGATGCAAACTTTGGCGAAAAAAATGAAACTTTAAAAATTATACAATAGATCTAGATTTAGCACCAGGTTTCTCATCCCAATTGAGAAAAAAATGCACTAAAATCGGGTTCTAAATCTGGTGCACATTTCTTGTTTCGTTGTAGTGAAGAAATAATTTCCAAGGAATAGGAAAAGTAGGTAGAAGTTAATGAAATCATCCTTCAGACTTTGTCATATTTGTAGAGACAAGTACCACGTAGGATTAGTCGTCGATAGGAGGAAAGGAATAATGGGGAATTTTAATGATTCCTCCCTTTATATCTACACACTTTCACTCATTTACCCAGGATAAACATGAGATGAGGGGCTATTATGATAAGACTAGACCTCCTAGGTGACCTTAAGGAAGTGGAATCAATGGAGACCGACAACACAGACCTTTTATACCTGCCACAAGGCTCCTAGAAGCCTTTCCAATCATCCCCATCATCAACCCTTGGGTCCCACTGAGTTCTAGACCATTAAACCCTTGGATGATCCCTTGATATGGACAAGGGTGCATTTGGGAGGCTCTAGTCACTCCCACAACAAGGCATGGGTGCATTTGGGGACTTTTCTCCTTAGACCTGTGCCTACAACTCTAGGATTTTTGCCACTTTTCAAGCCCAAAATCCATGTCACTTCCCAAAAACCCCTATAACTTTTAGAATCCATAATTTACATGAAAACAAGACTTGCAAGACAAAAGCTGACTCCATGGCTAGGCTTGACCATCCCCAACCAGGATTGACATTTTATCAAAAACTTGGCATAAATGAAATCTACATGACATGAAAACAAGACAGACCATAACTTACTAGTAACTCATATGAGACTTCACAAATAGGATCACCACCCTCTCCCCTTAACTATTTTGACATCAATTATGTCTTTCATCCATTATCCTTTTAGTTACAAGTAAATACATGAAATAACCATCGCTATAACCAATCACACAACCATGCTTATAACTAGCATTAAACCATGTAAATAAAAATTAGATAACTACCATTAAGGTCACATAATAACAAGTACGAAATCAATAGAACTTAGCTTTTATCAAACATAAACAAGAGCCAACCAGCTTCGGGACTTCCATGTACCACCTGATTATAGACATGGATGAGCTATATCTTTCTTTTAGCCAATCAACCCCATTCCATATTCCAATAATGAATGTGGGATCTCATGCATAAACCAATCCAAAAATAACGAAGGGAATCCATAGGTTGAACCACCTCCACACTCACCAAATGTGATCTCACCAAAATCGGCACTCAGATCATAAAATGAAACTAAGATAGGAATGCCTCCAGACTCCATCATTATCCTTAAGGAATTTTCCATCTCCTTATCTCTCGGGATTTACCCCCATGCACACCAAATCACTAGGCCCTAAATCGAGACGCCACCCTTAGGATTTACCATGTATCCTGCCAAAACTAGTCAAGGGATTTGTAGGTCTTTGGGAATTTTCCCGAGACCACCTCCACCCAAATTCTAAAACCATATACCAATTCCATATCTAAAAAGTAATAAGAAATCCCATCAAACCATGGCTATCTGAAAAAAGGCAAGGCAAGGCTGAAAACTACTTTCATAACCCATCAATATCAGACCACTGACATCCATAGAACCAAATACCAACATGTAAAGCCATGCATGTCAAAACCAGCTAGGAAATCACACATGCAATATGTTACATGCAAGTATTCCTACTGAAGTTGTTGATCCTACTCTTCCTTTCTTTCTCTTTTCTTTCCTTTCTTTTCCTTCTCCTTCCTTTGCTTGCTTTTCCCTTCCTTGCTTCAAAGCTAGAATGCTCCAAGAAAACTCTAAGTGTCCAAGAGTATGAGAGAGAGAGAATAATGAGAGAGCTCTAAAACTTAACTAACAAAAGGTTACAAATTGATCGTCACAAGCCTTCTTATCAATGAGGCCTCTAGTTTCTTCATTTTCCATTATTTTCCTTCAATTTCGTCCTCACATGCAACTTGTGACCTTTCACCTTCCTTTTCTCCTACTTTCCTTCATTTTCATAAATAAATGTGCCAAAATGCATTTTTTCCTTTTTAATGCCTTAGCCATTTACTTTGCCAATTTCCCTTAGCCATAAACACATATAGTGAAGCCCATTAGGATATGTTTGCCCAACATTCAACTTCGAATCGATGTCTCTTAATCGTGGTCTTATTTTGCCTTTATTAACTTTATTACATGAACTTTTAACTAGGCGTTGTTACAGACCCCTCGCCCTTGGGGAACACCATCCTCGATCTTAAACCACACCAAGAACTCAACAAAATGACTGAAAAGAAAACATATTGCCCATGGAGATTTATAACTTAGCTTGTTTCTGTATTTAGAATGAATGTCTTTATCAAAAGCAAAAAATCATGACAACATGACAAGGAAACAACCATATCGTTTATTGGAGCTTTATAACATAGCTCGTGGCAATATTTACATCCATATACATATGAACATATACAAAGACATCAACAAAACATATGCCATACATATACCAAACATTATACCAAAACTGCTTTTCCTCTACCGAAAAAGAAAGAAGAAGGATACATGGCCCACATCTGATCCGCTATCTCCCATGTAGCTTCTGTGAGCCCAAAGTGATTCAACTACACTTTAAATTTCTCTATGGCTCTGTTCCTGATCACTAGTTGCTTCCACTACCGTATGCACTAAGGCTCCAACTGGAATTCTCCTTCTTTGTCCACCTGCAATACATACCAATCAATAACGTTATCAACATCCTTTATATACCTCTTAAACAATGAAACATGGAAAACATCATGGATTTTCACTTTTGGATGCAGTGCAAGTTGATAGGCCACTAGTCCAATCCTCTCAAGGATCTCCAAAGGCCCGAAATATCATGGTGCCAACTTGGCACATGATCCAATCCCCAAAGAGATATTCTTGGGCTTGATGTGTAAGTATACATGATCCCCAACCTGAAACTCCTTGAATGCCCTATGCTAGTCCACATAACTCCTTTTCCTACCTTGTGCTACCTTTAGGTTATTCTTTATAACCTGTATTTACTAGTCAACATATCTAGTCCAATAAGTACCCTATTCACTAGATCACTCCAGCTAATGGGAGTATAACAACTTCACCCATAAAGTGCATCTAAAGGACTCATCTTCAATGGCTCTCAATAACCATTTTTGTCTGCAAACTCAACCAATGTAATATAATCCTCCCATATTATTTATTGTTTCATCACATACATCCTCAACATATCCTCCAAGATCCTATTGAACCGCTATGTATTTCCATCTGTCTGCAGATGATAGGTTGTATTGAAGGCCAACTTTGTAGCCAAACCTGCAAATAGCTCCTCCCAAAACTTGGAAATGAAATTCGTATTCTTGTCCAACACAATATTCTTTGAAATGCCATGTAATCTCATGATCTCCCAAATGAAATCTTGTACCACCTCACTAGATAAATATGTAGTCTTTACTGGAATAAAGTGAGTTACCTTGCTCAACCTGTCAACCACTACCATAATAGAATCATGTTGTCTCATTGTCCTAAGAAAATATGTAATGAAATCCATGGAAATGACCACCCATTTCCATTCTAGAATCAGAATAGGTTGTATTAGACCACCTGGATGCTTATATTTTTCCTTTACCTGTTGAAAATCCAAACATCTAGCCACAAACTCTACCACTTCCTTCTTCAGATTCAGCCAATAGTAGAAATTCTTCACCGCCATCAATGTCTTATGATGTCCTGGGTGACCTAAGTATGACTTGATGTGAAATTCCCTCAAGATAAGCTTCTTCAACTCACTAAAATATGGCACATAGATCCTATCCTTGAATCTCACCAAACCATCTGCTTGAGACGATAGTTTGCATCCTAATCACTTGTACCTATACATGTACCTATACCTATACTTTGATGTAACCTGTGCATAATCTCTGTATACCTGTCATCCTGCTATCCTTCCTTCAAGATGTTATCATGTAAATATTTCCCATAAGAGCTCATAAATGTTATATGATTCACCTGTACCTTCACTAAGAGCATCCACACCTTGGTTCTCCTTTCCCTTAATGTGTCTAATCTAGAAGTCAAACTCACTAAGGGTAGCCAACCATCTAGCTTTCCCAGCAATTAGATTGGGCTGGTCAAACAAGTATCTCAACCTACTATGATCACTCATCAATACAAATCTCATCCCAGGAACATAATGCCTCCGCATATTCAAGGCATGAATAATAGATGCCAACTCAAGATCATGAGTCACGTAGTTCTTCTCATGCTCATTCAACTTCCTTGACTCATAGCACACCACCTATCCCTCTTGGATAATGACCCCACAAAGTCCCCTTTTACATGTATATGTACACACTACAACCTCTTTATCTAGATCTGTAATCTTAAGGAATATAGAATTTGTTAACAACTGCTTTAGTTGCTCAAAAATACTTTTACATTCTTCTATCCATGTGAGCTTCTTACCTTTCTTCCGCAAGGATTTCATAGGATATGAAATTCATGAGAAGATCCTACTGAACCTCTTATAGTAACCTATCAATCCCATGAATGATATCACCTCATCCACATTCTTAGAAGAAGTTCACTCCATGATGGTCGTTATCTCTTATGGATCTACTTCTATGCCTTCCTTAGAAACAACATGTCCCAAGTAATGGACCTTTATCTAAAACAAGTTGCACTTGCTAAGCTTGGTATACAGTTGATGCTCTCTTATCAATCTCAACACTACTGCCAAATTCTTGGCATGCTCTTCTTCATTCATGGAGTAAACCAAGATGTCATCAATGAATACAATAACAAGCTTATCCAGATATGGATTTAGCACACTATTCATCAAACACATAATTCTAGCTAGGGAATTAGTCAAACCGAATGGAACTACAACAAACTCATAATGCCCATACCTAGTCCTGAAGGAAGTCATGTAGATATGCTCTTCCTATATGTGTACTTGATGGTATCTTGATCTCAATTTGATCTTAGAGAACATTGTTGCTCCCTTCAACTGATCAAAGAAATCATCAGCCCTTGCCAATGGGTACCTATTCTTGATCATCATCTTGTTCAGGTGCCTGTAATCAATGCATAATATGAGAGTACCATATTTCTTCTTTACGAGCAAGGCTAGTGCTCCCCAAGGTGATACACTTGGCCTATTGTATCTCTTGTGAAACATCTCCTTTAACTACAATTTCAACTCTACTGGCTCTAGAGTACTCACCCTGTAAGGTGTCTTTGATGTTGGTGTTGCCCTTAACACCAACTCAATAGAGAAATCTACTTACCTCTAAGGAGATAACTTTGGAATCTCTACTAGAAGCACATCTTGATACTACTGCAATACAGGGTACCTCTTGAATATTTATGCATCCTCAACATCTCTACCATTGTCTCTAGATATATGCATTTCAAACAACACACAACCTTTTTTGCAACTATTCTTAGCCTACATAGTGGTAACCATCCTCACTAATGTAGGCTTCTTATTTCCTTGCAAAATTATCTTTCCCCCATTATCATCTAGGCACTCAATGGCCTTGTCGAAGAAATCCACTTTGGTACCGGAAGGTATAACCTAGAAATCCATACCCAAAAGCACGATATACAATCCCAATGGAAATACATTCAAGTGTGTTGCTATAGGCATACCATTTAACTCAAATGCACAAGATCTTACCCAATGCTGAGATCTCTTCTTTGTACCTATATCCAACTATACCAACCAAGATTCTGCATCCACTTATTTTCCCAGACCACAACCAAGATTCTGCATGCACTTATTTTCCCAACCCATAGTTATCCACCAGGTCAGGATTAATATAACTATAATTATATCCCATATCAATCAAAATAGAAACAAATTGATCACAAAGCTTACCATCCATCTCAATGATAGATCCTGAAGATCCGCCTACTTGTTGCCTAGAGTTGCATAAATCCAAGGAATTCTATGACCAACATCCCCAATTGTATGCGCCTCCTAAGAACTATAGATCTAGGGTCTACAACCCTGATACTACAAAGAATCCCTCTTATGATGATCATTGCCACATATCTAACACCGTAATGGTGCTCTACCATCACCTCTAGTATGCTACTCTCCATGTCCCTTCTAAACTATATTGAACTTCTTGTAAGGAACTACATTTTATTTCTCACCTTCATATTGAGATCTTCCCTGCTTTGGTGGCCATTTTCCTTTAAATTTCTCATTTCCCTTCAATTTACGCTTAGCCTCAACTTTGCGGTTTGACTGCTCATAACAATGTTTCAGATTTCAGATGGCCTCATCCAACGATCTAGGCTCATCGAACTCAATATGTTCTTTGTATTCTACTGGAAGTCCACTGATGAATCTTTGAACCTCATCCTTCTCCTCCTTGAGGTAAGGCACATATATCAACAACTCCAAGAACCTTCTAGTATACTGATCATCTGTCATGTAACCCATCCGCAACTCATAAAATTCCTTAGCGCTGTCATCATAGTAACTTTCTGAAAAATAATTCTCCTTGAAGATCCTCTCAAACTCATTCTTGGTCAATTCATCCTCCTAAATACCTTTAATATTCTTCAAAACCTCCCACCAGATATCTTCATTCCCTTTAAGACTGAAGTGGTTATATTTTCTTTCATGTTCTTTGTATAGATATGGAACTTTAATAATTTCTTCAACCTAAGAAACCATGCCTCGACATCTTCTGACTTCATCTTCTCTCCATCGAATGTAGGTGGATTTTCTTTCTTAAACTCATATGGAAAATATGCCTTATCACTCCTCCTATAAGGATGATAACAATAATGATCATATTGCTTGTCATAACCAGAACTAGAATAGTACCTGTGTCTCTCAACCCCCTATCTGGAGTGTCCAAGAACCTATCATCTTTGACCATGTCCTCTTTATCTGACCTGTACCCACCAGGAGACCTATTTCCATATTTCCCATTACTTTTTTCCTCCTACTCATGGCTGATCTGAAGTGGTCCCTGTTGCTGTAATTCTGACAAACTCTAAAGTATCACTGCATTTACCTATACTTGTTTCCCCTGTGTTTGTATGATTTTTTCATTGGATGCCTTACAACTCCTTATTTGTTCCTTCAAGATTCTTAATGTGTTTGCTAAGTCAGAGGGATTTCCAAGACCATGTTGCTCATTTGATCCATAGGGAGAGTCTTAGGAACTATAGTCTACCATTTTTCTAGTCATCTTTGATATTCTTCCTGGATGGTATATCGTGTTAGCTAAACTAAATCACAATGAACCAATGTACCTTAGCATAATTCAAGGAGGATACCTCGTTTGCAGGATTAGCAAATCAATGTAATACATGTACACCATAATGATGACAACATATAGAAATATAACACATAAACATATAACCGTATAACCATCATTCTAGCTAGAGTCCAGTTATCAATGCATGACAATATCAACTACACATACCATGACATCATGCACGAAAACAATCAGCACATCATTGTACAATTGAGCACATGTGAATACTATCATGCATAAACAATGCATAATCAACCAAACAATCATGAGGACACACTCCACAACAACACCATCAACTTACCATGGCAACCAATTGTGACCATAACCCATACCATACAAATACAACAAGCACATGGTCTTACGACAGAAGAAACACATATGTAACTGACATGAATGATTGACAAACACACATCCCATCTAGTTCGAGGGTTGAACTTAGCTCTGATACCACCCTGTAATGAAGCCTCCCCTCATATCTACCCACTTTCACTAGCTTACCCAGGGTAAACATGAGATGAGGGGATACTATGATAAGGCTCGATCTCCTAGGTGACCTTAAGGAAGTGGAATCAACAATAACCCACACCACATACCTTTTATACATACTACAAGACTCCCAGAACCCTTTACAGTCATCCCCATTATTGTGGAGGTAAATCCCCTCTGCAGACAGAGGCGATCCCTACTAGCCCAAATGGAGTCTAGCAATAATCAAACAACGCTAACACGTAGGTTACTAATTGCAAATCAAAGACAGATGATGAGGGCCTACCTGGATTCCAACGCTAGTACTTGTAGAAGAGTCGTCGCTCCTGTTCCTTTGCTTCGACTAGTCACAATCCCCACGATCCTTGTGAATGGACACCTGCACATGCAAAGAACGACACAAACACAAGCATAAAATCCAATAGATGTAACTATATATCAGTCAGAAAGGATATAACTCAATCATCATTACAAAGACAATAAGAGTGGAACCATAATGATAGTCGTCTATTATTGATAAACAACAAAGAAGGATACAACCATAGTTCTGACGTCAAATCCTCTTTTGGCTAGGTGATTAGCGACACATGCCTTGCAAAGCTTGTTGGGAATGGGGAACAAGCCTCTCTCTCCTTGGTCACTTGGATAAGAATCTCCTCACTTAAGATTTAGCCTCATGGGAATGAATATGGCTCCTTGTAGCATGAACTTGGCAATTCTCAGACTTTGAGACTTAGAATTTAGAACTTGGAGACTCTATCACTATCTTGTCAAATGAAAAAGGACAAGCTTTTATAGATAGATGAGAAGGAGTTAGGGTCATCCACAAGATTCATGGGATTGGCTTTATCACTAAGAAGCTTCCATGAGAGGTGGAGAACTACTTCTCTTCTATGGAGATTCGAAGCCAAACTGACCCAACTCAATATAGATCTAGTTCATGAGTGGCTTAGGAAGAACCTTCGCACGTTGGTTTGTTAAAAACTTTACCCAACTGGGTTGGTGCGAGTGCGACTCTGAGACAGAGCGCCAACTGGCGCGCCCTCTTTGGAGGATTTCCCCCATTGGCATGAGTGATACATAGTGGAACCGCGCCAATGGAAAAATGGATATTTTTATGGGTATTTTGCAAAAGGTGTCTTCAGGGCATATGAAGTACATACTCAAGGGGATACAATGCAAGTGTTTTCAGGTTATGTCACTTTTCACAGGTCCCAGAATAAGTCCTCCAATGTGCAGGAAAAGGGATAATAGGGACGGTGACAAATTACTGTGTAACATATGCCCCCTAAAGCATGAGGCCCGAGAGAGAGAGAGGGGTGAAATGCTTTACAAGAACATGGCCAACTAAAAACACTGCCGTTGGAGAACCTGCATGAAGAAGTACAACTGATATCTCAAGGTATGGGTGCATCCATCCATAGCAGAGTACATAAAAATCCAGATCCAAGGTATGGGCGCAGCCATCTAGTCAGGATCGATAAGTAGACTCAGGCATGGTCGCAGCCATCTAGTGAATGAGTCATGTAATGATCATAATAATCCACAAAATTGCAACCTGGATCTCAACAAGCAAAATCCAGGGTCTTGCGCTACATCTCGACCTGAACAAAGTACAAGTTATGCGAATATGGGAGTTGAAGTCGAACATGCAAGAACATCGTCTGATTACCAATCAATGATGAAAAATGTTAACAGACGTGAGAGGTACCACCAATAATGACAATGGTCCTCAAGGTACTATAGGTACAATCTATGGCATGCGAATCAATGAGTCGGCGTCGAACACTCGTAGAATCATTCGATCAGAGGCCAATGATGAAAACCTTGCGTCGAACATGAAGAACCTGCCATTGAGGCATGCAGGATCCAAGGCACATGAAGGGAGTCTCTAGATCAACTTCCTGGATAATGAGCTGAGGTCGACAGGAAGTGACCTTGAACGAAGGTGGGCCATAATGTTTCCCACATCATCGACATGAGACAGAGAAGGATAAGATGTTTTGTGTGAGGTGTCAGAGGGAGGTTGAGTATTTTGCAGAGGTCAACTTCTCTTGAACATATTGGCGGCACGACAGTGGACTTGGCAGTATCTGACATCAAATGATCAAGGGTCATGGTGACAGGGCAATGAGCACATGAGAGGTCAAACAGGATAACCCAAACCCACAGATGCAAGTGTAAAAACAAGATGAGATGTCCCCACCCAGACACGAAGGCAGACAAGTGCCATGTTCAAGAGCGACATACTGCCGACACGACAATGATTATGGTTCCATTTTCCCCACCATTGCTGGCAAGTAGCCCAGTTATTTTTGTCAACAAGCTTGACGGGGATAGCTTATAAAGCGTCATTTCGACGGAATCCAATGCCATCAAGTTTTAACGAGCCTGACAGAGGAAAAACTCGGTGTCTTTTCATGTTTAGAGAGTTTGAAAAGACAGTAGAAAAGAAAACTCCAGGGGTGTCCTTTTTCATAAAGTTGTGTCTCTCGAGCCCAAAAAAGTATAAAACAATGCTCGAAAGAACCACCCGACCATTACGATCGAGGAGTACTTTTCATAAGTAGTGATTTTGACTTGAAAAAGTAAAAAAGCGATCGAAACCACGTCGCTTCGTAACCGTTAACGAACCTGAAATGACAAGGGTCCGACGATCTTTTCGTTTTTACACGGTTAGAAAAGAGTTTAAATACGACCGCCTCTCATTTACGTTTAACGAGTCGAGAGGAATAACCCGGCATTCTTTTCACGTTTAGGGAGTTAGAAAAGAGCAAAAAGGTGACTCCAGGGTAACATTTTCGTGTATTTACTGAGTCCGAAAAAGTATAAAATACAACTTGTTTTGTTGTCTAAGCTGCACAAACACCTGTTGCTGCACAAACCCAGCGTAAAAACCATTTTCCACACAAATATATATTAAACTATTTGTAAAATGACTTATTAAACCTTTTTGAGGGTCAAAAAGTTATAAAATGGGTGAAAATAGTAAAACAAGAAATTACTTTTCAGTTTTACCTTTGGAGAGCGAAATTAGGGCTTCTAGTGTGTGATCTTCAAGCATTGATTGCGACAGATCCAGTTGATCATTCAGAGTGCCGTCAGTGTCAGGTAAGAGGCCTCCCCCTTTGCTCCATTTTTGTCCTTTTCAATTTTGTTTTAAACTGCTTTTTCATCCTTTATGAGAGGAATTTAAAAAATGAGGGTTGTTCCCATTGGTGCGGGTTCCGAGCACGGACCTGCGCCAATGGGGCAACTTTCCCAAAGGGCATGCGCCCGCACCAACGGCCGCGCGGGTTTTTTGTTTAAATTTTAATGTTTTCAAGAAATTTTCATTGCATTTCTAATTTTTCCAAGGATCTAATTCAGTGTTTGAACCTTGTGAACGCAGAGAAACGATCAAAATGGCAATCTAGTGGAAGGAAAGGGAGCATGACCAGGTAGATGAATTGGCTATAGCAGATGAGGGCTGCATGGAAGCTCTCAGAGCTTGCGGGCTCAAGAAATTTTTCCTAGTGTCCTATTTATGAGCTTAGCCAGAGCTCTTGCAGCACTTGATTAGCTTATGGGACGAACAGGAACAGGTGTTCCGAATACGGGAAAAAACATTGGAATTAGATGTATCTGATGTCTACTTCCTTACTGGTTTGTCGCGATGACGGCCGGTGCCCCGATTGACCGGTAGCAGGCCATCTGGAGAAAAGATGGAAGAGGTAAAGGCCCGAGTTTGCCCAACTGCACAATATGGGTTGGGCAGCGCGAAAGTGGATATCCCCACTGTTGAGGACGTGACACTAAGAGTTGTACTATTCACCATTACACAAGCTGTGGGGGCATAGGCGCCCCACGAAGCTATGAAGAACCACCTGATCTTGGTGACCGAGTGCCTTAGTCCGACGATCTTCAAGTGGGCGTCAGCTGTGACGACTAATATGAAGAGGCAGCTAACGAAGGCCAAGCGTGGCAAGCTGCAGCAGTTTAGGTACGGATCCATCTTGGTGGCGTTCTTCTTGGAACGTGTGCCACTCTTCCAGGGCCAAGGGGCCCTTGTTCCTGACCTGGGACCTCGAGAGCCGAGGCTGGCTCCTTGGGCAGCACTGATGCCGAGAGGGGGAGGCGGTTAGCAGATGTCATTTAGACCCGAGTTTTTTGTGTGGCTTCACCGCCAGTTGATCGTGGTGGAGGACTGGCCGTATGCAGGGACAGACTTCATCGGTGACCCCGACCTCCCACTACCAGAGGGGGAGGACTGGGACGAGGAGATAGGTATGACCTCTTTTTGTTTTTGTGTTTTATGGTTTTTTTTGTTAATACATGTTCGTTCTAACAACAATTGTTTGTGTATGCAGATGTTGGCCCAGCACGCCCAGTTGGCAGGTCTCCTATTGCACGGAGAAACCAGCCTGCAAACCAGCCTGTAGCTGAGCTTTAGCTAGAGGGTGTCGAGGGAGGGGAGTTGATCCAGAACCTCGAGGGGCTAGCCCGGGTGATTCCAGACTATACCCGGCTGGTAGATGTCCCACCGGCGTACCAGAGATATACAGTGGGAGTACCCACTCGCATCCACCATCTCTTGAAGTGCCTAGTGCGTGCGGTGACATGTTATCATGAGCACCACAGGGATTAGACATCTACGGTTTACTTTCATGCATATTTTTTGAGAGACATGTCGTCTCTGGATGTATTAAGACGAACATGTATATTTTTTGAGCTATGTGATGCGCGATGTGCAAAACATTTCAACACACACACACACATATATATATATATATATATGTCTATTTTGGATGGATCTTTTACATGTGATGATGTTTCTATATGCTATGTAGATGTTTAACACAAATGTAATCTAATGTATCAGTTGCATAACAAATGACCCAATGCGAAATGTATTTAATCACATATTTTATTTTTATGCAAGCTTAAAAGCACACACATGCAAACTATGCTTGAAAACAAGGGAAACAGGCATGCCCCCCAGCATGATGTCTCAATTCGAGGTACATGCCCCCCAAGCTTTAGTCCATTGAAAATGGAGTGAAGGTTAACAATATTGTGATCGCACTCGAATTGCACGAGCTCAGGTTTCATCATTTTAACGAGGTTGACACACTTAAAGAACTATCCTCGTGACACCTAGTTTCATTTGTTAAGGAGATTGACACAAGATAAGAACTATGCTCCACCAGACCCAGTTTCATTTTTTAAGGAGCTTGACATAGGAAAGTGAACTATTCTCCGAACGAACTTCATCATAATGAAAAGGAAGTCGTCACTTTCAAGAATGGCACTCCCGGTGGAAGGACAACATCTTGGAAGTCAGGACCCAATGCCCCCAGGACATTATGCATGACAACATCATCATGGGATATAGGCACGGGGTAGGTAGCCACGTAGTTGACCTGCGGTGGGGCAGACACAACCGATGGGTAAAAACCAGGAGGGGGTGGCAGCTGCGCAGGAGACACCGGGGGACTAAAGAACGATAATTGATCTTTAGTCACAATTCTTCCGTCATGTGGAAAACAAACCACACGGAAAAGTGAAGAGACAAGGGCCCCCATGGCATAAACATAGTCACGGCCAAGGAGAAGACTGAAATCTAAAGCACCTTGGACAAACAGCACGTCCATATAGACGGTTTTGCCTCCCAAAGTAATAGGAAATTTTTGGAGGACCCCTACAGGTTGACTGGTTCCCCCGTCAAACGCTAACAGATTTTGTGCGACCGGCCCAAGCTGTGGGGAACCTAAATCTTGCCAAGTAGTGGACGGAATAAGACTGACTGACGCACCTTCATCCAAAACAGTGCCAGGTACTACCTTATCATGGGCAAGTACTATAATCTGGAAAGGCACATGGGATGGAAGGCGGAAAGTAGTCAGGTGACTCCAGTCGAAGGAGATGGCCAAACTACTTGGTGGGGGAATCATACGATTACCCCCATGCTCTATAGGAACCGAAGAAGGACTTTCGGGAGAAGCTGGGATAGGAGAGTCATTTATAGACTCAGGGGAATCTAAGGAGACGAGAAGAACATGGGCATGATGCTCTTCCAAAACAGAGTGATCGACGGGTGGTGAGCTCGAGTCGACACTCTTTTCGACCAATGGTTGGTCTGGAACAGGCTTGGTACAGCCTGATTCGGGAATAGGAGCCTGGACAAGAGAAGAATCTAAGTCAATCTCTTTGTCAGCAGGGAGGGGGTCTGGAGAGAGCCTCTGATAACCAACAGGAAGTTGGGGTGGAGAAGCTGTAAGACTTTCCAAAACAGTAGAAGCTTTATCCATGGGCGGACAAAGGTGAAGGGGATGATTGCCTTCACATAGTTTACAGGGGATTCAAATCTTCCCTTTCTTCTAAATGTTGTCAGTTGATAGGGTGGCATCGCCATGAGCTTTAGAGGACGATGAGGGATGATCCAGATCATGAGACCATGCTTCTAAGATCCTGGGAATGCCAGGACAATCACGAAGAAGGTGGTCATCCTTGCACGACCTTCCACGGAGGAGCAGAAGGTGGCTCGACTTGAGTTGTACTTCTAACCTCTCGCTTAGGAGACTTCTTCTTCTTCGTCTTCTTATTCTTCTTCTTAGCCACCTGGTTACTTAAATCCAGACTTTCACCAGGTGAAGTAGAAGATGAGGACGGAGAAACAGGCGAAGAAGGGGAGAGGTACACCTTAGAATCAACATGATGTTGTTCGGGTGGAGGAACTGATTGACCAGCAGTCGAGACAGTAGGGACCAGAGAGGTTGAGAACAACCAAACAGGCAACCCAACAGTTAACCCAGGAAGGGACAACATTGCCATGTAAGGAGCACCAACATTTCTGAAAGGAGGGAAATGACCAGGATTCCCATCAGAGGGGGTGCCTGGGTTGGTAAACTCCGGAAAAGTTGCCATCACAAATGAGAAAGAACCCTACTCAAACTAACACAAACAAGATCTAACCGGGTAGATGTGAATCGTGGCCGAATAAATTTTAAGACGCGAGGACATAACTTGACCTTTTCATTTTTTAAGAGTCGAGAAAAGGACAAAAAGATGACTCTAGTCGCCTTCGAATGTTTAATGAGCCCGAAGTGACAAATGCTCAGATGAGCATTTTCTTTTAGAGAGTCCGAAAAGGATCAAAAGTGAGTACTCTGGAGAACTAGGAAAAGGGATTACCAAACAAATCTGTAAAACTGCATATACACCTTGGCAGTCAATGAAAACCAAGGACTTTCCGTACGACAGTCAATCTTCCTGAATGCTATGTTCGGTGCGTTACGACTTGTAAGGCGGCAGACACGGCTTCCTATGGATAAACGATGATAACCTAGTGGAGTCTCCCCATATACTCGACGGTACATGGGAGCTCAAATCCGTGTTAGACCACTATTGCTTCACGGAAGGAGGAATCACCCAACCTTAAGTGAAACAAAAGTGACTAGGTTTAACGATGCCGGAGCACGTCTCTAGCCTAGACCTCTAAACAATGTGCGTTATGTTCCAATGCATTTTTAGGTTCATTCAGTTCATTTTAAGGTTGATCTTGTATTAGGTTTCGGTTTCCGGGCCTTACCGTATGTAATCTCTCAAAAATTCCTAAATGCAAACTATATGCCAAAATATGTCATTTCATTCGATGAATGCTAGTTACGAGAGGGTTTGAGGGCTTTCACACAAACAAAATGATCACAAAACAACAAATAACTTCCCTAATGCAGCTAATGGAAACTAACAAACTTTTCTTTAAGATCACTAATCACTAATCAAAATGAAAAGTTCTAATTCTCATTAACTAATACAAGGCAAAAGAGATTTTTTCTTTTGTTGATGGCAAAGTGCATTAAACAAACTTTGAGAAATGATGACAAACAAATTCTATTCAATACAAGCACATTCAGTTCCCTAAATCACAAATCAAAACTCCAAAGAACCAGAAATATCCCAAATACACCAATGAGCCGTGTAATCTAGGCTCAAATTGAGACGAAGCGAAATTCAAGCGAAGACAAAGCAAGTCACCCAAATAACACAACAAAACGATTTACAACCACCAAACAAGTGCAAGGGAGTAATCAAAGAATCGACTGGACCACTAGAAGATCAAAACACCTGAGGAAGGCTCGACACACAAAGCCACTAGATGCCCTAGGGCTAGAAATGTGAAATCGATGGAAAAAAGCAAACACCCAAAGGGTAACGATCAAAGCCACTCAAATCACACTCCAACACACTCAATTAGTCTAAAAAAGGTACCTAGAGCAAAAACCAAGCTCAGAGGGCTCACAGCCAAGCAAACTTCAAAATTTCCCAGGCCTGGCGCGACTGTCAGGCCAAAAAAGGCGCCTTTCTAGTATTGGCGGAGGTTGTCAATGTGCAACATGCGCCAACTGGCGTGACTGTAACGCTATAAAACAGCGCCAGCCGAGTTTTCTATGGAAAAATAAAAACAAACGAGCCAAAGCTAAGTCAACAGTACCCAGGTACACCAAGGGGCAAGAAGCAATACAGGAATTCAACCCAGAAAGCTAAACAAGTAGGAGAACCCAAGAAACAACCAAGAAACAAGGCAAGTTCCAAGCCGTTCAGCTTGTAAACCAAACCGGAGATGGACTGAAGTGGCGTTGATCTACTTTGTTAATGCGGAGCAATAACGTTTCGAAGGCTATCTAGCCATATTTCAGACTATGTCCAAAGTTTACAAATCAAACAACAAGACAAAAAAAACAACAAGGCAAAAAGCCAACTCCTCAGTGGAGTTGCCAAATTGTTGTGGAGGTAAATCCCCTCTGCGGACAGAGGCGATCCCTACTAGCCCAAATGGAGTCTAGAAAAAATCAAACAATGCTAACACGTAGGTTCCTAATTGCAAATCAAAGACCCATGATGAGGGCCTACCTGGATTCCAATGGTAGTACTTGTAGAAGAGTCGTCGCTCCCGTTCCTTTGCTCTGACTGGTCACAATCCCCACGATCCTCATGAACGGACACCTGCACATGCATAGAACGACACAAACACAAGAATAAAATCCAATAGATGCAACTATATATCAGTCAGAAAGGATATAACTCAATCATCATTACAAAGACAATAAGAGTGGAACCATAATGATAGTCGTCTATTATTGATAAACAACAAAGAAGGATACAACCATAGTTCTGACGTCAAATCCTCCTTTGGCTGGGTGATCAGCGACACATGCCTTGCAAAGCTTGTTGGGAATGGGGAACAAGCCTCTCTCTCCTTGGTCACTTGGATAAGAATCTCCTCACTTAAGATTTAGCCTCATGGGAATGAATATGGCTCCTTGTAGCATGAACTTGGCAATTCTCAGACTTTGAGACTTACAATTTAGAACTTGGAGACTCTATCACTAGCTTGTCAAAGGCAAAAGGACAAGCTTTTATAGATAGAGGAGAAGGAGTTAGGGTCATCCACAAGATTCATGGGAATGGCTTTATCACTAAGAAGCTTCCATGAGAGGTGGAGAACTACTTCCCTTCTATGGAGATTCGGAGCCAAACTAACCCAACTCAATATAGATCCAGTTCATGAGTGGGTTAGGAAGAACCTTCACACGTTGGTTTGTTAAAAACTTTACCCAACAGGGTTGGCGCGAGTGTGACTCTGAGACAGAGCGCCAACTAGCGCGCCCTCTTTGGAGGATTTCCCCCATTGGCGCGAGTGATACACAGTGGAACTGCGCCAATGGAAAAAGGGCTATTTTTATGGGTATTTGGTAAAAGGTGTCTTCAGGGCATATGAAGTACATACTCAAGGGGATACAATGCAAGTGTTTTCAGGTTATGTCACTTCTCACAGGTCCCGGAATAAGTCCTCGAATGTGCAGGAAAATGGGTAACAGGGACGGTGACAAATTATTGTGTAACACCCTCCTTGGGTCCCAATGAGTTTTAGACCATTAAACTCCTCAACACTCCCTTGATATCGACAAGGGTGTGTTCGGGAGGCTCCTTTTTTTCCCACAAAAAGGCATGGGTCAATGTTATCACCAAAAAATTGATCAGCTAGCCTAATTTACTAGATGGATCAAGGTACACCATGTAAATCCAATTTTAGCATAGTAAAATTTCTTTCACTGTGAGAAATTACTTAATAAACCACCTTTATTAAGTAATTTATAGTTAAACCCATGAAGAATAATTAAATAAATCAATATTTATCTGATTTTCTTCTAGGAATAATCAATTACACCAACATTTTATTAATATTCCTTGTCAAATTTGACCCAATCATGAAAAATAAATAGATAAATCATTATTTTTCTTATTTTTCTCTAAGAATAATTAATTAATCACCAATTAATTATTATTGTTTGTTAAATTTGACTAAATCCCTTAGGAATAATTAAATAAATCATTATTTGTTTATTATCCCTTAACTAATTCATTGAGATAATAAATAAATCATTTATTTATTTATTATTTATAAATAAATGTTTAAATACTTTTTCCCTCCTAAACAAATATAATAAAATATTCCAGGTGGTTATTCCAAGAATGGGATCAATAATATTTTATTATTGCTCACTATTCGAGGATAACTCAATATTTTGTTATAAATAGAAGAGTTTTCCATTCATTAATTACTTTTCACTATTTTCATTGTTGCACTCATTGCTGTAACTCTGATTATTTTCATTGTCGCACACCATATTTTTGTTAGGTTTATGCATTATAAAGGAGAGATACTCTACACAAGCTAAAGACGTTTGGGGATAGCCAAGAACCCATCCAATAGAGGGGGACTGGTAAGTTCCAAGGAAAATTTTAAGAACCCCCCCTAAATTTATAAATATAATAAATGGGCGAATCTCCATGGTATATAGGAAAAATGGAAGGCGATTTTATCAATAATATAATATGTACATATAATTTTTTGGCGAATCTCTCACCAGGCATGGCGAATATTTTACTCAATTATAAAATCTTGTAAGATCTTGGTGAGTCTTTCACTAAATAATAAAACTTTGTAAAGTCCTAGTGAATCTTAGCATAGGCTACATGCTAGTTTAATTCCCCCATTTAAATAGGCTACATTCCAGGTGAATACCATGGGTCAATACCATGTGCCATTTTGGTGAATACCAGGGGTCAATACCATGTGCCATTTTTATTTTTATTAGAATATTTTACTCAATTATAAAATCTTGATCTTAGCATAGGCTACATGCTGGTTTAATTCCCCCATTTAAATAGGCTACATTCCAGGTGAATACCATGGGTCAATACCATGTGCCATTTTGGTGAATACCATGGGTCAATACCATGTGCCATTTTTATTTTTATTAATTCTAATATTAGGGTTAATAATGGTTTTTTGCATGGTATTAATAACAATGTAGTCCATGGTATTTGTCCCATAGTATTTTGGCCATAGGTTTCACCTAAATATAACCCATTTTTTGAGTGTTCGTAAATATAAGGTGACTTATGGAGTAAATATAAAAAAATGTTTTATTTGTTTACCATACCTCTTGTTTGTTTATATTTTTATTAATTTACCATACCTCTTTTACAAATATGGTATTTGGCCCATAGGATTCACTTAAATAAAACCTCTTTCTTGAGCCTTCATAAATAGAACGAGGGTTATGGACTAAATACAAAAAGAGGTTTTATTTATTTACGATACGTCTAGTTTATTTATATTTTTATTTATTTACCATACCTTTTGAGTAAGTATAAAAAGACGTTTTATTTATTTACCATACCTCCACTTTACTAATATTTTTAATTTATATTTTTATTTATTTACCATACCTTTTGAGTAAGTATAAAAAGACGTTTTATTTGTTTACCATACCTCCACTTTATTTATATTTTTATTAATTTACCATACCTCTTTTATAAATATGGTATTTGGCCCATAGGATTTACTTAAATAAAACCTATTCTTGAAAATGGGCGAATGGAAGGTTGTAAGTCCTAATTTCAAGGGCTAAATTTACCTTTTTTACCCTCTCCCTTAAAATAAGGTGGGCTATTTGAGGTGATTTGTAAAAATGTACTATGATACAAAATATTCGCCCACTAAAAATTTAAAACCCCTTAATTTCGCCAAAGGGCGAACATTCGCCCCTAAAATTATCCTTACTGGTAACATTTATCTGTTACCTTCAAAAGTGTTATAATAAAATTATTCTTTACATATCTGGTTTCCATTGGATAATTGGAGTTATTACTCTTTCCTTTTGTTGTTTAACTATGATTGTGGCATGAGAAATGTGCCAAGAATTAAAAACGCTCTGTCGATGAACGCCTCGGCCGCAAGCACTGCAACAACCCTAATCCCTGCTCTGCTTAGCCCCTCTGAGCTCAAGCCGTCGGGCTCCATCTGATTGTCATCTATGGATAAGACCGTAGGAGGGGTGGGATCCTCCCCCCCTCCTCACCCAGGCTCGGTTTCTGACAATGTTCAGTCGGAAAAAACTCTGACCCCTCCTGGAAGACGCACTGACAATGATCAGGAAGCAAAAACAACAAATGATGAAGTGGATCCTTCAGTACTAGGCGAGACAAATGACAAAGAGAATAACGGGCATACAGAATCTCCCTCGTCCCAGCCAAAGGCAACTTCAGCTAACTGTATCCCCAAAGCCGCAAAAAAAATCAAAGTTGACCTTCCCAGTCACTGCATTAACAGTGAGATCCAGTTCATGCAGGATCATGCGCTCATTGGCAAATTTCTTGGATTTTGGCCCACTGAAAAGGCACTGCAAGGATGGATAGCTTCGAAATGGAAGCCCAAAGGCCAAGTCACTCTACAGCTTGGACCCAAGGGCTTCTTCACAACCATTTTCCATTGTGTGGAAGACAAATGGTGTATATTTGAAGGTGGTCCGTATTTCTTCAACTCCTCAGGACTATTTCTCCGAGACTAGAAACCCAGGTTCAACCCTGATAAAGAAGACTTCAGCCATGCTCCAGTCTGGATACGCATGTATTCCCTCCCTGTGGAATACTGGAGAGAAGAAACACTTGCAGATATTGGCAACAAACTGGGGGTCTTCATTAAAGTGGCTGAGGAAACCAAATCACGCAGATACACCTCATATGCCCGGATCTGCGTCAAGATGCACCTAACCAAAGCTCTAGCTGATTCGGTAAGTCTCTTTCATGATGATTTTGAATGGAATCAACCCTTAGATTATGAGCACATCCCTTTTCGTTGTTGCAAATGCCATGAACATGGCCATCTCTTCCGAGACTGCCCATTGAACTCCTGGTCCAAACCATCAACAAATGATTCCAATAAAGACTCTGAAGGATTTATCAAAGTCCCGAACCAATGAAGACATGCAAAAAAAAACCCTGTAGCTTCAGAAAGCACTTTCAAATCTGATACTTAGAACAGATTTATTCTGCTTGTATCTCCGGATCCTCCAGATAAATCCAGTTTAGAACCTTAGGAGAATCCCTCCCTGGCCTCTTCCTCCCATGCCCCCTCCAGCCCTCGGAAGCCTTCCTTACTGGCCACTAAAAGTCTTCTCACCGATCTTCCCTCTGATAATATCCCTGTTTCGGAAGTCAGTCCCCTTTCCTCATCCCAAGGCAAATCTGTCAAAGAACAGTCTCAACAGCCCTTAGCCATGGAATTAGATGCAGCTCTCGCCCTCAGTCTTCAGAACCTTTCAGAAGAAGAAGATCAGAGTACCCCTTCCATTATGGAAGAAGATCCGGTGCAAGTTAGTTTGGATGGTATAGATATCTTCAAACTAGAAACAACATGCAAACAGAAGGAATACAATTCAATACCACCTTGGCAAATTGACAGACTTGAAGACGTCCTGATGAAAGCACAGCGCAACAAAAGTCTAGTTATACAAGCTGGTAGTCCTTGGGATGGAAAAAAAATTCTCAAAGAGACAAAGAAAAGAGGGCGTAAGACAGATCTACAAAGGACAATCATAGTAGGAGAAATGCTTATGGAATTTGGTCGGTTCCCTAAGTTGACAAAGTTTTACAAACCCACACCACAGGTTCCCTCATGAAGTTAATCTCATCGAATGTGATAGGGCTAAATAGCCCCTCAAAACATAGAATGATAAAAAAATTGATTAAGCAAGAAAAGCCTTCACTAGTCTTTCTTCAAGAAACCAAAAGCAATAGTACTGCTATAGAAAAAATTAGCAACAAGATCTGGGCAGGCAACTGCTCTGTCTCAGTAGATGCCTCTGGAGCTTCAAGAGGGCTAACCATCCTATGGAATCCATAGGTTCTCACTCTTTACGACTTCCATGCATCCCATCACCTCATCCAAGCATCCTTTCACCTCATTGGCACCAACATTCACGGGCACCTCTCAAATGTGTATTTCCTGCAGACCCTTCAGCAGAAAATAGAGCTTCTAAACACTCTCTCCTTTCTCAATGCAAATAGAAAGTACCCTCTCTGGATTGGTGGAGGAGACTTTAATATCATCAAGAAACTGGAGGAAAAAAAAGGAGGTAGAATCAGGTTAGATAATGACAGCCTCAGTCTCAAAGATTTCATACTAAATAATCAATTAATGGATATTCAAACCTCCAACAGAGTCTTCACTTGGAACAACAAGCGCAGAGGTTCTCAAAACATCGCTTCCAGGTTGGACAGGTTCCTAATTTTGGACAATGCTATTCACTTGGGGGGGGACTTTCACGCCTCCATTCTGACCCAGGGAGGTTCTGATCACTGGCCAATAATGCTACAATGGTCTCGGCCTGGAACAAAAAGCAACAGACCATTCTGATTTGAAGTCTTTTGGCTTTCACATCCCAATTTTAGAACAGTGGTCAGAGATGCATGGCTATCATTCATCCCTCAGGAAGGAGCCAAGATGTATAAATTCCAACAGAAACTAAAAAATCTAAAACAAGTCCTCAAAGTTTGGAATCGAACCAAGTTTGGCAACATTTTCGAAGACCGTAAACTTCAGGAGCAACAAATGAGTAAGCTGTAGCAGACTCTGATACTAGAAGGAAGAACAGAAGAGCAGGCACAACAGGAACAAACTCTGTGGAATCAAATTGAAGCCCGCAGGCAACAAGAGGAAATTCTCTGGCGTCAAAAGTCAAGAATTAGGTGGCTTAAGGAGGGGGAGAAGAATTCCAAATTCTTCCACAGAACAGCTATCCAAAGGAGAATGTACAACAACATAGCGTACATAAACAACCAACTTGGGGAAAGAATAGAAGTGCATGAAGACATGGAAAAGGAATTTAACGACCGCTTTCAGGAAATTCTGAGAGAACCTCCAGGAAATAGAGATCAAGCAATGAGAAATATCAAGCAGCACATTCCCAAAATCATCACGGAGGATCACAATAACAAATTGCTCCAACCAATTATACTCCAGGAAGTAGAAGAAGCGATGGCACAACTCAAAGATGGCAAGGCACCGGGGCCTGACGGTTTTACAGCAAACTTTTTTCATGAGTTTTGGGAGCTCATCAAGATAGAAGTATGGGAACGAGTGGAGGAATCAAGAGTCATGCACTGGATTCTTCCCTCCCTCAATACAACTTTCCTAGCGCTAGTTCCCAAAGGTGAAGAACCCAACAAGCGTGATAAATACAGACCGATTGCACTGTGCAATGTCATCTACAAGCTGATCTCCAAAGTAATAGCGAACCGGCTCAAACCTCTCCTTCCTCTTCTAATATCTCCAGAGCAAACAGGCTACGTAGAAGGGCGGCAGATTATGGACGGAATCATCCTTTCAAATGAAGTAATCCACTCTCTAAAGCTTCTAAAGAAACCAGGTATGATCCTAAAATTGGACCATTCCAAAGCGTTTGATAAACTTAGCTGGAATTATATTCAACAAATATTACTGGCTTTTGGTTTCAACTCCACTTGGACTAGATGCATCATGAATCTCATTTCATCTCCTAGTATCTTTGTCCTGCTTAATGGTTCCCCGTCATCGCCTTTCCGTCCCTCTCGTGGCATCAGCCAAGGAGACCCTCTCTCACCGTTCCTCTTTGTCCTCATGGCAAAAGGGCTCAGTCGACTGATCAAATCTATAATTTCCGCCCATGCTCTAAAAGGCATTTCCCTCCATGGTCTTCCTCCCCAATCCCATCAGCAATTCGTCGATGATACCATGCTCTTGGTCACCCTTCCTCACAAGAAGCCAAAGTGTTCAAAGCCCTTCTCTCTCTTTTCTCTGAAGCTTCAGGTACCACCATCAATGCTACGAAATCACAACTCTTCTTTTTCAACACTCCAGCCCACATTCAAAGAAACATTGCCCGTATCTTGGGGTTCTCCATTGCTAAGCTGCCTTCAAAATACTTAGGGGCTCCCTTGGCAGATTCGGCCATCAAAAATGCTTCATGGAGAACTCTACTTGACAAACTTACTTCAAAGCTCTCGTCTTGGACTTTTCGATCCCTAAATATGGCTAGAAAACTAGTCTTGATCAAGACGGTACTCCAGGCCATGCCTCTGTATCTTTTTTCAATCCTTGCGGCACCAAAATGGGTTTTTAAAGCAATTCGTAATCTGCAAAGAAATTTTCTGTGGGGTTCCTCTGGAATAAATAGGAAATGGGCTCTTGTTAATTGGAAAGAAGTTTGTCAAACAAAAGCAAATGGTGGGTTAGGCTTAAGGGACCCTCTCCAAAGTAATAATACAATGGGAGCACGAATATGGTGGAACTGGCTCTCCAAACCAAATTCACCATGGGCGAGACTCTGGCAAGCAAAATACGCCCCGGGCAGTCATTGGCATGACCTCATCAGAATCACCACCACAACCCAAGGTTCTCCGATTTGGAATGCGGCTAAGCTACATAGTGCCTTTGTTCGAGAGCACAGTTTCTGGGAAATTCACTCAGGAAAAGCTGCAAGGTTCTGGGAGGACTCTTGGCAGCAACTCCCAAAACTGGCGACCCTATTCCAAAAGCCAATATGGCAAGCATCCATGCAACAAGCTGATCTCACACATGTGCATCAATTCTGGCAGCAGCACAGGCATCAAGACTTTCAAATCTGGAAATCAACAAGTACCTGGCAGGAGGATTGGCAAGGGGAAACATACAGTGAAATAGATTAGGAATTAAACCACAGAAGAATCAAATACTCAAATCAGCAGGACAAACTGCATTGGGGATACACGCCAAAAGGAATCTTCACTACAAAGGAAGCCCATCAGCTGTGTTACTCTGCCCCCCAAACCAGCTTGGATCCGCTATGGGAAAAGGTATGGCAACCGAGCATATGGCCCAAGGTCTCCACTTTTCTCTGGCTTTTAAGCAAGAAGCGCATACTCATATGGGACAACCTGCAAAAAAGGGGATTCATCGGCCCATCAAGATGCCCAAATTTCACTCTCCATTCTGAAACCATCAGTCATTTAATGGAGACTTGCCTGCTTGCTACTCAACTTAGGAAAAGAATTGAGCAATGCACTAGAAGACTGGTTGATCGAATGGAAGACACCACAGACACCATAAGAAAATGGCCACCAAGCCCCTTCAAAAGCCTGTTGCTGAACTACCTTTGGTCCTTAATATCGGGCTTCCTCTTTTGGATACCGTGGAAGGAAAGAAATAACAGAATCTTCAACAACGCCAGTAGGCCAACCGATGCGCTATGGATCCTCCTGAAGAAAAATCTTCAAGAAACTCTGGCTATCAAAATGTGGCATGATAAGGATCTGCCAGACACTCCTCAGGAAATCACCATTTTGAAAGCATGGAATTTGGACCTAACCTTTTTAGCCCAAGTCAAATCCCGTCCTCCCACTTACATAGTTTCTCCCTCAATTTGGTTTCCTCCAGCATTCAATTACTTCAAACTAAATTTCGATGGGGCTGCTAAGGGCAATCCAAGGCCAGCGGGGTTTGGAGGAATATTCAGGGATCACAAAGGGGCCATATTGCACATTTACTATGGATCGATTGGTAACGACGCAAACAATGTAGCCGAGCTGGAAGGACTATGGAAAGGGATATGTATTTCAGATCAAAATCACTTCTTCCCTTTAGAAGTCGAAGGAGACTCCCTCATCCTTATAGCTGCAGCAAACAGAATTCAAGCTGGAACCCCCATAGACAAGATAGCATCGAGCTGGAGATTGCTCAGTAGATTGGAATCCCTGGAGGAAAATCTAAGGAAAACCCAAAGTATTACCTTCAGGCATGTCCGAAGAACAACCAACAAAGAGACAGATAGATTAGCCAATCAGGGAGTAATCTGGCAACAGCCTTACTTTTCCAGATCACTTGAGACAGCAGATGATGAACAACTCATACAGGCATGCACTGCTCTGGTGAAAAATGATCTCTGACCCCCGGATGCGGGTGTATGACGAAAAGAAAGGCAGGCATGTGGGAACCTGTCCAAACGTGCCTGTCATGAGGAGCTGTACAAAGACAGCAAGCTGGGCTCGCATAGGCTCTTAATGAGAAACATTAACTCTTCCACCAGCTTCCCGGGTTATTGTGACAAGGCGAACCATATCTATTGCTTGCTCGCTACTTCAATGTTCATTTCCGCTGTTATAGTCTCAAAGCCTCTCCCTCAGCGAGGCAGTGTTAAACTCCTTCCTGGCTCTGTAGCACAACCTTGGGGCGGTGAAATGCAGCGTGAAAGGCAATGGATGTTAAGTCGGTGAGGAGGCTCAAGGGGACGCGCCATCTCGCAACAGACCACCTCTCCGACGCGTTCCTTCATGGAGATGATTGATTCTGGGTGTAGTAGTCCTCCGGCCACAAGATCTGGTCGTGGCAGAAGTCGACGGCGCGGGAGCAGGAACAATTGTGAGCATGAGGCTCACCCCACAGTACGATTTCGAATCCCCTACACTTTCGCTCATGCAACCTTTATCGTTTCAGTCACAATTGAGCAATGTGAAGATTCCAGAGACCAGGATGATGCTCCTCTGGAAACGCCGGCCATCCAAAGAATGGAAACTCCAACAGACAGTCAACAACCAATTTTATGCAGCTCTGCATTGGCGAACCAAACTGTTTCTGCAGGTCCTAGTGAACCGTGCCGAGAGAACCAACAGGCGTGGTGGCTCAGCATTCTGATTCGAAGGACTCGCTACAATATGGCTGCCGAGTAGTTGAGGAACCTTATACCACTGATGATGACTGATCACCTCAAGCTCTCTGCTAAAGGCAATTTTGGTCATAGGCATACTACTCTGTTCAGTTTCTTAACTCAAGCCTGTAACAGGTTTCCGTATTGTATCTTGTTCTGTTCTAAGTCGAATGCAAAGTTGTCTCTAATTAGTTTTTGGGTACTTATTGTCTCTGTTCAGCTATGTAAATGTGTCGGGTCCTACAAGAGGCCACAACAAAACTAGAGGTCCTCTGAGAACTATCAATGGAAAACTTGTGCAAATCACCAACTTCTTGGCAAGACTCTCAAGGCCAAGGCCTTGCTGTAATTTTTGTTCTTTTTGTATAATAATAGAAGTAGTCAAATTCAGAAAAAAAAAAAAAAAAACTATGATTGTGGCATATATCTGGACTTTGGAAGGTTTTGTTTCTATCAGTTCCTACAGATCTACAATGTTTAGTAGCAATTTATATTATTGAGATTGTTTTTCATCCACAATATTAAGTGGGTTCTTTTCATACATCATTGAGAAGAAAACACTACAACAAAATTGGCGACTCCGCCGAGTTTTATACTTCAGATCTAGAAACTTTGGTGACCTTTAGTTTTCAGCTTAGGGTTTCCACTTTTTTTTATTCTATTAATGTTTCCTAGTTTTTTAACACTATATCTGATAAATTTCTAACTTCCGCAAACTTTCTGGTATTTTCTACAGGTCACAGGAACCAGCCGCGACAAAGGTGACACTTTTTTTTCGAGATTTTCTGACTGAGATCCACAGAGTAGAAATCACACTTTTTGGCCCAAAAAATGTGATCTCGAGGCAAGAACGCATTAAATAACCCAAAAATTGCGATCCCTACAGAGAAGCAAGTTAGTACCTATGATATCGAGGTTTTAGTGTTTTTCTCAGATCTATTTCTAGGTTTTATAGAGAGCTATCTGTTGGGTTGTCTAACCTCTATGTCATCCCACTTAGTCCACTCTTGTTTACATGTAAAAGTAGAATTTAGCCTCCCCTAGGGCTTCTAGTACGCTTCCACCTTTCTAAGAGGAGTTTAGCTAAGTGAGTAGTCTGAGTTTTTGCAGCGTTTTCAGCCACATTTCCCAGATCTATACCTTTATGTTTTAGATCTGTTAAGATAGGTTGTTTCCACCCGTAGTTTCACATTTAAACTTGTTTGGTCATTTTCCTTAGGGTCCCATCGGTTTCCCTAGGTGTTTCACCCATCTCCCTATCTTTTTGCAGCGATCTTCCCCTCTAGATTTTTGTTGTCACTGCACCACTTTCTAGCAGCCTAGTGTCACTTGATCCCAGTCACACCGACATTTAGATCTCTTGACCATTTCAGTGTATTTTCCATCGGTTTAGCCACCAAGAAGTATAGTGTTTGCAAACGCAGTTTGGGTGGGGTTTAGCTAATTGGTTTGTTGTTCATTTTCTGTTATTTATTTCAGTTTATTTTTAGCAATCTTTTTTGTTTTTTACAAACATGATCTGGACCTAATCAATTAATACACTTGCATGCACAAGAACACCTTAAGCAAAGGCCACTTGGTTTAAACTACCAAGCCAAGACTTAACATAATAAATTTATCTCCCTTCATAGAGATAAAGGCATATTGTTGATCTCCGTTCACCATTTTTGTGTCATGTGTGTCTTACCACTATTGCGTCACCAAGGCATTTTTCATGGAGACTATTAGTCCTTCACCCCCAGTTTCCACATGGGCGTATTACTCCTCACTGTTAGATTCGAGTTCATAGCCCTCCAAGTCCCCATACAGAGTCTTCTCCTGGTTCTTCTGATTCCTCATCTAATTCTAAGCCTCCTTCATCGTGTTGGGTGTGGAGCCTAATTATCTTATGTATTCAAAGGTTTCAACAGGATGTATACCCTAGAAAGACTGTACACCCTTGCACGCGGGGGGCGGTGTCGGGGGGGACTTGGCGCCCCCTCTGGGGTCTGGGGGCCAACGGTCCCTTGGCGAGGGTTCAGGGGTACTGCCTCCAAAGCTAAAAAATATGTAAAATTGCCTTGTAAAAGTCTAGTAATTTCTAGTCAATCTGGGCCTTTCATTAGGTGAATGATCTGATGGTAGAGGTTATATTTAATTTAGGGTTTTTTTCCCTTGAAGGCAACCCCTCACTATATATGATGGGATTGTATCGCATCTATTAGATTTGTATTCTGAGTGAAGAAGAGAGAGGAGATTGAGAGTGAAGAGGGTGTTACAACGGATCTGTTGAAGGTTGTATCTCTTTAGTTTGCTGGATAATATAAAAATAAGGACTGGCTATTTCTTCGTGGATGTAGCCCAAACTTGGTGAGCCACGTATATCTGTGTCTCTCTTGTTTTATGCATTTTCTTTGTTTATATTTTTGCAATATTTTATGTGTTCCATTGCTCTGTAATATATAATTTTCTAACACATCGAATATCATTACCATGTACGGACCCACAGCTGGTGTAGGAACCCAACCTGGTGTTGGCTATAATTCTATACTGGTGGTCACATCAAGCGAAATAAATCGTAGGAACCATTCCAACAGCCCCCATTCTCCCCTTTATGGCTGGGTTAAATCTACTAACCTTAACGAGTTAAGAAATGACACCATACACCATGATGCTGGTTGGCCCTCTATAATGACTAAGCTTCCTTCAGACATCCCAAAGTTTTAGGGTATTGCTAGAGACGATCCTACCAACCATGTTCGATCCTTCCACATGTGGTGTTCATCTAACTCCATAAACGATGACTCCATTCATCTTCGGCTCTTCCAACGCACGCTCGCTGGAGACGTTGCAAAATGGTATGTAGAGTAGCCCTCCACATCTCATTCTATTTTCACGATGCTTGCTAAAGCGTTCCTTTCATATTTACAGTTACCTCTTTGGTACGACACTGGTACGAAGCTATTGACCATATTCCGTCAATCCTCCACCACTCACCTTTCTAACCATGTTCAAGAGTGGCATCAAAGGAGGAGTACATGTCATGCCCCACCTTTCGAAGACCGTGTTTATCTAAATTGGTTTCTTAGGAGCCTTTTATATCCCTTTGGAAAAGACGTTGTATCCCACTTTCCTCATACCAAGGAAGAAGCTCTCCTAACCTCTCTGAGATATGATCTAATTTATGCACAATCTGGTTATGTCGACATCATCATTTCATACCTCCCTCATCCTAAAAGTGCTAATGCATTAGGGGCATCTCACGTCATTGATGGTATCGTTGGATCTCTTTCACACTTTTCGCCATATACTCAACAAAGTTATGTCTTCCCATAGGGCAATACCAATTCCTCCAACACTTATGCCCCTCTTGCTAGCAACATGTTTCCAGGGCCCCAACTCGTCTACCAAATTGTTGCTTCTCCTTATGCAAAACCTAGTGCTCCATCCCCTCAAGCATTAGTGCCGTATCCTCCCATGCATCCTCAACCCCAACAACCACTGCCTCCTCAAGGTAAGGTGTTCACACAATAGAGTGCAACCAATCCCCAAAATTCAAAGAAAAAAAATAAGGGGAAGGGTAACAATGGTGACCAAGGTAATTAAGGTAACCAGCCTAGTGAATGCCAAGGGAACCAACCAAACACCAACAACCAGCAACAGGGTAGCTAGCCCAAGAAAAACAAGGCTATTCGTACGAACAATCCTTGTGCATGTTGTGGTGTACATGGCCATTATACACATGAGTGTCCTATTTTACCCCAGATGTGCCAAATCTTGGAAGCTAAAGCAGCCTCTAGAGGTCAACAATCGCCTTAGAATCCTACGCTAACCTAATAGACAGTGCTCACAAATCCTTTCCCTAAATAAGGATTTATTGTTGCTCAACCTCAGCTAGGTCAAGCAGCCCATCTCCCCCAACCTTCTAGTCGCAGTGACTACCAGATTCTTTTGATGAACTTTGATGAGGTTAACCCCTCCAATATCAACCTACAAACTTGTTGGGTGTGGAGCCTGATTATCTTTTGTATTCAAATGTCTCAGCCAGATGTATACCCCAGGAAGACTGTACACCCCTCCATGCAGGGGGGTGCGGGGGGACTTGTCCCCCTCGCAGGGGTCCAAGGGGGCTAATCCCCCCCGACTGGGGGGTCGGGGGGTAGGGTTTTTTCCCTAGAAGGCAACCCCTCACTATATACGAGGGAATTGTATTGTGTCTATGCACATCTATATTCTGAGTGAGGAAGAGAGAGGAGATTGAGAGTGAAGAGAGTGTTACAGCGGATCTACTATAGGTTATATCTGCTCAGTTTGCTAGATAATATAATAAAGAAGGACTGGCTATTTCTCTATGGATGTAGCAAAAACTGGGTGAACCACGTATATCTGTGTCTCCCTTGTTTTATGTGTTTTCTTTGTTTATATTTCTGCAATATTTTATGTGTTCCATTGTTCTATAATATATAATTTTCTAACAACTGGTATTAGAGTCGAAGGTCGATTTGGCTAATAAACTCACAAGAGAGAAGGGTTCCTGGTTCGAGAGGGAGCAATGGCAGAAGATGGTAGGTCTAGGGTCAAAAAATTCAACGGCCAAAACTACCGGCTGTGGAAGATGTAGATGGAATATTATCTGTATTAGAGAGATCTGTACCTACCATTGAGAGGAAAGACAAATAAGCCGATGAGTATGACAGACACAGAATGAGATATTCTCGACAAAAAGGCACTTGGAACAATACAGTTGTTCCTAGCGGCATCAGTAATGTTCAATATTTCAAAGGAAATGACAACACAGGGTTTAATGTCGACATTAGCCAAACTATATGAAAAACCCTCGGCGTCAAATAAGGTATTTCTTATGAAGCATTTATTTAATATGAATATGTTAGAGGGTGGATTTGTTGTTGATCATTTAAATGATTTTAATACAGTTACAAGTCAGTTAAGTTCTCTAGGGGTAAATTTTGATGATGAAGTTAGGGCTCTATTATTTCTTTGCTCATTTCCAAAAAGTTGGAATGGTTTAGTTATGGCCATTAGTAACTTTGTCTCTGGATTTAGTACTTTAAAGTTTGATGATGTTGTTGGTGCAATCTTTAGCGAGGAAATGTGACGGAAAAGCTCCGGTGAGACATCAGGTAATGCTTTGGCTATAGAGACTAGGGGAAGAAAAATGGAAAGAGGAAAGAGCCCAGGATATCGCAGTAAGTCAAGAAAAGGCAGATCCAAGTCTAGATCGTACATAGTGTGTGTAGAGCCTCTACTTTTCACTTGATTATCCATCATTACCTACAGTTTTCCCTCACTCATCTCTCTCTTTTGCCTCATTTTCCTTGCAAACCAACCCAGATCATTACATTTAATGTCTTTGAGCATGATTAAGTGAACTTTGCTAATGTGTGACTGTTTTGTTTAGATTTTGACATATTTACAGAGTTTCCGCAGCTGTCTGGCAATTCCGCAGCCATTCAGCGATTCCGCAGCCATCTGATGATTCCGCAGCCTTTTTGTTAATCTTAAGGTTCCACGTGTCATTTTGCAAAACGAGCCACATGGGCATGTAGGGATAAAGGTGCTCGAGGTTCCTGTGCTGTTAGTTCGGTCAGCCACATCATCTACACCTCCGGTCAACGAGGGTCAAGCCACGGTCAACAAAGGCAGCTTAACGGTGTTGCGTAAGCTGTTGGGTCACGTCAATGCAACTGGTGATTTGTCCGTGTTACGCAGGTTGTGGAAGACATAATCCAACTCTGGATTCAATTCCCATAACAACCAGAACCTCCAGCTCATCCACGAGGCTTATGACATGTTGCTGAACCTTTATTACGCATGACAGATTAGTTAATTTTCAGTTTCTAGCTTTCCGCATTAGGCAATCATTTAGATGCCTATAAAAACTAGCGTTTGCATACGCTTAATGTTACTTTTTAGTTGCTGTGTTTTATGAACCTGTTATAATTTTAGTGCATTTCCAGACTCTGTTTTGATAGTGTTGTTCTAGCACTCTTGACTGTAATTTTCTGCACATGGAGTAATAGAAGCAGTGCTGTTCTGACGTTTTCAATTCCTTGAGTCTTCTTTGGGTTGTATGAATGGAGGGCCCCTGTTCATGACTGCCCTTGTATAGTATTTTTATGTTCAGCATTTCCTTATTTTCCATTCAGCATTTCTTTTCTTTGAAACATGTACAGCTTGATTCACTTTCATGTTATTTTATTTCCAGCCTTTATTTTAAGCTGATCAGTATTGTTCTTTTGCAGGTTTTTAACCCGGGATTGTTTTTGTGTTTATGTATTTGCTTTATAACTGATGGTATTTTCAGTTGACAGATTCAAAGTTGTTGCCTTTACTTTCATAGCTGATTTTTAGTTTAATTTCTCAAAGTTGTCTGCTAACATATGAATGGTCTCTTTATCACAAATTGTTTATCTTTTAGAGATCAGAATATTGATAACTTACAGCTGGCTTTGAGTACTTTTTAGACTAATCCTTAACTACTTTCTAATCGTGCTTTACACAGTACTATGTGTTAGAAGCAGAGAGTTAGAAAGAGCAAAACATTATAACTAGTCTTTAAAGTAGATTTTTCTCATTTTTGATTACTTTTTAAACTCATCTTTAGCTACTTCCTAATCGTGTTTTACACAGTACTATCTGTTAGAAACAGAGAGTTAGGAAGAGATAAACATTATCATTGGTTTTTAAAGTGATTTTCTTACCTTTTATTTGCAGCAGCATGAATGGTGTCTAGTGCCATTAGAAAGTGGTTCTTTGCTTTCAAGTCATTTCAAGTTATTTATTTCTTTCAAGCTTTTCCTTTTCAGCAAGTAGTTATAAACCACTAATCACACACTCTCACTCATCTAGAACTCACCTTACACACACTAAAACTCATCTGTTTATAAATCACCACTCCATCTTAGGAAGATAAATTAACCACAAACAACACCCCAAACGACAAAAAGCTCTAAGAGGTTGCTTAAGTACATATAGTACACCTTCACTTCATCAGCTTACGAGCCCCGGGTTGACAATTAATGACATCAATTTAGGAACACTAAATTGACTAAACAGTGTGCTGGAAATGCGGGAAGAAAAGACACCTAAAGAAATACTACATGTCTCAGAAGGGGAAAGAAGGAGACTCACAGCAAGAAACTAGAATGTGACAGGTGATGTGTTGCAAGATGCTTTGATTCTTTCATTAGAAAATATTATTGATGCCTGGTTGGTAGATTCAGGGGCCTCATTCCATGCCACACCTGGTAGGAAACATTTTCATGATTATGTTCAAGGAGATTTTGGACAGGTTTGATTGGGTGATGATAAACCCTGTAAAATCGTTGGAATGGGTACAATTTTCATAAAACAGCAGAATGGAAATGAATGGCTATTGAAGGAGTTAAGGGCATGTTCCAGATCTGAAGAAAATTTTGATTTCAATAGGGCAGTTGGGAGGTGAAGGTTGCGTAAGTACTTTCAAAGATAAAACTTGGAAGGTCACTAAAGGATCCTTGGTAATAGCGAAAGCAGGAAGGTTGGTACATTGTATTTATGCAATGGTATTTCTAATTCTGTTAATGCTTTAACCTCTACAGGAGAAGATACAGCGTTGTGGCATCATAGGCTCGGGCACATGAGTGAGAAGGGGATGCAGATTCTTCACTCAAGAAATTTGTTGCTAGGTTTGAAGCATGTTGACTAAAATTTTTGTGAGAATTGTGTTTATGGAAAATAGAAGAGAGTCAAATTCCTTAGAGTTGGGAAAGAAAAGAAGAGTGAAAAATTAGAGCTTGTCCATACTGATGTATGGGGACTTGCTCAGGTATCATCTCTTGGTGGCTCTCGTTATTATGTTACCTTTATTGATGACGCAACCATAAAAACCTGGATTTATTGTATTTGAAATAAAATCTGATGTATTTGATACTTTCAACAAATGGAAAGCTTTGGTTGAAAATGAGACAGGGAAAAGGTTGAAGTGTCTCAGATTAGATAATGGAGGTGAATAGTGCAGCAAAGAGTTTGATAGGTACTATTCAGAGAATAGAATTCACAGAGAGAAGATAGTACCAGGAACACCACAAGAAAATGGTGTGTCAAAAACGATGAACATGACAATCATGGAGCATGCAAGGTGCATGAGATTGCATGCAAGGTGCATGAGATTGCATGCAAGATTGCCTTTACAATTTTTGGTAGATGTTGTAGATACTATTGTTTATCTAATAAACAGAGGGCCTTCAAGTTCCTTGGATGGTGGTATTCAAGAGGAGTCATGGACAGGTAAAAAGGTAAACTACTCATTTTTAAAGACTTTTGGTTGTGAAGCCTTTGTCCACATTAATAAAGAAAATAGAACAAATATTGAGGCAAAATCAAAGAAATGTACCTTTATTGGATATGGTGTTAATGATTTTGGTTATCGCTTATATGATTATGAAAATCAAAAAATCATTAGGAGCAGAGATGTAATATTCAATGAAAAGGTCTTCTATAAGAATCAGTTGCAGGAAAAGAAACAAGAAAAAGAAAATAGAGAATACACAGTGCTTGATGATATCACAGGAGAAGTGATGGTGCCTGAAAATCATAATGATCAACAGCTAGAAAAACAACCACAACAGCAACAAGCATCTCAAACACTGGAAAGTGGTGTTAGAAGATCTACCAAGATAAGTAGACCCCCTGAACGATACTCTCCTTCATTATATTATGCGTTGTTAACTGATTCTAGTGAACGAGAATGTTATGAAGAAGCAGTGCAGGTAGAAACTAGGAAGAAGTGGGAGCAAGCCATGAAAGAATAGATGGACTCCTTAGCACATAACCAGACTTGGGACTTAGTCAGGTTGCCTGCAGGTAAAAACAACATTGCAGAATAAATGGGTTTACAGGTTGAACGAAGAAGATGGAGGAAAACAGAGGTATGAAGCTAGACTTGTGGTGAAGGGGTTTGCACAGAAGAAAGTATTTTGATGAAATATTTTCTCCTGTTGTTAAAATGGCTTCAATTAGAACTATTTTAAGTCTAGTAGCAGTTGAAGATTTTCATCTTGAGCAGTTAGATGTAAAGACAACCTTTCTCCATGGCGATTTGGAGGAAGAGATATATATGCAGCAAGCACAAGGATATGAGGTAAAAGGGAAGGAGAAACTAGTGTGCATGTTGAAGAAGAGCTTGTATGGCTTAAAACAGGCTCCAAGGAAATGGTATCTAAAATTTGACAGGTTTATGTCTAAAAAAGGTTATACTAGATGTCACTCTGATCATTGTGTTTATCTCAAAAGGAAAAATGATGGCAGCTATATTATATTGTTATTGTATGTAGATGACATGCTTGTTGCAGGTTCTAACATGTAGGAAATAAATGTGCTCAAATGGAAATTGGCAAACACATTTGCAATGAAGGATTTGGGTGCTGCAAAACAAGTCCTTGGTATGAGAATAAATAGAGACAGGAAGAATCACAAATTAACATTGTCTCAAAGTGAGTATATAGAAAAGGTGTTGAAAAGGTTTAATATGCAGAATGCAAAACCAATTAGTATACCTTTGGCTAGTCATTTCAAATTAAGTAAGGAGGCGTGTCCTAAGACTCAGGAAGAAATGGATCATATGTCTAAACTTCCATATGCATTAGCAGTTGGAAGCTTAATGTATGCAATGGTATGCACAAGGCCTAATATTTCACATGCAATGGGAGTTGTAAGCAAGTACATGAACAATCCAAGAAAAGAACATTGGATGGCAGTGAAGTGGATTCTCAGGTATTTGAGAGGTACTACAAATCAAGCATTATGCTTTGGTGGTTCAAACATTGCTTGACGGGGATATTTTGATCCAGATATGGCAGGTGATAGAGATAACAGGAGGAGCACTATAGGATATGTCTCTACTTTAGATGGAGCAGTTGTCAGTTGGGTTTCAAAAATCCAAAGTGTTGTTGCACTTTCAACAATAGAAGCAGAGTATGTTGCTGCTATAGAGGCTAGTAAAGAAATGATTTGGTTACAAAGGTTTCTGGATGAATTGGGTAAGAAGTAGGAGTTGGGCAGGTTATACAGTGACAGCCAGAGTGCCATACATATTGCAAAGAACTCTGCATTTCATTCCAAGACTAAACATATACAGGTCAAGTACCATTTCATATGGTCAGCATTGGAATATGGACAGTTTAAGCTGGACAAGATACACACTAGCCAGAATCCTGCAGATATGCTAACAAAAGTTGTAACCAGGGAGAAACTAAGAATCTACTCAGTTTCAATTGGTCTTCAAATATGATGAAGAAGGTGATAAATAGCCAGGTCCAAAGTGGATTCATTGTCTATCAAATGAAGTAGCGGTGCAGTTGCTATAATCAGTCTCCAAGTGGGAGATTGTTGGGTGTGGAGCCTGATTATCTTCTGTATTCAAATGTCTTAGCTGGATGTATACCCCAAGAAGACCGTACACCCCTCCACACGGGGTGGTGTGGGGGTTCTAATCCCACCCGATTGGAGGGTACGGGGGCCAGCGGTCCCTCGGTGGGGGTTCAGGGGCAACGCCCCCAAAGCTAAAAATAGATGTAAAATTTCCTTGTAAAAGTCTAGTAATTTCTAGTCAATTTGGGCCATTCATTAGGCAGATGATCTGACGGTAGAAGTTATGTTTAATTTAGGGTTCTTTGCCGTAGAAGGCAACCCCTCACTATATATGAGGGAATTGTATTGTGTCTATGCACATATGTATTCTAAGTGAGGAAGAGAGAGGAGATTGAGAGTGAAGAGGGCGTTACAACGGATCTGTTGTAGGTTGTATCTCTTCAGTTTGCTGGTAAATATAATAAAGAAGGACTGGCTGTTTCTCCATGGATGTAGCCCAAACTGGGTGAACAATGTATATCCGTGTCTCTCTTGTTTTATGTGTTTTTTGTGTTTATATTTCTGCAATATTTTATATTTCTGCAATATTTTATGTGTTCCATTGCTCTGTAATATATAATTTTCTAACAAAACTCGGTCACATCAATATGAAAAGCCCTCGTCTTGGTCTACTACTGAGTCAAAAACCAAAGTATCTGTTGAGCCTCTTCTGACACCAAATGGTCCTTTAAAGATCCCTCAACCTAAGGATGGGGCCATTCCTAAGATCCTAAAGGGACCATTATGCCATAATGTGGGTTCAAATAGAGTTGCCCATATATACAGTATAATAGAGAACTTGGTGCAATCACATGTTGTTATGTCGACACTAGAAGTCCTCCAGTCATGCCCATCCAAAAAGAAAGCCCTACTAACTACATTTAGTGTAGTAGATCCTTCTGAGGATCATCTAATTGTCTTCCTGGTTGATAAATCAGAGTATCCCCCGTTGCCTTCATCTGTTTCTTTCCAGATACTAGTAGAGTATGTAATGCCATCATCCCAAGATGCATTATTAATGAAGACATATCCACTTATGTGATGTCAGTTGTTGTTTGGAAATAGCTCAATTCACCTGAGCTTTCCCCCTCCACCATCACTTTGAATGCTTGGGATGGACACCCCTCCCAGCACCTTGGCATGTACCGTAACTATCTAGTGACCCTTGTAGGAAATATTGTGCATGTCAACATTGAAGTCATTGATGCCCCTTCGGATTAAAACATTCTCTTAGCTCATAGTTACACATATGCTATGTCAATCGTCGCATATGCAACGTTCCGCAAGATGTGCTTCCCCCATGAAGGGAAGATCATTACCATCGATTAGTTGACTTACTACGAGCCAACATCTGTGACCTCCCCTGAGTCCATTATCTCGTCGGTGTTTGATAAATAGTCTTTAACTCCTTCCACCAGTGTTTCACCTAAAGTATATAAATATTCCTAATTGTTGGGTGCTTCCCCTATTCCTCCCCCTCCCATGTTAGAGCCTACCTCTATGAGTGTTTGCATGTTACAATTCTCACTGGTTGCCCTCAAGGAGTCTGGTACTCGTGATCAACAACCAACTCCTCAACACCCTACTATTGCTCTTCTAGCTGAACCTTCTTGACCCACTCCCCCAAGACCTCCTCCATTTTTGGGTGCTTCTCCTATGTTCCCACCAGGAATTATTCCTCTAGGTCTCAACCATCTAGGAGCTATTCTTCGAGGACATTATCCTGTCGGCCAGATACCTTTCTTATTCCCCCCTCTGGGAATTCTTTTGTACCTATCATGGCTTTGCTGGTCCTTCCTAACATGACTCTGGGGATCCCAGTATGGTATATCGATCCCTCGATAGACATTCCACCTGGTTAGCCAAGACCATATCATGCTTTGACCCCCGTTTAACCAGTCCCAATGACCCCTGTTGCTACTTTTGTTCCATCACAACCTCAATAGGAACCACCTCCTATTGCAAAGGCATCTGGCCAAGGGGTAAATGCAAAAGGAAAGATTCAAAGGACAAGGCTTCCCAAGCTCTTACAGCCCCTAAGGCCCGAAAGCCGACACCCCCATGCACTTTGTGTTAAGTTGTTGGGAACGCCATGAATAATTGTCCTAAATTTACTCAACTTAAGCCTTTGGTTCATGAAGCGTTCCCTGAATCAAATATTCCAGAAGTCCATGTTAACTTACTAGTCCCACCTAAGAAAGTAAAAACTTTTCTCACAAATGACCCTTGTGACTTGTGTGATCTTCATAATCATTATTCCCATTGTTTAGCTCATCTTGATGAGTTTCACAATTGCCTTGGGGTGATTCACAAATAAAAGGTCACTCATACTGGAGCCTTTACTCCTCTACCTATGGATTTTGGTACCACAAGTCAACTAGAACAGGGAGACTCTGGCCCCACTATTGTGATTCCTCCCCTGGATGTCAATATGACAGACACCACATGCCCCATTCTTTACTTATCGTCATCCTTGAGTTCCTCACAGGAAAAACTTTCTAAGGTTTTTTCACGCTCTTCTATCGAACCTCTTTCGACAAAATCCCACGTCTCAACATCCGTAGATCCTCCATCTACTGGCCCGTCATCTACCACTTAAGATTATGCGTATGTGAACCTTCCTTCTCAAGGTGATGCACCAGGTAATGTTGCCACATCATGTAGTCAGTCTTCCTCTAGTCCACCCATCTCTCATCCTGGTGAGGATAACATGGAAGCTATATCTACCCCTGATTACCCCTACACTTAAGTAAGGGGGTATTTCTTTAGAGGATTTTGAAGGCCATTTCCTTCATAATTCTCCCAATGCGCTCTGCCTCAAGAAATTCCTCTCATAGCACATCACTTTGATTTGCGTGTCTTTATTTCTGCCATCAAGTTAGGTGGATTGCATCATATTATCAATTTTATTTTGCACCTTTCATATGGATCCATCATCCACACTGTATATTGGTCATGCCGATGGTGCTAGTTGCTTCTCTCGGAATCTAGCCTCAATAGATTGGGCCATTTTTTCTGCCTTGCATACGTTAGTCCTTTAAAACAACATGTGAATTGGATCTACCACCAATAATTAGGCCAAGTATGATGCAGTGGTAGGTTTCTTAGTCGATGCCCTCGCTCATTGCATCCTTCATCTTCATGTTCATTTAGATTCCTTGCTACTTGTCATGCAATTGAATGTTGTATCTCATGTGCATAACCAATTACTATTTAGAAAATATCTCTGAGTGAAGCTATTGGTATGTGAATTTGAAACCATTACCTTCAATCATGTGCCTAGATCCCAAAATCACTATGTAGATACCATTGCAAACAACATTCTGGATTGGCATTTATCACATGTATACCACAGAAGACAAACATAAACAAAACAAATGGTGAACAATCATTGTCATATAAAATGCATAATCATATTATGTATTATCAAAGTGTTTAGAGCCATAACTCTACATCCATCTAAGACTGCCATAGCATGTTACAAAAATCACAATCAAAGGGACACACATGTCCCTGCATCTAGTCACTGTCTGACAGATCTCATGCCAAAGGCTCTACTCCACCTCCACGTAGATCACATACTTCCTGAAGGGAAATTGCCATGCACCGCATGATACGTCGCCACTCTGAGGGAAGACCATTCCACTCATCTGCTTATCGTTCCTCAAAGTCATGCCATCTACACTCTAAAATCCCAGTCAAGAGAACACCGAACATACGATCCAAATCAGTAAGCAACGCAGTATCCTCTGGACCCTACTGTGATGATGATGTCCCCTGATCTACAACCCCAAGCGCTATGGCTCAGCTTGCATTTCCTACCAGCTTCACCGGTGTTATCTCTTCATACAACATATTTCATACTTAGTACCATATGCATGTGATAGAAATAAAAAATGCACCATAAAACATAGCAATTTTACACTTACCATATGGTCCTCATTCTCACCTGCGCAAAAGTGGCAAGTCAGGATCCCCGTAATAGTTCATCCCACTATAAGGGTAGTTGTCAATGTAAAGGGGCATCTGATCCCATTGTGAGAAAAACTCTGGTCAGAACATCCCTCCGACTCCCACTCCTCCTCCTTTCCCTAGTAGCTTCCCCCAACGATGCATCCTAGGCTCCTATGGGCCCCCATCCCAGATATGTACATAAGGATGGATAGAGGGTATCTTGTCAAAGAGGAATGCACATAGTATTGTACCAAAAGCACAGTCACGATTCACTTGCCTCTTGCAAAGACTCAACTATCATTTCATCGATGACAGCATCATCTGCGCCAACCCATAGTAGGTCCAAGCCAAAACACTCTCAACTAACATCATCTGCCCACCAGTGATGTGGTGGAATTCCTGGCTACCCAAAACCCATAAGATAGCTGCAGCAACAATCTGTGTCTCTAGCCTCTCTAGACCAACAAGCGGGATAATTGTGCCCTTGACACGAACACCCCATCGACAATGGCTCTCCACGAACTCAGTAATGTTCCTCCCACAAGGTAACATCAGATGAATATTCCCCACCATTCTAAGGGGAGGTAGTCCTAGCAAGAAGTAAATATCCTATAATGTGAGCTCGATCTTGTGCCCCTGCACAACAAAGACCTCCTGGTCTGGATCCAAATAGCTCAAACTTCTTAATAGCAGGGGCTCACCTGCCCTCATCATGGGTTATCTACCAACTTTAGAACCCCATAATGAGCCAATGCCCCTCAAACCACCTGATCCCCCTAGATCTCAGATCAAATAGTATCCAAGCCTCATTCACACTAGTTGATTTTCAGCACTACCATGTCTGCAAAACACCACATGTCTTGTCAATACAAAGTAGAAAACAATGGTCTACACTGATCAGCCTACAACCCCCACCCAACCAGCAGACCAACCCTTCCTCTAGCCACAAATCACAATTTTCAGCCCCAAAAGTGCAAGCTCATAGGTTTCTAGCTATTTCCTGAAAGCCAGATCACACTTTTGGACCCAGAAAGTGTGATGCGACCGTGAGCAAGGGGAAAGGTCTCTCAGGGAGCTTCCAGGTGCAAAAAATTAGGAAATAAACCACTAAAATTGAAGAGATGAGTAATGCCACCTACCTAAAATTCACAGATCCTGATTCCGATGGTCAATTTGTCTGCTATGATCTCCACAATATTTAGGGACTTTTCCTCCTCTCCAAATTCACCATAGCTCACTTAGCAAATGAATCCAAATTGGAGGGACAACGTCTTTTCATAGAAAAATGCACAATGTCTCTATCGCCTATTGCTACTAGACCATAGGTCAGTTTGATGAGCCATAAAGACCATTTGAAAGCTCTCAGTGATCTCTATAATGGGTCTTCCTCAGCTTTTGATGATTTGACACTTCACTAGGAAACCATTTTTCCATGATAGGTCAATTTTTTGCCTCTTAAAATCAAATTTCTTCATAAAGTGACACATGTACTTTGAGGTCCACCTCCTCTTAATACTTTTCATACCATATGACAGCTTTCCTCATGAGTAACCATCATTTACTCATATTTTTATGGTCCCCATCGGGCCTAGTTTGTGTGGTAGCGTCATCGAGTCACCCTTGTTCAGATCATTCATGATGAGTCACCCTTGCATTCTTGGAGTCTATTTCATGTCCCATCATCTCATGTCATTGTATTCTGATTTTCATACCGTCCTTCCTAAGATCCCAAAGGGACCATTGTGCTGTAATGCGGGTTCAAACAGAGTTGCCTATACATACAGTATAGTAGACAACTTGGCGCAATCACTTGCTATTATGTCAACTCTAGAAGTCTTCCAGTCATGCCCATACAAAAAGAAAGCCCTACTAACTGCCTTTGGTGTAGTATATCCTTCTCATGATCATCTAATTATCATCTTGGTTGATATATCAGAGTATCCCCCATTGCCTTCATCTATTTCTTTCTAGATACTAGATAGAATCTGTAATGCCATCATTTCCAGATGCATTATTGATGAAAGTGTATCCACCTATGTGATGTCCACTGTTTTTTGGAAATAGCTCAATTCACCAAGTTTTCCGACTCCACCATCACTTTGCATGCTTGGGATGGACACCCCTCCCAACCCCTTGGCATGTACCGGAACTGTCCAATGACCCTTGCAGGCAAAACTGTGCATGTCAACATTGAAGTCATTGATGCCCCTTTGGATTACAAGATTCTCTTAGCTCGTAGTTACACATATGCTATGTCAATCGTCACATCTATGGTGTTCCGCAAGATGTGCTTTCCCCATGAAGGGAAGATCGTTACCATCGATCAGTTGACTTACTATGAGCCAACATCCGTGACCTACCCCAAGTCCATTATCTCATTGGTGTCCGATAAACCATATTTAACTCCTTCCACCAATGTTTCACCCAAATTATATAAATATTCCTAATTTTTGGGTGCTTCCTTAGTCCTCCTCTCCCATCTCATAGCCTACCTCTATGAGTGTTTGCATGCTACAATTCTGATGGGTTGCCCTCAAGCAGTCTAGTACACGTGATCAATAGCCAACTCCTCAGCACCCTACTGTTGCTCTTCTAGCTAAACCCTCTTGACCCACTCCCCTAGGACCTCCTCAATTTGTTGGTGCCTCTCCTATGTTCCCACCAGGAATTGTTCCTCTAGGTCTCAACCATCTAGTAGCGTTTCTTCTGGGACATTATCCTACTAGTTAGATACCTTTCTCATTCTCCCCTCTGGGAATTTTTTTGTACCTTTCATGGCTGTGCTGGTCCTTCCTAACATGACTCTGGGGATCCCAATATGGTACATCGATCCCCCAGCAGACATTCCGCCTGGTTAGCCAAGACCATAATCTGCTTTAACCCCAATTCAACTGGCCCCCGTGATCCCTATTGTTTCTTCTGTTCCATCACAACCTCAACAGGAACCACCTCTTATTGCAAATGCATCTGGCTAGGGGGGTAAAGCCTAAAGGAAAGATTTGAAGGACAAGGCTTCCCAAGGTCCTCCAGCCCCTAAGTCCTGACAACCGACACCCACGTGCACTTTGTGTCAAGTTGCTAGGAATGCCACCAATAATTTTCCTAAAGTTACTCAACTTAAGCCTTTGGTTGAAGAAGAATTCCCTAAATCAAATCTTCCAGAAGTCCATGTTAACTTACTAGTCCCACCTAACAAACTAAAACTTTTCTCACAAATCACCCTTGTGACCTGTGTGATCTTCATATTCACTATTACCATTGTTTCCCTTGTCTCGATGAGTTTCACGATTTCCTTTGGGTGATTCGCAAATACGAGGCCACTCGTAGTGGAGCCTTTACTCCTCTACCTATGGATTCTGGTACCACAAGTCAACTAGAACAAGGAGACTCTGGCCCCACTATTGTGATCCCTCCCCCCAATGTCAAGATGACAGACACCACAGGACCCATTCTTTACCTCTCGTCATCCTTCAATTCCTCGTAGGCAAACCTTTCTGAGGTTTTTGCACGCTCTTCTATCAAACCTCTTTTGACAGAATCCCAAGTCTCAACATCCGTAGATCCTCCATCTATTGGCCCATCATCTACCACTTAATATTATGCGTATGTGAACTTCCTCTCTCAAGGTGATGCACCCGGTAATGTCGATACATCATATAGTCAGCCTTCCTCCAGTCCACCCATCTCTCATCCCGATGAGGACACCATGGAAGCTATATCTACCCCTGATTACCCCTACCCTTAAGTAAGGGGGCATTTCTTTAGAGGATTTTGAAGGCCATTTCCATCATAATTCTCCCAATGCACTCTACCTCAAGAAATTCCTCACATAGCACGTCCCTTTGATTTTCTTGTCTTTATTTCTGCCATCAAGTTAGGTAGATTGCATCATCTCATCAGTTATCTTTTTTACCTTTTAGATTGATCTATCATCCACACCGTATATTGGTCATGCCGACGGTGCTAGTCGCTTCTCTCATAATCTAGCCTCGGCAGCCTGGGCTATTTTTTCCACCTTTCATACGTTAGTCCTTTCAAACAGCGTGTGCATTCGATCTACCACCAATCATTAGGCCAAGTATGATGCAGTGATAGGTTTCTTAGTCAATTCCCTTGCTCATTGCATCCTTCATCTTCATGTTTGTTTAGATTCCTTGCTACTTGTCATGCAATGGAATGGTGTGTATCATGTGCATAACCAAGTAGTATTTATAAAATATCTATGAGTGAAGCTATTGGTATGCGAATTTGAAACCATCCTTTCAATCATGTGCCTAGAGCCCAAAATCACTATGTAGATACCATTGCAAAGAACATTCTAGATTGGCATTTATCACATGTATACCACAAAAGACAAACATAAACAAAAAAATGGTGAACCATCATTGTCATATAAAATGCATAATCATATTATGTATCATAAAAGTGTTTGGAGCCATAATTCTACATACCTTTGAGACGCCCATAGCATGTTACAAAAATCACAATCAAAGGGATCCACATATCCCTGCATCTAGTCATTGTCTGATGGATCTTGTGCCAAAGGCTCTACTCCACCTGCATGTAGATCACATACTTCCTGATCGGCCATTACCACGCACCACACGATACCTCGCCACTCTGAAGGAAGACCAGTGCACTCAACTGTGTATCATTCCTCAAAGTCATGCCATCTGTGCTCTGAAATCCTAGTCAAGAGAACACTGAACGTATGATCTGAATCAGCAAGCAACACAATATCCTCTGGACCCTACTGTGATGATGATGTCCCCCAATCTGTAGCCCTAGGTGCTATGGCTCGGCCTGCATTTCCTACTTCCTTCACCAGTTCTATGTCTGCATAAAACATATTTCACACTCAATACAATATAAATGTGATAGAAATATAAAATGCACCATAAAACATAACAACTTCACACTTACCATATGGTCCTCATTCTCGCCTCGGCATAAGTGGCAATTCAAGATCCCCGTGATAGTTCATCCCACCATAAGGGTAGTCATCAATGTAAAGGGGCATCTGATCCCTATTTGGGAAAAGCTCTGGTTGTAATGCCCCTCCGACTCCCGCTCCTCCTCCTCTCCACAGTAGTTTCCCCCAATAACGTATCCTAGGCTCCTGTGGGCCCCCATACCAGATATGTACATGAAGACTAATAGTGGGTGTCTTCTCAAAGAAGAATGCTGATAGTATTGCACCAAAATCACAGTCTCGATTCACTTGTCTCTTGCAAAGACTCAACTATCGTTTCACCAACGACAACATCATCTGGGCCAACCCATAGTAGGTCTAAGCCAAAACGCTCTCAACAAACATCATCTGCCCACCAGTGATGTGGTCAAATGCCTAGCTACCAAAGGCCCGAAGGACAACTGCAACAATAGCTCATGTCTCTAGCCTCTCTAGATCAACAAGCGAGATAATCGTGCCCTTGACACAAACACCCTATCAACAATGGTGCTCCACGAACTCAGTAATGTTACTCCAACAAGGTAACATCAGATGAATATCCCCCACCACTCCAAGGGGAGGTAGTCTCATCAAGAAGTAAAAATCCTATAATGTGAACTCGATCTTGTGCCCTTGGCCAACAAAGACCTCCCAGTCTAGATCCAAATGGATCACAATTCTTGATAGTAGGGCTCACCTACCCTCATCATGGGTTCTTTACCAACTTTAGAACCCCATAACGAGCCAATGCCCCTCAAACCGCCTGATCCTCCTAGATCTTGGATCAAAGTGTATCCAAGCCTCATTCATGCTAGTTGATTTTCAGCTCTACCATGCCTGCAAAACACCACATGTCTTGTCAATGCAAAGGAGAAAACAATGGTCTGCACTGATTAGCCTACAACCCGCACTAGGCTAGCAAACCAACCCTTCCTCTAGCCACAAATCACATTTTTCAGACTAGAAAGTGCAAACTCATAGGTTCTCTTTCCTGCAAGACAGATCGCACTTCTGGACCCAGAAAGTGTGATGTGACCGTGAGCAAGGAAAAGGTCACTCAGGGAGCTGCCAACTACCAAAAATTAGGAAATAAACCACTAAAATTGAAGAGATGAGTAAGGCCACCTACCTAAAATTCACAGATCTGGATTCCAATGGTTAGCTTGTTCGCTATGATCTCCACAAGATTTAGGGCCTTTTCCTCCTCTCCAAATTCACCACAGCTCACTTAGCAAATGAATCCAAATTGGAGGGACAATGTCTTTTCATAGAAAAATCCACAATTTTTCTATCTCGCATTGCTACTAGACCGTAGCTCAGTTTGATGAACCATAAAGACCATTGGAAAGCTCTCACCAAGCTCTATAATGGGTCTTCCTCAGTGTTTGATGATTTGACACTTCACCAGGAAACCATTTTTTCATGAAAGGTCACCTCGTCGCCTCTTAAAATTGAATTTCTTCATAAAGCGACATATGTACTTTGATGTCCACCTCCTCTTAATACTTTTCATATCAAATGATGACTTTCCTCATGAGTAACCATCATTTACTCATATTTTGATGGTCCCCATCGAGCCTAGTTTGTGTGGCAGCATCATCGAGTCACCCTTGTTTAGAGCAATCGTGATGAGTCACCCTTGCATTCTTGGAGTATATTTCATGTCCCATCATCTCATGTCATAGTATTCCATTCATATTTTCATACCATCCATCCTATGTTTCCCGTTTTGGCCTCTAGTCATACTATCCCTGTCCCCTCCAGAGTTAAGTCAATTGCTACCAGGTCAACCATGCACTTTATGATCTGACAAGGGTAGGCATAGGTTTTTCCCTCGGTCCCTTTTCCCAATTATCCCTGGTTTCACTTCATCCATCACATTACTTTTTTCCTTGTTCTTTACTTGAGGATCCTCATTGCCTCATCTATCGTGGGCCTTATTCTATTGACATTATCTCATTTATTCCAGAAGAATGGCCTAGAGGGTGGTGTATCTCGGTTCCAGCTTCCATTCTTTTTTAGCACCTTGGATCGAGCAAAGGATCTCATTATTGCCCTTTGTATCTCATGTACTCAGATATTATTGTATTCAATCCTAGATCATATTTTTACCAGGTGCATTATGTATATGAGACACATTGTATTCTTTTTGGCTCTATTATGCCAGCATGTCATGTACCATTCAGCATGTACTTCATTGCTTAGTTTTATATTTTTCGGTGAACCATTATTTTTGTACTATGTTATCTCAGTGGGTATGGGTATGCCTCCCTCGCCTCATTGGGGTTTGGTACCACAACATAAAAGGATAATTGCATTAGTCTTGGCCCCTCTATCCCTGTCCTCTTTCAATTCAACATCATTGGTCTCTCTATCTCTCTCCTTAACTCTGTTGTGTTTTCTAAGTGATTGTTTCTTTACAATGTACTTACGTCATACGCTTTTCTCCTAACACTCGTGCATTGGGGAGAAATTTGTTATCACCAAAATTTTTATCATCTAGCCTAATTCACTAGATGGATCGAAGTACACAATGTAAAGCCATTTTACCATAGTAAAATTGCTTTCACTATGAGAAATACTTAATGAACCACCTTTGTTAAGTAATATATAGTTAAACCCATGAAGAATAACTAAATAAATCACTATTCATTTGATTTTCTTATAGGAATAATCAATTAAACCGTTGTTTTATTATTATTCCTTGTCAAATTTGATCCAATCATGAAAAATAAACAAATAAATCATTATTTTTCTTATTTTTCTTTAAGAATAATTAATTAATCAATAATTAATTATTATTATTTGTTAAATTTGACTAAATCCCTTAGGAATAATTAAAAAAATCCTTATTTGTTTATTATCCCTTAACTAATTCCTTGAGATAATAAATAAATCATTTATTTATTTATTATTTCTAAATGAAAGTTTAAATATTTTTTCCCTCCTAAACAAATATAATAAAAATATTTTAGGTGGTTATTCTAAGAATGGGATCAACAATATTTCATTATTGCTCATTATTCGAGGATAACTCAATATTTTTTTATAAATATAAAGGTTTTAAATTAATTATTCACTTTTGATTATTTTCATTGTTGCACTCACTGTTGTGACTTTGATTATTTTCATTGTCACACACCATATTTTTGTTGTGTTTATGCATTATAGAGGAGAGAGACTTTACACAAGATGAAGACGTTTGAGGATAGCCAAGAGCCCAACCCATAGAGGGGGACTGATAACATTTATCTATTCTCTTCATAGGTGTTATAATAAAATTATTCTTTAGATATTTGGTTTCCATTGGATGATTGGAGTTATTACTCTTTATTTCTTTTGTTTAACTATGATTGTGGCATAGATCCGTACTTTGGCAGGTTTTGTTTCTATCAGTTGTTGTAGATCTACAATGTTTAGCAACCATTTATATTGTTGATATTTTTTTTCATCCACAATCTTAAGTGGGTTATTTTCATACATCATTGAGAAGAAAACACTAAAATGGTCAGTGTGGTGACTTTTCTCCTTAGAACTATGCATACGACTCCGGGATTTGTGCTAGTTTTCAAGCCCATAATCTATGTCACAACCCAAAAACCCCTATAACTTTTAGAATCCATAATTTACATGACATCAAGACTTGCAAGCCAAAAGCTGACTCGAGGACTAGGCCTGACTCTCCCCAACTGGGACCGGCATTCTAAAACACTTGGCATCAATGCAATCTATAAGACATGAATACAAGACAAAGCATAAATGACTGATAACTCATATGAGACTTGAAAAGAATGATCGCCACCCTCTTCCCTTCACTGTTATGACATCAATTAGGTCATGCATCCATTGTCCTTTTAGTTACAAGTAAATACATGAATTAACCATCACTATAACCAGTGATATAGCCATGTTTATAACCAACATTAAACCATGTAAATAACAATGAGATAATAGCAATTAAGGTCACATAATAAGAAGTACATAAGAAAGAGAAATTAGCTTTCATTAAACATAGGCAAGAGCCAACCAGGTTCGGGACTTCCCTGTACCATGCAACAATAGACATGGATGAGCCAAATCTTTCATCAACCAATCACCCCTATTCCATATTCTAAGCATGAATGTGGGATATCATGGATAAACCAATCCAAAAATAACTAAGGAACCCATAGTTTAAACCATCTCCACCCTCACCAAACTGTGATCTCACTAGAATCAGCATCGAGATCACAAAACCAAACTAAGCTTCGAATGCCTCCAAACTCCATCACTATCGTTGAGGAATTTTTCATCTCCTTGTCTCTTAAGATTTACCCCAATCCACACCTGATCACTAGGGCCTAAACCAAGACTCCACCCTTAGGCTTTACCATGTATCCTACCAAAACCAGTCAAGGGATTCCTAGGCCTTTGGGAATTTTCCTGAGACCACCCCTGCCCCAGATTCTGAAACCATCCATAAATTCCAAATCTCAAAACTAAGAAAAAATCCCATCGCACCATGAATATCTGGAAAAAGGAAAGGCAACATTGAAAACCACTATGCAAGACCATGCCATCAACAACTGGAGAACCAAATACCAACATGAAAATCCATGCATGTCAAAACTATCTAGGAAATAGCACATGAAATATGTTATGTGCAAGTATTCCTGCTAAAGTTGCTTGATCCTACTCTTCTTTGCTTGCTCTTTACTTTCCTTTCTTGTCCTTGTCCTTCCTTTGATTTCGTTTCCCTTCCTTGCTCCAAATCTAGAATGCTCCAAGAAAACTCTAAGTGTCCAAGAGTATGTGAGAGAGAGAGAGAATAATGAGATATATCCAAAACTGAACTGACAAAACGTTACAAATTGATCCTCAGAAGCCTTTTTATCAACGAGGCCTCTATTTTCTTTATTTTCCATATTTTTCCTTCAATTTCCTCCTCACATGAAACTTGTGACCTTGCACCTTCATTTTCTCCTATTTTTCTCTATTTTCATAAATAAATGTGCCAAAATACCCTTTTTCATTTTTAATGCCTTAGCCATTGCCTTTTCTAGTTTCCCTTAGCCATAAACACATTCAGTGATGCCCATTAGGATATATTTTCCCAACATTCAACTTGGAATAAGTGTCCCTTAACCGTGGTATTATTGTTCCTTTATTAACTTTATTACATGAACTTTTAACCAAGGGTTGTTAAAAGCATATGGTAGCAGGTCTCAATTAGGATAAATGTGTAACATGGTTAAAACAATCATAGATAATATTTTCTTGGATACATTTGACATGAGGGGTAATGGCCATGGATTCTAATCTAGTTATCATTTAGAGAGACAACATCATCATCATTATCACCATCCGTATAGGAGGAGTGAGAAGCAATACTTACAAGAAGAGCTCAAGAAAGGAAAGCCTCCTACATGTGATGGAGAAACGAAGAAGTCACAAGATGCAACGTCTTGGTTTCTTGGGATGAACAAAATTTTTAGATTAAATGATTATTTAGAAAATATGAAGGCCGAGATATTTACTTTCAATCTTAAAGGAAAAACAAACATTAGGTAGGAAGATGTGAAGAATGTCAGAGGAATTAGAGAAAAGGAGCTAACTTGGAGTGATTTTGAGAGACTTTTTAGGAAGAAGTATCTATGTGAAATATACGATGATGATAAGGAAAATGAATTCTATGATCTAAAGATGTGATCTCTGATCGATGAGGAGTATACTATCATATTATTAGAGTTATTAAGATATGTGCCTTAAATTAAGGAGGAGAAACCAAATATTCAAAGATTCATCAGCGGGTTGTTGGTATAATTCAAAGAAAAAATTGAGTTTGATGAGTCTAGATCGAGGGACAAAGCCATCCAAAAATTGAAGCATTGTTAGGAGAAATCAAAGTGTAAGACTGAGTCTAATAAAGATTAGAAAGGTAATGAAAGTAATAAAGGAAAGTGAGCTAAGAAGAGAGGAAAACTTCAAGATACAGATGAAAAGGAGAATACAATGTCATACAATAAATTCAATGTAGTTGACATAGGACAGGGATTTAAATCAGAAGAGTAGAACAAGAGTGAGGGAAGGAGGCCTTTGTAGTGATGGACTTGTGGTAAGGATTATCACATGAGAGATTTTCCATAGGATCGAGGTGGTAGACTACAGATATACAATGATTATGAGGCAGAGACAATTATGGATGTTGGATAGAGTACTCCTCATATTTATGCAACATTGGATAATAGGTAGGTTGATCATGATGCATATATTATCGAGATGGAAGGTAAGAATTTTGATTAAGTTATTTCTATTTTGATTGACCTTATATCTAACCATAGTTATATCAGTCTTGGCCTGGTGGATAAGTGTTTCTTGAGTAAATAAGTGCATTCAGAGTCTCGGTTGGTGCAGTTGGCTACATGTACCAAGAAAATAGTTCATCATTGGGTAAGATCTTGTGCATTTTAAATTAATGGTGTTTCTACATCAATTCATCTAATTGTGCTTCTGTTAAGATCATACAGTATGTTGTTGGGTATGGATTGGTTGTAAATTCATAGGAATAAGGTGGATTACTATGATAAGGATATTTAGTGCTTGGATTATGATGGAGAGAAGATAATCTTGCAGTGTAAGAAGAAGCCTACATTAGTACGAATTATCACAAGTATGAAAGCAAGGTGTGGTATCAGGAAAGGGTGTGTATTGTTCGTCGTGCATGTTTCTAGTGATAAGGGTAAGGATGTTGAGGATGCATAAGTATTAAAGAGCTATCTAGTTTTTCAAGAGTTTCAGGATGTATTTCCAGTAGAGATCTCAGAGTTACCACCTCATAGGGAAGCAGAATTGTTTATTGAGTGGATGCTAAGAGAAACACTAGCATCAAAGACACCGTATAGGATGAGCACTCCAGAATTAGTGGAACTGAAGTTGTAGTTGAAGTAAATTCTTGAAAATGGATACATTAGGCCCAGTGTTTTTCCTTAGGGTGCATCAATATTGTTTTTTAAGAAGAAGGATGGTACTATCAAGTTATGTATTGATTACAGACAGTTGAACAATGTGACAATTAAGAATAGCTACCATTTTCCATGGATTAATGACTTGCTCGATCAATTGAAGGGAGTAGCAGTGTTATTGAAGGTTAACTTGAGATCATGATATCATCAGGTAAGTATCAAAGAAGAATATGTCTAAAAAATTACTTGCTAGACCAGGTATGGGAATGATGAGTTTGTTGTGGTTCATTTTGGTTTGACTAATGCTCTAGCTACTTTCATGTGTTTTATGAATAGTCTATTGCATCCTTATCTAGAAACATTTGTGATAGTATTCATTCATGACATATTGATATCTTCTAAGAATGAGGAAGAGCATGCAAAACATTTGGAAAAAATGTTAATATTGCTAAGAGAGCATCAATTGTATGCAGAACTTTGTAACTGTAGTTTATTTTAGTGAGAGGTTCATTACTTGGGACATATGGTTTCCAAGGAAGGTATAGCAGTGGACCCGAAATAGATCAGAGCTATCATGGACTGGGAAACTCGTAGGAATGTGGAAGAGGCCAGATCATTTATGGGGTTATAAAGTTATTACATGTGGTTCATTAGGAACTTTTCATTTATTAACTATCATATTACATCCTTGTAGCGAAAATGGAAGAAGTTTGAATGGACAAAGGAAGGTGTAACTAGTTTAGACCAGCTGAAGCAATTTCTTACAAATTCTTTGGTTCTAAAGATTACATATCCATACAAAGAGTTTTTGGTATGTACATATGCTTGAAAAAGAGGACTTGGTGGGTTTATGATCCTTGAAGGATAAGTAGTATGCTATGAGTCAAGGAAATTAAATGAGCATGCGAAAAACTACGTGACACATGATCTTGAGTTGGCAATGATAATTCTTGCATTGAAGATGCCAAGACACTATCTTCTAGGAATGAGTTTGGTTTTGATGAGTAATCACAATGGGCTAAGGTACTTGTTTTACCAACCTAATCTGAATGCCAGGTAAGCTAGGTTGTTCAGTACACTTAGTGAATTTGACTTTGAGATCAGGTACATTAAGGGTAAATAGAATAGGGTTGAAGATGCTCTTAGTAAGAGAGTGTAGGTAAATCACATTACAACTATGAGTTCATATGGGACATATTTACAAGAGTGGATCTTGTACGCAAGACACCAAGATGATAGGTACCAACAACTTAAGCACAAGTTACAGTAGTAGGGCATAGGTGAACATGATGTGGATTATTACCTTACAAAAAATGACTTTGTTAGATTTAGGTAAAAGATCTATGTGTCAGACAACAACTATGTCAATAAGCTCATCTTGAGGGAATTCCATGTTAAGTTTCATTCTAGTCACTTGGGATATCAGAAGACATTGGCAGTGGTTAATAAGTTCAATCACTGACCAAACTTGAAGAAAGAGGTGGTTGACTATGTTGCACGATGTTTGAATTATCAACTAGTTAAAGCATAGTGTAAGAATCCAGGTGGTTTATTGCAAACAATTTCTATTCCAGAGTAGAAATGGGAAGTCATTTCCATATAATTCATGACAGTTTTTTCGAGGACATCTAGACATCATGATTATGTTATGGTTGTGGTTGACAGTTTGACTAAGGTAGCTCACTTCGTTCCAGTGAAGTCTACAAATTTAGCTAGTGAGGTAGCACAAGTATTCATTGGGGAGATAGTGAGGTTACATGGTATTCTTAGGAAGATTATGTTTGACAAAGATGACAAGTTCACTTCCAGGTTTTGGAAACAGTTGTTTGCAAGTTTAGCGATAGAATTAGACTTTAGCATAACTTTTTACTCGTGGACAGATATACAAATAGAGAGGATCAACAAGATTACTGAGGACATTTTGAGGATGTATGTTATGAATTAGGCTTTAGCAGTGGAAGTGGGAAGAGTATCTTCCATTGGTAGAGTTTGCATACAATAATGTGTATCAAGAATCCTTGAGGATGAGTTTGATTGAGGCACTTTATGGGTGGAGTCGTAATACTCCCATCAATTATTGTGATCTAGTGAATAGGGTATTGATTGGACCAGACATGTTGGAAGATATGGAATAGGAAATGCAGGTTATCAAGAAGAACCTAAAGGAAACACAAGATAGACATAAGGGTTATGAAGTTTAGCACAAGGTATTCAAGGAGTTTCAAGTTGGAGAGCATGTGTACTTGTGCATCAAGCCCAAGAAGAGATCCTTGAGGATTGGGTCATCTACCAAGCTGGAAACTTGATATTGTGGGCCTTTCGTGATCCTTTAGAGGATTGGACCAATGGCCTACCTACTTGCACTACATTCGACAGTGAAATTCCATATTGTCTGCCATGTGTCAATTCTTAATAAGTATGTGAAAGATGTTGATCATGTGATTGAATGTTATGTATTGCAGGTGGAACCAAAAGGAAAATTCCAGCTAGAACCTCAGTGCATTTTGTAGAGAAAGATGCTCATGCTCCATAATCAAGAAATTAAGCAGGTTAAAGTGCAATGGAAGAACTTTTAACTCGATGAAGCTACATGGGAGATGTTTGATTAGATGCGAGCTATGTATCCTTATCTATTCATTGGTTGAGTGAATGTGCCTTGATATATGTTTTAATGTTGTTTTTTTGTTATGTTTATATATGTATATATATATATATATATATATAAACACCATATTGATCTATGTTATAAAGCTCCAGTAAGAGGAATGATGTTGATGATATGACGATCGTGGTCTTAGTAGTTTGATATGATGTAAATGTTGCATCGATTTGTGTTATAAAGCTCCATGGGAAGCATGTGCCTTCCTGGTTTATAAGTCTCATTGAAAACCGAGGAAAGCGTTTCCCCAAGGGGGAGGCATTTCTAATAGCCCTTGGTTGATTTTATTTGTAAATGAAAATAAGGCCAAGGTCATGGCGCACGTATTCCAAGCTAAATGTTGGGAAAAACATAGTGATGGGTATCACTTGTGATTAATTTATGGATATGGAAATTGGAAAAGGCATTGGAAAAGGAAAAGTGGAAATAAATGGAATTTTATATATGAAATGAAGGGAAAAAGGAGAAAAGGGATATGCAAGGTGACATATTTTCATGGGAGGGAAATTGAAGGAAAATGAAGAAAACAGAGGCCTCAATGATAAAAAGGCTTATGAGGACTAGTTCATAGCTTTCGTCAGTTTAGTATTGGCTCTCTCATTCTATTCTCTCACTCTCTCATACTCTTTCACACTTAGAGTATTATTGGAGCATTCTTGGAGCACTTTGCAGTACAGTGGATTGGAGAAATAAGGAAACAGAATGCAGGAAAGCATAAGGTAACATGTGGATTAGTAGCTATATCAATATTGTTTTGCATGTAACATGTTGTATGTGTGGTTTCCTTGTTGATTTTTGGATGCATGGTAGATGCATGTGGTTTTTTTGGTTATGTGTTATCATTGGCATGGAGGATTTCCTAGATCGATAGTGGTTTTAGCCTTGCGTTGCAATTTCCCAGATAGTCATAGTGTTGTGGGCTTTTCCACTTGATTTTGTTCTTGTTGGTGCTCATGATTCCTTATGGCTGTGGGTTGGACCAAATGATTTGGAAGCCATGGAACAATGTGGGTTGATGCTATAGGGATTAATGCATGGGTGGTTGTGGTTGGAATACCCTCAAGGATCTTTCATGTATCCAAGGAAGACCATTCAGATTAGCTACAATTGTCACAAAGAAGCATGCATATGTCCATATAAATGCATAATAAACAAAGTGAAGAAGAGAGATTACCTTAGTCCTTGGTGTAGCACTGCCGGAGAACACAACGTAGAAAAGTGGAGGACGCTTCTGCTAGATCCTAGATCACCACCTGCACATAAACAAGATAGAGAGTAATCCTACAACATATAAACTCTAGGAATCAAAATATTCATATATAAAGATCTAAGACAACATGCATATAAGCTAATTATAAGTTATGGCATTTAATCGACATGTCACTACATCAACACCATCAAGTAGACATCACAATGAAAGATCTATATTATTAGATTGAAGAAGAATGGTTACAACCATCTTGACTGGATCAAGATTCCTCTAGTCCTAAAGCTCCTCTCTCTCTTTCTCTCAACCTCGTGATAGCATAACAACTATATGTCATACAAAGTTTCGACAATCATTTGACGACCTTTCGACCTCAATCACAATGCCCAAGCCTTAAATATATAGATGATGAGAGGCTTATCCTTGCCACTTGGCTCATGAGTTCAATTGAGGCAAAAGCTAGGATGTTTCCTCACTTTATTTCTCTTTCCCTTTCCATGAGACTCTGCTAGGAATAGTAATGTCCTTAGTTAGGTTGAAGGTATATGTTTCCCTCTTTCTGAGCTGACATTTGAGTGAAAAGTGGAGTATTAATCAATCAACCCGTTCTTTAACCTACAAAATCTCACAAAACTTGAGTAATGCTATCCTTTAGGAAAAACAGTGAGTTACCCCAGGGGCTAATGCCCTTAGCTCATGCATGGAGAGCATTCTAACTCTTCTTGCATGTTTCTGGGGAGCGTTACCTTGGAAAATATGCCTATGAATTAGGTCATGTCTTTAATCATACTGTCTTTCTCTTCTGGGCTGATAAGGAGGTCATTATCCTATATAACAGATGCCCCCTAAAGTGTGAGGTTAGAGATGAAGATGATGGTCGAAATACTTTATAGTTTTTTTTTCGGAAAAAGAGAGAGGATCAGAGCTTTAGGACTATGGGAAGCCTCAAACAAACCACATATGCCAAAATATAGAATCATGTCCTGATTCGGGCATTTCAATGTTGTGTACCTATGTTAGAGTGATTTCTAAAAAGAGGTATTAAATCTTGTCTACCAATAAGAAAAATGTGGAACTATATCATAATTTGGTCATCATAACAAGTTTTCTCTGAAAACAATATATGTAGCTTAAGAGAGGGAACAAGGCTAAGTGATGCAAACCTCTACCCAAGGTTTTTGTTGTTGCTTTATTTGAACAACATATTTCTACATTTGAATAAAGGATTTGATGTCGAACATATCAGAAATCATCTGATTACCAGTCAATAATGAAAACTATTAAGAGACGTGAGGATGGCCATCGATAATGATGATGGTCTCTAAGATGTGCAGTACAATCTATCGAGTGTGAAGAATGATATTGTCATCCAACAATCATAGGATCATTCAACCGGGAGCTAATGAAGAAAACCTCCAATTAAACACAATGTAACCTGCCACTAATGAATACAAGTTCTAGGGAAATGATATGTTTTTCGATCTACTTCCTACATAGAGTGTTGAAGTCGATAGGAAGAGATCTTTCGAAAGGTAGGCAATAAGGTGTCCTACATCAGTCGACACGAAATGAGACAAGAATGATTTCTTTTGGAGATAAATTTTGAGAAATGGGTCAAATAGAGGGAGGGCATGATGGAAGTATCTGATCGATGGTTGATACAGGAAACAAAATATAGGGGAATCCCTTTACTAATAAGGCATGACACAAAGGTTTACCAGGCAAGTTTAGAGTCATGAACACCAAAGAGTGTCAGGATACAAGGATGCATGAACATTAGAGTATATAGGCTAAACTCATAGGATGGTAAGGTTCATTTGAGAGGCTAACAAAAGAGGTTTGATGAGGGAGTGCCATGTTCAAGGGAATGACTGCTGCAAAAAAATCCTTCTAAATATAGATATTGAGTCACTGTGTTGTCCAATTTTTCCCCATCTGATTAAATTTAACGAGTCCAGACAGGTAAACTTGGTGTTCTTTTCATATTTATAGAGTCTGAAAAGATCTTAAAGAGGAACTCGATGGGGGCCCCTTTGTTATGGTTTATAGCTAGGTGCCACAAAGGTTTAATAATGTACCCAACAAAGTTCCTTTTTTGTAAGTTAGTCTAATGAGTCTGGATAAAGTGATAGACCTATGCTCAATAGATGTTTTCCTCATTTTCTTACAAGTACGAGGGGATAGAGTAAACACGATATTCTTCGTGAAATTTTAACGAGTCACACAAAGAAAAAATCAATAGATATCCATAAAATTTTAATGATTTAGATGAAGAAAACTCGATATGTCTTTTTTAGTTTAACAAGCAAGGAGAAGAGATAAAATAATTGCTCAAGTCTTTTTCGTAAATAATTTACAAGTCAGAAAAAGATAACTCGGGTATTGTTATAGTGCATGGGCGCAGAAATCCCAAAAAAGAAAGTACTCATATCGTCTTCGTAGGAGTTTTATGAGCTTGAAGATGGTAACTCAGGGATTTTTCATTTCAGGAGAAAGAAAAGGTCCCAAAAAAGAAAGTGCTCATCAAGAATCAAATGTGGTCAATTCTATATTTCAACACTAAAATTTCATCAGAGCATAAGCAAAATTTAGCATCATAGTAAAATGGTGTATGATTAACAACATAGGAATGAAAAAATTCTATTTCAATGACTAGCTAAGGTGAGTCATACCTCTAGAGTGACTATAAGAAGGTTTTGAGGCCTTAATTTTCACTGTTTTGAGTTAAGTGAGAGTGTTCTAGAGTGAAAAAGGAGTAGATCTTCCCCAAGAAATTACAAGAAATCTAGGCACCCATTTGATGTGTTGTTTGTTCCAAGTAGAGGTCCTAACCCTTATCATTCATTTCAATATATTTTTCAGTCAATTTTGGGGTTAAATTTTTTATTTTGGGCATGCCATAGTTAACCTGGGTGTCTAACATTGTCTCCCATGGAAGGGGGGGCGTTAAATGATCTTCCTGTTCCAGAGGGGTACATTAGCACACCCTGTGGGCCTTGGGGGGCAGCGTCAGCCAGCTAGGCGCAAGCCAAAAACCCCCTTCTTGCTTTCCCATGGTTTTCTCAAGCTAAAACATTGATTTATGGGTGGTTTCATGCAAGTTTTGAGTCAAAAAGATGAGTCTGTGGAGAGAAAGAGCTCATGATCATGAGGAACTATAGATGCTAAATGATTTGGCATGCTTAAGAACTTTTCATAGATGAGGTTTGATGAAGTATGCCAGACTTCACTTGATTAAAGGTGAGAAACATCTCCTTACATTAGGGGAATTTCGAGGTCTAAAATGGGCCTCCTAAGGAAATTATAAAATAATGGTGGAAATAATAAAATAAGATTAGATTACATCATCAAATTTTGGAGGGAAAAAATAAAAAGCTATTTTTTCAACTTGTATTTTCAACTTATCTCCCTATGGGTTTACTCAATTTCGAGAAAAAACACTTGTTGGAAGAAAAAATTGATTCTTCATCCAGGGATTACCCATGTTGCATACTTTCCATGGACCTTACTACACTAAAAATGAGAAACACATGAAAAAATGTGATTGCAATCACGTTTTTTCATGTATTTCTCATTTTTCATGTAGAAGGGTTTATCGAAAGTATGAAACATGGGTACTCCTTGGATTAGGAATTAAATATTTCATCCAACGAGTACTCCCACTTGAAATTTGAGTAAAACCTTAAGGAGATAAGTTGAAAATACGAGTTGAAGAAGTAGTTTTATTATTTTATTATTTTGTAATCTTTTCACTTTTTTACTCCAAAAATGGTGAATCATTCCCTATGGTTGACATCATCCTCCTAAATCCTATTGGTTCTTATAAATATTATTTTGATTGTACATTTTCCTTAGGAGGCCCATTTTAGACCTCAAAATTACCCTAATGGCTAGATTAGCCAACGGTGGGATGAACAACAAGGTAGAGTGGATCGGAGGAACACCGTGGAGTTGGTGCACACATACTACAGGCCAGGCAATGGGTTAGTAAGTAACAAGGTCCCTATTGTGAAGATCAGAACTAGGTCAATGAGGGCCATTCTATGGATGATCATACACTTGGCAGGGTCCAAGAGCCAGCATGTAGCTACAAAGGCTCAACTTCTACTAGTCATACACTGCTTACAGCCACATATATGCAACTAGTGTGAGAGAGTACTTCACTAAGTGAAAGGAGAGTTGACAACTTGCAAGACGTGGGCCCAAAGAGAGTCTAGGTATGGTACTTTCATTGTGTCCTTTATCCTTCAGAGAGTGCACATGATGAGGCCTCATATGAGTCTGGGTCTAGCTGGTCACAGGGTGCCAAGACATGAGCGATGGGCTTCCCTAGAACCTCGTATTAGAGGGGGGCCAATTAGACACTTCTTCGAGGATGATTTCTTTGAGTGGTTCAATGGTCAGATCCTCATGATCGATGATTATTCCTATGCAAGCATGGATTACACAGGAGATTCAGAATTAGTTTTACCACCTGGAGTTGATTAGGAGGATTTGATCAAAGAAAAAAATATTTTTTAACTTTGAAGTTTATGTAATGTTTTTTAATTATGGGTGAACAAATACTGACATGAAGCACTTGCTTCACATAGATGTGGCACCGATACATCCTGCTGGCATGCCCTACCATGCCAGGTGGGGTGATCAGCTACCTGGGGCTGAAGTAGGTGTAGTAGCTACCAAAGAGGGACATGACAAAAAGAGTCTCCGTGAGGTTGCTAGTAACCTCGAGGGTTTGAGCATGGGTGTGCCAGAGCAATTTCTCATTCCACTTAAGAGGTTCGCTAGAGGTGTTATCAGTTGTCATGAGCAACAGGCTCACTAGTAATAGGGTATATCTAGCGGGTGTCATAACGAGGCTTCACAAAGCCATTTTGTACTTAAAAAGACCCATCTTTTCGGGAATTTTTGATGTAAAAAAGACTGGTGTTATCACTAAAAAATTGAACATCTAGCATCAATAATTCATAAATACATTTTTCATCCACAAAATATATTACAATCATAACTAGATAGAAGTAAAAAGATAAACATAGGAATTCTTTGATAATATTCTTTATTGATCTTCAGTTAGGAATTACAGATTCAAAACTACCTTGTGCACTCAGCTGGAGATTCTATCCAGGCCTCTACACACTCAGCTGCAAATTCTATCTAGGCCTCTATGCACTCAGTCGCAGAGGCTTTCTCTCCTATCTAACCCACTTCTTTGTGCTATCTTCTATTGACCCATTACATCCATCATATGCCTTAGACTCTATAAGACACGCCTATTTATACAATCCCATGGTTGGTGGACCATGGGTGGATCTCAAAGCTGACTCAAATTTACATAAACAAGGTGCTAAAACCCCTTTTACTCCTAATCACCTACGCGCTTCACATCCACAAATCATGTAGACTTTACATATTTTACAAGAGTTACATCAAAACTTGGGGTTTTAACCCCAAAACTAATCTAGGGTACCCGATCCCAACAGTTGCTCAGTCAGGAAGCTTTTCCAAAAATGGCTAAGTGTGGGATCAGTGAGACAAGTGATGAATTGTGATGAATTTTGATTGTTATCACACACTTGTAATATTTTGACGACACAAAATCATAGATCATTTGAACACATAAAAAAATGTTTCCCTCCGTACGGCATCTTTACGACAAGTGTGACACTTAAGATAGACTTTGGGACACTGTGATGACAACTTGTGCGACAGTGCTCAAAACTTTTTGAATGAGTGTAATAAATGTTTACTTAGGTAGAAAAACTCATATACACAGAAACATACCCTTGAAACCATCAGAATATTCTTGTACACATTGCGCGATAACCAAACAATCCAAAATACGATAGTTTACCCAACATGTAAAAGGGAACAAAACACTACAAGAAAGCCCATGAAATAAACTCTAATATTTATGAAAATAATGTACAAGACCAAGGAAGGCTATGAAATTGAGTGTAAGAAAAAAAATTGGAGGGTGTTGCAACATCTACAACACATTTTCATTAAGTTATTTATCATTTTGGAAAGTCTTAGGAAGTTATGTGTAGTGGTATGGAGGTTGGCCTGGAATTGTGGTTTAGATCTCAGGACCGCACCCTCTAAACTGAAGATTTTAGGCTATAACTACATGGAAGAAGTGTGATTCATGTAGTTTGTTATCACCTAGATAAAACCCTGGGCCTGGGGGGGAAACTCTAAGGTAACCTCTAACTTCTTTTGGATTAAAGTTGTCCCCTCAATCCGGAGGGGGTCTCTCCTCAAACTCAACTATCTTAGGTCACAACGGTAATAGGTCTATTAAATAGTGTATGTCCATATTAATACAATTTTTTCTAGTGTGGTTGGAATATGGGAAGAAACCATTGGGAAATGGAGTCAAATAATCTGATTTAAAAATATTTGGAGCTTGTTTTGTAGGGATTATGCATTCCAAAGGCATGTATATTCACAATATGCGAGCCATTAATAATCTATAGCATGAAAAGAAGAAGAGGAATACACTCAGAGCTTTTAAAACATAACATCATAATGAGGAACTATGTATTTATCTCATCATCTAAAAGGTGAATATTTGAATATAAGATATAGATCATTGTGGCATGAATTCTTGTTAAAATTGGCACCAGGGAAAAACTTCATGTGAGTCATCTTATTCATGGCTGATAATATTTTTATTAGATTCCTCTCATCGAGAGGTGTAGGATTGATATAAAGATCATCCGATTCCGATAAGTATTCATGGAGATATGAATTTATTTTGATTATGGAATTGTTATCAAGCCAACCTACAACTCATGTAGGCTCAGAAGCCCAACAGTGGCATCTATTCACCCACCAACGTTGTGTATAAATATAAGAGGAATTTTCCTCATTTGGACTCACTCATCTCATCACATCTCTCTCTCTCTCTCTACTACGCAGAAATGAGTCTCTTCTCTACTGCGCTGAAATGGGTCTCTCTCACACATGTGAAGCCGGAAGCTGTTGAATTTGAAGCTGCAACTGCAGAAGTAAAGATTGACTTGCGTGGCCTAGAAGATATCCTCTTTTGAACTAGGTTGTAGGTTCATCTGAACCTCCTCTAAAATCCGCAACTTTTGGTGGTGGAATGAAGTCAATTTGATGAACGGTTTGCAAGATATCGACTACCCTAGTTTGAAGCTGGAAACTGCAGAAACTGAAGCTGCAACTGCAGAAGTAAAGATTGACCTCGGTGGCCTAGAAGATCTCCTCTTTGGAACTGCACTATGGGTTCATCTGAACCTCCTCTGAAAGCCGTAACTTTTGGTGGTGGAATGAAGTCAATCCGATGAACGGTTTGCAAGATATCAACTACCCTAGTTTGAAGTCGGAAACTGCTGAAACTGAAGTTGCAACTGCAGAAGTAAAGATTGACCTATGTGGCCTAGAAGATCTCATCTTTGGAACTGCACTGTAGGTTCATCTGAACCTCCTCTGAAAGCCACAACTTTTGGTGGTGGAATGAAGTCAATCCAATGAACGGTTTGCAACATATCATCTGCCCTAGTTTGATAATGGAGTCGCTAATGTTGATGCTATTGATCTAGGGTTTGCTACTACTAATATGAATCAGATTTATTGTACTATTTCTCTCTGTTGAATTATTGAAGATAAAAGAAGATTTGATCAAAGGGTTTCCCCACACATTGTGGGGTTTGTCCTTGGCTAGCCGCCACATCTTGTGTCTCTTGTCTTGGCTTGTTTTCTGTCGATCGTTTAATGTTCTATCTGCACTTTACTTTATGTACGTGTGATTGCTAATCTTTGGAATATAATAAGGAAAAGAAGTAAACTATTATAAGCATAGAACATACCATAACTTAACATGGTATCAGAGTTGAGGTGAAGACAAAGCCCGAGCAAGAGCAAGAGCAATCATCGAAGAGAATATTGGCAAGGCTATCCTGAAAGAACTATGGGGTCCTCAACACTCTTTCCTACTGAAGATAAGCTCTGTGAGAAAGCTGACTATCACGGATGGAAGATGTCTATCGATCTAACCCTTGAGAATCAAGGAGTGTTGGATCATGTGAGAGGCAATATTGTTGAGCCTCCATCAAATGCATCCGCTGCTGCCTGGAACAAATGAAAAAATGGAGAAGTAAAAAAAATAGAAGATTATCCGAGACTCTATCGATAAGCACTTGGTGGCCTACATCTCTGAACTGGACACCTCCAAGGAAATCTACGATAGACTCATGAGTTTATTTAAATTTAATGATGCAAATCAAGTTTTGTTTCTTAGAAATAAGCTGAGGGAAATCAAGAAGGGTAAAGATGAAAGTATGCAAGCATACTTCTTAAGAATCACCGAGATCAAGAACGATCTCCTATCTATTGGGGAAACTATTACTGACAGAGAAATGGCACTCACAACTCTTGGAGGATTTCCATTTGAATGGTATGTGTTCAGGACTACTCTTTTGAACTATAATGTAATTCCTGGTTTCGAGGAATTAATGGCTAGATGCATTAAAGAAGAAACAAGGGAAGAAGTGTAAGAAATGCCCATGCCTAAAGGTCCTCCTGCTGCCTTTTCTTCTCATGCAAAGAAAAGAAATAATTCCAGGACTAAATCAAAAGGAAAGGCTGGACCTAAGGCTAGAAGAAAATGACGATGTTACATTTGCGATAAAGCAAGTCACTATGTATGAGATCATGAGCATCATGATGAATGAGATCATGGACATAAAGGGCAACATGAGATCTTGGACATATAGGATAGCATGATGATGATGCACACTAGTTTGAGCAGCATTATGATGGATAAAATCATGGACATGGGTAGCATGATGATAATCATGATTGGAGAAGCGTGGTACAGTATGCAGTGGTGCAACTCGAAATCCCTCTGATGGCAATCAAAGGAATGAAAAATTCAACAGCAAAGGTAAGAAGAGAGCTGGGAATCGAGGAAGAGGACAAGCATTCAAGAAGGCTAGAAATTCTAGGATGTATTAAATGCACTTGACCTCAAAAAGAACCTAGTGTCCATCCCGGCAACGGAAGACAAAGGCTACAAAGTAACCTTCAACAATGGCAAGGTATGTATATGGAAAAATAATGTTAAAGATGCCTTTACTCTTGGGTTTAGTGTTGATTCATGATATCTTGTCGATGGAAGTCCGCTAGGTGTCATGTCTTGTGACACAACTCTTCAGTCCGAACTTTGGCATCGGAGGTTTGCCCACCTTCATTACAAAGCTCTACCTGATGTAAGACAGATGGTAACATTGATTCCCCCATCTAGAATTGGGTTCCAAGACTCTTGAAGGAAATTTCACCGCAAGGTGAACAATCTTCTGACTTTGAGGAGCTCTCAAGAAACCGACACCAGGGAACCGAAAGAAAAGGATGATGAATCAATGCCTGATGTAGAAGAACCCATGGATCCGATTGATCCTCATCCACATGAGCCTTCCTATTCTAGGAAGAGGCCTTCATGGCTTAGGGGGATACTTGATGATGCTGAAGGACATGATGCACCTTAAGGAACCTTCCATCAAAGTAAGAAACTTAACAGGTATCAGGGATACCTGACCATCATGAGCATGATCATACAAAATGAGCCTTCATCATTCTCAGATGTCGTCAAGAATTAACTATGGAAGGATGCTATGACCATAGAATATGAGTATATTATGGAGAATGATGTCTGTGAAGTAGTACCCAGACACTGGACAAGACAAGTGTTACTTCAAAATGTCTTTACAAGATAAAGCATGCAGCAAATGGAAGTATGGAAAAGTATAAGGTTCATTTTGTTGCTCGTGGTCTATCCCAGAAGGAAGGTATAGACTACGATATTTGCACCTGTTGCAAGATATACGACCGTCCACTTGATCATATCCCTTGTAGCTTCACAAGGATGGAACCTACATCAGATGGATGTCAAGACCGCATTCTTGCATGGTTCTATCAAAGAAGAGGTCTATGTAGAGCAACCTGAAGGATTTGAGATTTATGATTGAAAATCTCATGTATGCAGGTTGAAGAACGCTCTCTATGGGTTGAAGCAAGCACCCCAAGCATGGTATGAGAGGATCGATAGCTACTTGATGAAGCTGGGATTCACTAGGAGTGAAGCTGATCCTAACCTTTACTTTAAGGTTGAAGATGACAAGCCTCTCATACTGGTGTTGTATGTGGATGACCTCTTTCTAATAGGTGCAAACCCTCTCATTCACAAATGTAAGAGGGAGCTGGCTTCTGAATTTGAAATGAAGGACCAAGGACTTGAAGTATGGCAGAAGCTAAGGGAAATTTTCCTATCTCAAGGAAAATATGTGGTAAATATATTGGAAAGATTAGGTATGATGGACTGCAAGCCTGTGACTACCTTGAGGATCTTAACTTTTAGAAGTTATATGGTAGTGATGTCAGACCGGACTTGGGAAATGCCTCTGAGTTTCAAAACTCATTCGCATTGATGTTCTTGGTGAACATCCGTCCGAACATATGTTTTGCAGTTAGCATTGTGAACTCATATTTGGTTGAGCCTCACTGGATTGATGCCAGGAATCTTCTGAGATGTCTTCAGGACACAATCTCTCATGGATTAAGATACACTGCCGGAGATGTGAGACTACTTGGATACACTGATGTTGATTGGGCAGGCAGTGTGGTGGACCGTAAGAGCACTTCCGGGTAATGTTTCACCTTGGGATATGCTTCGATATCCTGGATGAGAAGGAAGTAGAAGTCGATGGCTTTGAGCACCACCGAAGCAAGATATATTGTTGCTAGCATAACCTCGTGTGAGGTAGTCTGGTTGCGAAAGCTCTTCAGTGAGCTGTTTGGATTTACATTGGATACCACTGTGATTCTCTGTAACAACCAGAGGTGGGATTCAATTATTGAGGAATCCCGTATTCGTCAATTGCTCTAGCAGATAGACATCATTTGGGATATGGTAAGTCGATGAGCAAGGAAGCTCCATCACATTAAGATGATGTACAGGTTGATACACCTTGTCAAAGCCTCGAGGAAAGATCTAATCTGTGATTTTCCCAAACGACTTGGAGTCCGCAAGAAACCCTTGTACAAGGGTCCTGCATGTTGCATACATTGAGCTCTAGGAGCTCTGAGGGCTTGTGGTTATTACTGGAGCAACATATGACCACAGGGTGACTCACCCTCCCCTGGTGGTGCACACTGGAACAAGATGATTCCCTCTCTTGCGGGACAAGATGATTCGCTCTCTTGTGGAACAGGATGATTCACTCTCTTGTGTAGCAAGATGATTAGTTCTCCTGTGAGGCCTGGATTGATGTGTTCTCCATGGTAGCCTAAATTGATGTGTTCTCCATGGTGATTGTAGCAGGATTGATGTGTTCTCGTGTGAGGATAGGATTTATTAGTTCTCCTGTCGAGGCATCCTACCCATGCAGTCTGGGACTCATGGGAAGTACCTCTCATCTGATCAATGAGCAGGGAAATGAAGTTAGGGACCATAGTAGTACCGATGGACATATCATTGTATCTACCATACTCCCTACGCTAGGATGACCTCCATTGATCTGGGATCAATGATACTGGTCTCGGACCAGTGGTAGGAGTTGTACCATACTATGACGCTGACTTCGGGTCAGTTGAGACTGGTCTGGGACCAGTGGTACATACTCCGAGACTGACTTCGTGTCAGTGCAGTACTGGTCTGGGACCAGTGAGAGTGGTACATACTATGACGCTGACTTCGGGTCGGTTGAGACTGGTATAGGACTAGTGGTACACTCTCCGAGACTGCGATACTAGTCTGGGACCAGTGGTAGGAGTTGTACCATACTATGATGCTGACTTCAGGTCGGTTGAGACTGGTCTGGGACCAGTGGTACATACTCCGAGACTGACTTCGTGTCAGTGCAGTACTGGTCTGGGACCAGTGAGAGTGGTACATACTACGACGCTGACTTTGGGTCGGTTGAGATTGGTCTGGGACTAGTGGTACACTCTCTGAGACTGCAATACTGGTCTTGGACCAATGGTAGGAGTGGTACTTACTATGAAGCTGACTTCGGGTCGGCTGAGACTGGTTTGGGACCAGTGGTACGCACTCTGAGACTAACTTTGAGTCAGTGGAGGATGATATTGGTCTAGGAACAGTGGAGTTGTACTCATTATGACGCTGACTTCAGGTTGGTTGAGACTAGTCTGGGACCAGTGGTACATACTCTGAGACTGAATTTGAGTCAGTATGATACATCCTCGATCATTTCTTCTTCTTCATAATTCGGTCAAAAGCAGAGCAGAACAGAACAATGCAAGAGTAGAGCAAAACATAGCAAAACAATACAGATCAGTTCAGGGCAAAACAAGACAAATCAGAACAGGCATAATAGAGCAGAGTAGGGCAAGGGTCAGGCTGTACAGGGCAATCCATTTGATGGATGAATTGTAATGACCGATAGACAGATTGTAGATGAAGTTCTCCACGGTTGAGAGGGAGTGTTAAAATTGGAAACCAGGCCAAAACTTCATGTGGGTCATCTTATTCATGGCTGATAATATCTTTATTAGATTCCTCTCATCGAGAGGTGTAGGATTGATATAAATATCATCCGATTCTGATAAGTATTCATGGAGATATGAATTTATTTTGATTATGGAATTATTATCAAGCCAACCTACAACTCATGTAGGCTCAGAAGCCCAACAGTCGCATCTATTCACCAACCAACGTTGTGTATAAATATAAGAGGAATTTTCCTCATTTTGACTCACTCATCTCATCACATCTCTCTCTCTCTCTACTATGTAGAAATGAGTCTCTTCTCTACTGCGCTGAAATGGGTTTCTCTCTCACACATGTGAAGCTGGAAGCTGTTGAATTTGATGCTGCAACTGCATAAGTAAAGATTGACTTGCATGGCCTAGAAGATCTCCTCTTTGGAACTATGCTGTACGTTCATCTGAACCTCCTCTGAAAGCCGCAACTTTTGGTGGTGGAATGAAGTCAATCTGATGAACGGTTTGCAAGATATCGACTGCCCTAGTTTGAAGCCGGAAACTGCTGAAACTGAAGCTGCAACTGCAGAAGTAAAGATTGACCTGCGTGGCCTAGAAGATATCCTCTTTGGAACTAAACTGTAGGTTCATCTGAACCTCCTATGAAAGCCGCAACTTTTGGTGGTGGAATGAAGTCAATCCGATGAACGGTTTGCAAGATATCGACTGCCCTAGTTTGAAGCCGGAAACTGCTGAAACTAAAGCTGCAACTGTAGAAGTAAAGATTGACCTGCGTGGCCTAGAAGATATCCTCTTTGGAACTGCACTGTAGGTTCATCTGAACCTCCTCTTAAAGCCGTAACCTTTAGTGGTGGAATGAAGTCAATCCGACGAACGATTTGCAAGATATCGTCTGCCCTAGTTTGATAATGAAGCCGCTAATGCTGATGCTATTGATCTAGGGTTTGCTACTGCTGATATGAATCAGATTTATTGTACTATTTCTCTTTGCTGAATTATTGAAGATAAAAGAAGATTTGATCAAAGGGTTTCCCCACACATTGTGGGGTTTGTCCCTGGCTAGCCGCCACATCTTGTGTCTCTTGTCTTGGCTTGTTTTCTGTCGATCGTTTAATGTTCTATATGCACTTTACTTTATGTACGTGTGATTGCTAATCTTTGGAATATAATAAGGAAAAGAAGTAAACTGTTATAAGCATAGAACATACCATAACTTAGCAATTCTACATCTACTTAATCATTCCGATGAGAAGCTTAAACACTAATGAATAACAAAGAAAGAACACAACACTAAGAAACATACCAAAAATGTTGAAAAATGAATATTTGGCACAAAACCCTCATACTTCTACCCAAAAATTATTCTATTAATCAAATTCACACGATTACAATATGTTTTCTCTTCAAAGTCCAAACTTGTTCATTAGATAGATGATAGTCTTTATAGACTACTTAGAAATTGTTCAAGACAAAGAAATAATGGATCTCAAAACTATTCATCTATATATAGCTTACTAAACCAAAATAATCAAGAAGATAAGATTTGACTGAAAGTTAAATTAATGAGGTGGCTCTCCAACTAATTGGGCATCTTTTCTAAAAATAGAAATAAAAAAATCTCATGAATTCCTAAACATTTGGCTTCAAAGATCCATTTGAAACTCTCAAACTGTGGTAGGTGTTAAAAATGAAATACGTTTTTGTTAATTGTTTCATTCCATCTAAAATCCTCTTTTTTCATTCAGAACTTCATCCCCAGTTGTTCAGAAACTAATATTTAAAACAATGGTTAAAATTGGAAAAACAGGAATTGCAAAATCTTGAACAATAGGCTTCCAAGATCCCTTCAAATCTCTCAAACCATTACACATGTGTAAAACCTAAAAGAGGTTTTTTCTAAATGACCCTGTTACTAACGTAATTTTTTATTTTTTTTTTAAATTTTATTTCCAACTATTCATCATATGCGCCCAAAGTTATTGTGTTTTATAGGAAAAAAATGTCTAAAAAACATAGTTTTGTCAAGTGAAAACAAAACATGTTTTGGCACCCTTTTCCTTTTACTGTTGAGTTTGTGTCATTATGTTTGATATAATTTCCTTGGTGAATAACATAATAAAATGGGTTAACCCTGAATGACTCTTAACTCTACACAAGATAACTTCCATCATCTAGAAACACTTGATTGTGGAAGTTAATTACACCACAAGTTTACAATGATGATTACCTCCTGGTTGAGAAAATAATCCAATGCGACCTCATGAAACAACATGTCACCATTTGTTTAGCCAACACTTGCTTGATCAGATGTATTCTCCTTTACTGATGTGGAATTTGTCAATTTTTTTCTTTTGACATTAAAAAATTGAATTTGACATCTGCCGCTGATACTCCATCTATCAGCATTTAATTGGTCTTCTTTACATATTTGCATTACTACTTTCGTTATCACCGCATTTATATTTTACAAACCTACAATAGAATTTATATTTTACTTGTTAGTTCTTTACACTAGTTTTTACAAATTGGCAGTGACACTAAATTATCAACGCCTAAAAACTATTAACTAAAATTGTGATAACATCTCGCTCCATGGGGATGTTGCCAATCATATATGGCAACAAAAACCCCTATAGACTAGAGGCCTAATCCATTGGGCTGATCACTCAACAATTGAAACTTGGAACCTATACTTATGTTGTAACTGAAAACCAAACTGTAATCAAAATGAAACTATACACTACATTGTAAACTAAAACTGAAAAATATAGCAAACTGAAAATGTACTTGCTAAAAGACAAGCTTGCCCAAAAAGATTATTTATCACACCTACTTACCCTAAACTGCTGAAATAATTATAATATTGATTATTCTTCAACAAAATGAAAACCAAAAAGTAAGAGAAATGGCTACTCATGTGGATCTTGTCTCCATAATGAAAACATGGTTGAACACACAAACTAAAGAGAGTGTCCATATAGGAACCCATGGTATCATAAAAGACATGAATGCAATAGTTTTTTTTCTAATCTTGAAGGCACTCTACAATCTCCCTGTTATGGTTTAAGAGTTCACAATTTCTCTCTATGCTAAACCATTATTCCAACTGCGAGTTTTCAAACTCATACCCATTCTCAATATTAAAAGGAAACAATATGTATTTTTCGCTTTGTTGAAATGAAACCTCAAAAGAAAGACCTTGAAATGGAAATTTTTGGGGTATTTCCTGATCTTTTAAAGCCTTAATATCTTTTGGGTAGCAGAGGCCCCGCTAAACGGTTTTGGGGCTCAAAACCCAGAATTTTGGGTAAAAGTATGGTAAAGGCTCTGCAAAGTGTGCGGAGCGCGAATTGTAATGAGTCAAGTCAAAGGGTTGTCCACCCGAAAATAATGTAAGAAAATAGAAAGCGAGTCGACCTGCCCTTGGTTCGCAGACCATGGAAATGTATAAATAGAGAAAGGATCTATGGTTAGAAGTCAGTTTTTAGAAGATCTTGAATGTTATGGGTTTGTGAAGGAAATATTCTCTCTTCTTCTGTAAGTTCGAGTCAAGGGTGTTGGTAGATAGATAGAGGCTTTGCAGCTGTGTGCACAGAGGTCTGGTAGAGTCCGCAGCTGTGTGCATGGATCCCTTCAACTAAGTGCGCATGGCGGATTTGACTGTATTGACAGAAGATAAATAAATATAAGAATTTTCTAATTCATTGTGTGCTTTATCGTGAATCTCTCTGTTGTTTATGTTCTGAATTTATGTGCTGTCTTTAAGAATTGTGATTGTGCGCACTGGGTTTTATTGTTAAATGTTTGCTTAAATACTGTAAGAAGAAGATCAGATTTGTAATATTTTCATTAATAAGAAAGTGCATCTGTACGGATCTACGCAAAAGCCTGATAGTGGTAGAAAGTGGCACAAGGCCACAGAATGGTTCACGACCCATCCAGACCACATCAAGACATCCCACGGGTGCGGAAACCTAGTTCCAGCACCCCCCTACTACCTCGGGTGAGAATTTAGTCCGTGCTCTGCAGACTTTTGCTGAAAGGGCCGGTAGTGTGGGATTTTTTTGGCTAATAACTCTTCCAAACCTAGGTCAGGCCCCAAAAAGCCAACAAATGGTTCCATTACCAGGATCGGAATCTACCTAAGGGATGTTTGATGTCGAAACTCTGGAACCCTACAAAGAAAGAGCTTGAAGATTGGTTGGATCAAAAGCATCACAAGTTCATGGTACAAGAAAACAAAATTCCATGGATATCTGAGGAAAGGTGGCTGGATGGGTACATATACACAGAAGTCCATGAGATCTTCTTCGTGTCCTTCTCGACAGAACTGTACGAGTGGATCACAAGGATAGCTGATAGTCATGGGAGGTGCAGATTGGATCAGCCTATCATGTGGATGCCAGAGTTGGTGCGTAGGCTGGAAGCATCTGAAGATAAAATCACATGGCCAGTAGATCACTGGTTGGATCGAATAATAAGAGGTTTTATCACTGAGTTCGCGATAAACACAACTGTGAGTTATAGCAAAGTAGAAAGTCGCTTTCTCTAAGGACCGCAGAGTAAGTACAATAAATTGTTGAATACTTGGATTAAAATGTTGTTATGTGAAAAGAAATTTATGTGGATCCATTGATGTCTGGGGTAACGCGGAGCGGAAGAGGCTACCGAGGGACCGAAGGATTAGAGAACAGTCCTCTAATTTCTATTTCGCAAGAAAGTGAGGAGGGGCTCACATGGTTCTCTCCAAGAAGCGTAGTTCGACTGATAAAGTAGTGCTTTCCATTGGTACCACCACCATCAATTCCATCCCCCACTTCACCTACATCGAACCCATCTTCACCTACCACACATCTGCCACCACCGAGGTTCGGAATGGTGAGTGCGATCAAGTTGCCAGTATTTAGAGGCGTGGGAACTGAGGAACCAGATCAGTTCTGGTTTGTGGTAAAGGTTGTATGGGAAGCCCAAGGTGTAATAGATGTTAAAATAAAAAAGGCTACTTTGGTTAGCACACTGCAGGACTACACATTGACGTGGTATATAAAGTACTCGAGCAATCACTCGAATGCGGGAATAGCGGTGATCCAAGATGCATTGAACAAAGAATTTAGTCGGCGAAAATCTGAAACACAGTTGATCATCGAGTTCAAGGAGATTGTGATGCTACCTAGTGAAACCCCATGGGATCTGGATCAGAGATTGAAGAGTACAATCCATGAGGCCAACATGACATTGATAGATGCGTAGTACCAGGCGTGGTTTGTGGCATCTTTGACACCACATCTAAGGACGGCATTGTCACAGCAAAAGATCTCAACCCAAGCTGAAGTATTAGAGATGGATCTGGGGTTGGGAGTTCAGCAAATCCACGTGCAACTACAAAACCTATGCTTGGAGATGCAAAGTTTGAAGCAAGATAGGGCACCCAGACCGGAGGCGTGTGAAGAAATATGTTGTATCAAATGCAAAGGCCAAGGTCACGACAAGGACCACTGCCTCGTATTCGCAAACTATGTGGTAGGGGGGGCCAATACCATTGCAACCAAAAGCACAAGTAAGGCCAAGTGCAGTGCCCACACTCTGGTGTGCAATCTATCAGGTGGGAGGAAAGCACACTACAAACAACAGTCATCTATTGCAGAAACTTATGCAACCCCCCAAGCAACTGTTTTGTAATTTTTGTAGATAGATGGGTATGATGAATGAAATTTCCGATGTTATGAGTTGTTGATGGATCAGACACCTACTTACAAGATGCAAACTGAGGTGCGAGGTCAGGATCCAGTTGCGGCAATAGCGCCCAGTGGATTCCAGGGACGCGGGCGGGGATGAGGAATGGGACCTAGACGAGGGTGTGGACAATTAATTTTCTACGATTGTGGAGGACCTGGGCACTACACATGTGATTGCATGAACCCGAATAGAACATGTTGCCAATATTTTTACTAATTTGATCATGAAGTAGTGGATTTCTCCACACTAATTGCACAGATGCGTGAAAAAGGGGTGCTTCTAACTACTCCCCCTCAGAACATCCAAATGATGAAGGCTAAACCACACGAAGAGGACCCTAATGTGAAAATGGTGCTCAAAAGTGGTACCACTATAGGAGAAGATAAGGGGAAGCCACCCGAGGAGGATACATGGGTTCACAAGGCCCCTAAAAAGCAACTTGAGTTTGATTTGGAACCCGCGATGGAAACATTTATGGAGGCTAAGAAGAGCTTCGTGGAGGCTTCTACTTCAGGCAGCAAGGATCAAGCTAAGATGGAAATGGATCCTTCTATGTTAACTACCTTTTTAGAGACATGCATGAAGCTACCATGGGACAATAAAGCAGTTAATGGGTTTCAAAAGTTGATAACTAGGTGCGCATGGTTGGATGAACCGTGCATGGTTCGAAAACTAGGCAAGCATGCTTTGTGCACCGGGCAGGAAATGCGGTTAAATTCCCAAATTGATGACTATGAGGTGGATCAAGTCGTTCTAGATTTGGGGTCAGATGTGAATGTGCTACCTAAGTAGACCTAGGAGCTTATGGGTAGGCCCATGCTACAATGGTCTCTTATTCAATTACGGATGGCCAACCAAAAGAAGATCTTGCCTATGGGGAGACTACAAGGAGTCACAATAGACATTGAAGGTGAGAGCACACAAACAGATTTTAAAGTAATAGAAATTGTGGATGACAATAACCCATATCTTGCATTGTTAGGGATAGACTAGGCCACGAATATGAATGGAGTCATCAACCTAAAGTGATGAAAAATGATATTCGAGAAAAAGTCTCTCCGTGTCGTCGTTCCGCGGAACCCAACCAAAGTAGCGCACTATACTGAGCTTGTGTGCGATGAACTGGACTATATTTACCAGATCACAGCATAAGATCAGGATCGGGTGAATCCGACAGTGGATAGGAGAATATCATGGGAATGGGACAATTCCTGCATGTCGGACTCAGATGAAGAGATTGAGTGATGGCAGAACCGATTACATGAGGTAACAACACTAAATTGTAATATGATGGTTAGATCACTATGCCATGTAACAATAGAAGCAAGGGAGCTACCAACAGATGGGGGAGCAATGAAAGCGGAGGAACTAGTCGACCGCTGTGACATGAAAAGATTGGAATAGAAGTAGCATGGTGCACAAACAGGGGTGCTGGGCACCACAACTGCACAAGGGTGGAATACACGCCAAAAGATTAGGAGAAAGTGGCACAGGCCAGCACGCGTACGGGTTGGAGGACAAAGCGGGCTGAGAATCCATCGGTAGCATAGGGTGCAGATGTATGTGGTGCAAACACCTAACCGACTAATAATAAAAAATCCAAATTCACCATAGCGATGCATTCCACCAGTTGTTCGCAATGAAGCCAGCAGGAAAACACGGGGGAGAATAAACAACGTCCATATATTAAGACAACCGACTAGGCATCTACAAATACCAAGGGTATAATGGGCCTATGAGACCATCTTCAGAAGGAGGGGGTAAAAGGTGATTTTATTAATGATAAGACAAGAGTGAATCAAGAATGAGCAAGGTAGCAACAAGCTTCACGAAATCGATGAAAAAGAGGTGTGGCTAAGAAGGAAAATCATGCGATTGGAGGAAGGAATCAGCAAAGTGAAAACTAGCATTGCACAAGCGGGCCGCGCAAATATACAAGTAAGAAAACTAGGCTTGGCCATGTCTACCATGGTACTAGTACATGTTGTGACCCTGATAGCATGGCTACACCCACACCAACAGAGGAATGTAGCATATACAACAGTGAACAAGGGGATAATGGATACGTAGGCATTCAAAGGTGCACGCAGCCCGGGCTTGCGAGGAAGCAGAAATCTCTCACCTGGGGTGCGACCACCTGACTAGCTATGGAAATCATAGTCTCAACGCCCCAAGTAGTTGAAAGAAGGTGAGGGACTATAAACAAGTCTGTAGGAGGCCTGCGCAAAAAGAAGGGCCCATTCAGGGCCAATCGGTTAGCAAGATCATGGTTGCGCCAACGGGTGTGCTACAACGTGGAAAGGTTGGGAGGTGACCATTAATATCACTATTCACAACAAGAAGTTCAAGTTATGGCAGAGAGGAGAGGGCAGCGGGCCATTAAGGCAGGAGTTTCAAGATAGATACGAAAAGATCGGCCGCCAAGAAGACATTAATGAGTTGAAAGTGGAGGGAAGGATTACATTCAAACTCACGCGGTCCTACAAAAACCCTTGGCCAACACTGGGATATTTGAGATTTGAGCCGGTACAGAATAGTAACCACCCAGCTATCAGGCCTACGATGAGTACCATGGCTAGAACACGAGCAAGGTTTGCGGAAGAGTTGCATCTAGCCCAGGAGGACCCAGAAGAAGTAGCTACTACCCCTGAGGTTCCAAAGTCCCCTCGCACGCCATGACCTCAAAAAGACAAGCAGACTATGGGGCCAGTCTAGGTATCACTGAGATTCAATAAATTGTCAGTGGTAGAAAAGGGCAAAGTAATCACCACTGAAATTGATGAGGATGAGGAAGATTTGCAGGACTTGAGCAGTTAGATCAAAGCACAGGATGTGGAAGTAGAGGATGCTATCCAAATACCGTCACTACCACCATATCTCTCTCCATGGCATGGGACGGCCAAGATACCAAAGGACCTGG